>BGNK01000460.1:9231-121339 GCA_003297005.1 Symbiodinium sp. clade A Y106 | reverse complement strand
CCCCCCCCCCTCCCTCGTCTTCCTAAATCCAGGATTCTAACCCTCCCCTACAAGCCCCCCGCCCCGGATTTCTGGGATTATAAGGGGAGGGGAGTCCCGGGCTATCGAACCGAAATCCAACTCTCATGGTTTTTGTTCCCCTTCCAGCAAGCCTTTATAGAGCCCTGAAAGGGAGCCTTTGAACCAAGTTGTTATTAGATCGAATCCGTAAAAGACCTATAAACCCTTATTGAACCCTAAACACCAATCCACATCCTAAACCACCAACATCCCTCAACAGCGGGTTCTAGGTTCGCGTTTTAGGGGTTGCTTGCAGTGAGGGCGCATATCGACCCCCTGCGCGGCCTTCCACCGCAGAGGCGGCACTGCACGTACGTGTGATATGTTTCGAGTTAACAGGTTATTTGTAAGGGTTCTAGGAGGTGTACTAAAAGGGGATTAGAAGAAGTACGAAAACCTGTTTAGGTTTTCAGGCTTGAGGGTTCCAAACAGGCAACTTACAGCTTGTAGGGTTTTAGGGTGATTCTTTCGCGTGAATTTTGGTGCATACAGGGGCTTCAATGCTAAGACTAGTGGTTGAAAGTGCAATTATCAGTCCGTATTACACAGACCTGCACATTAAGCTTGATTTTCTGAGTATCTGAGTTGATAACCTCGAATCTTTTGGGTTTGTAGCCTCGTACCATAACCCAGAGGGTCCAAGTACCCAAACAGTAGGGTTTTAGGTCTCAACATCCATACTCTGAATGGTTTTTGGACCTTGAAACCCCACTATTTGGGTACTTGGACCACTAGGGTAATTGAAAAGTCCCTAAACCCCTAAACCCTAAACCCCTAAACCCTAACCCCTAAACCCCTAAACCCCTGAACCCCTAAACCCCTAAACCCCTAAACCCCCAAACCCCTAAACCCCTAAACCCCTAAACCCCTAAACCCTAAACCTAACCGACCTCTTTTGGGCTGGGGTACTCAGCCCTTCAGTTCTTGAAGCCCCCCGGGATGCAAATAGATATATGGGAGTATCCGAAAATTAGGGGTACCTTAATGGTTTAGAGTTTCCGAACATTAGGGGTACCTTATTTTGGGGCCCCTATAGTAAGGATCCTACTATTTAGGGTACTATATTAGGGTCCCCTATTTTCGGAAACTCCCATAATATAGCGCTTTCGGCATAGATCCCTATGATAGTCCCTTCAGGTCCCTTACAGTAGTCCTCATGCCCTATTGCCACATTCCCTACTAAGAGCCTGGGAGTTGTGTGGGGTTGAAATTTTGGAGCTATTTGGAGTGCAGAGGGGCTTAAAACTCTTAACCTTAAACTTAAACCCTAAACCCTAAACTTGCCCTGAACCCCTAAACCCTATAAGCCCTATAGGCCCTATACGGTAGACAGAGTGGGGCACCAGAAAGAAGCGGGGGCACAGCGGTGAAATGCAGCAACCGTCCCTGGATTAGTGACACGCACGGAGCAGAACAGGAAAGCACCAACAGGCTGGATAGCAATATGAGCCAGATGGTGCGGCATCCAGAAAAAGAACATTTACCGGTGACGCTGTTCAGCTCCTGCATGCCATGAGGGACGTTCTGGAACGGATTGGCGTACGTCCAGAAGGCCCCGCGATGTCGACAAAACAACAGTCGCGCAAGACAACAGCCAGTGGTCTTGCAGCGAGGTTGTTGGCAGTAGGCTTGCTTGGAGCTCGCTTGGCTCGAAAGCTTGTTCCGGAGATCTTCTGCATTTCCCTAGCAAGCCATCACGGCCACGACTCGGGAGTTCGAGAACTGTGAAGGTGTGCTTTGCTGCTTTGTCCGGGCCCGAAGATCGAGTCTTAGGAACTCGTGCAGGAACTTACCTTTCTGCCGCTGCATGGCGTGTGCCCCTGTTTTGCCTTGTCGCATGGGACAGCTGCCCTATTTTGCTACACTCACCTAAACCTTAGGGGCACTTAGAAAATAATTGTCTAGGTAGGGCTTTGGGACATTTTATATTTTCCCTTATTGGGCTTAAGAGGATGCTATTCGCTAATATTTTTCAAAGGCTTTAAAAGCCCCACCTAGTTTTTAATCTTTGGTTATTATTAATCCCTAAGAAACAGCTAAAAATATGATTTTTTGGCTAGGGGTCTAAGTTCGGTATAGCAACCCCCAGCCCCTAAAGCCATATATCCGGAATCCTCAACCCAAACCCCTAAACTTAGGGACCCAAAAAGCACCATAAGCACAAGCATTTTATAGGGATATCCCTACCTTAGTGGGCTTCATTATAACGCGGGTTTATATAGGATATCCCTATCCTTATTTTTGCTTAGGTGCTGTTTTGGGGCCCTATAAACATCCCTAAACCCTCAACCCTTCCCTACGCGCCTGAAACCTTAGTCCCTGAGGCACATGCAGGTTTCCACCCGAAACGTGAACCCTAGACCTTGTAGAAATCTTGAGCCCAACTTGAAATCCACAAAATTCTAAACCCTACAACCTAGGCCTTTGAGACATCTTAAGCCCAGCTTGCAAAGCCAAATCCATACGAAATCTTGAACCCTAAACCCTAGACCTTTTTGAACTCTTAAACCCAACTTCAAAGCCCCAAATCCACAAATCCAAAGCCGTATGTAAATCCTGGACTTTGAGAAATCGTACTAAGCCCAACCTGACAGCCCCCAATCCACAAAATCATAAGCCCTAAACCATAGAGCTTTCAGACATCTTAAGGCTAACTTGAAAGCCCAAGATCCACAAACTCTTTAACCCTAACGCCTCAACCTGAAGCCCAAATCTGCAAAATCCTTGCTCAGGGGAAGCATCGACCACCGACCCGTGGGATTCAGGACTTTCTTCCGAAGTCGTCAGGGTTTTTAGGTTGTCATTTCTTTTAGGCTTGTTAATTAGGGCTTTTCTGTATTTGTAAGGTTCAGGGTTTAGGGGTTTACCCTAAACCCTTAAACCCTAAACCCTAGACCCTATATTAGGGTTTAGGGGTTACGGGTTTAGGGCTTTAGTATTTAGGGCTCTTCGGTTATTTCGTGACAAGCAACAACCTTCCAAAAGCCCCCCCCCCCATTTTGGTGCGTTAGGGTTTAGGGGGTTTAGGGTTTAGGGTTTAGGTTAGGAATGGCAAGCATTCTTATTCTTGCACGCAACCCTAAACCCTAAAGCCTAAGATGCCGGGGCGCCGTCTCCTAACAACTTGGCCAGTCCAGCGCTTCGCGGATTTCGTGGTAGGGTTTAGGATTCCCGGGGCTCATAACCCTAAGGGTCCA
This sequence comes from Symbiodinium sp. clade A Y106, assembly GCA_003297005.1. Lineage (NCBI taxonomy): Eukaryota > Dinophyceae > Suessiales > Symbiodiniaceae > Symbiodinium > Symbiodinium sp. clade A. Next base: position 118,082 of record BGNK01000460.1, on the reverse strand, counting down.
AGTACCGAAATAGTAGGGTTTCAAGGTCCAAAAACCATTCAGAGTATGGATTGTGAGACCTAAAACACTGCTATTTGGGTACTTGGACCCTCTGGGATAAGGGTACCATATCAACACTAGTATATGACTCTTTGGGTACTTGGACCCATTGGGTAAGGGATCTATAGGGTTTTAGGGTCTAGTGGGATCCCCAGTGGGGCCCTTTTGTCCTTCTCATGTTAGGGATCCCTCAGTAAAAATGAAGACCAGGAAAAAGGGCGCCCGTATTATCAATCTTAGATAGTGAACGGGGGAACTTTAAACTTTTTGGCTTTATATATTAGCTCTATCTTAGAAAGTTTGAACTTTTTGGGGCCCGGTTGTTGAAGAAGAGAGTTATTAGGGGGGGGGGCACTAGGGAACCGAGCTAAGGTGCAGGATCTAGCGTCTAAGTGTAGCATCTGGAGTATTTCTTGTAGCCGAGGGCATGAGAAGGGCCCCTGGACAACTGGAAGGTAGGTCTTTCGTTACGGGTACCATTTAGCTTGTTATGGGGACCCCATGAAGGGATCTACTTGTTCGATCCTTCCGGGGGTTTAGAGTTCAGGGTTTAGGCTTAGGGTTCGAGGGACGGAACTCCGGGTCTAAACGATGGATTGGGATTTGGAGGTTTACTTGGCAGGCTTCATGTAAAAACTCCAAAGGGTAGGTGTCCTTTTGCGACCCCAATGGGAACCCTGTTAAGAGGAATTGCTATGAGCAATTGTCGTTTCATCCTTTCCCAAGAAGGTTCACTAAGCAGGCTTCTCACCTGGAGGCTTACGGTATGGATGTATTCAGCCTGCTTGAACTTACGTCTTCATGTCGAACCGTTGACCCTGACCTCCAAACCCCAAACTCCGTCATAGGGACCCTTGGAGGGTAGGGGGAGGGGGGGTAGGGGGCCTTAATGCCCATAATAAGGACCTAATAAGGCCTATTTAAGGAAGTATAGTCCCCTACCCCCCTCCCCCCTACCCCCCTAAGGGTCCCTATGACTNGGTAGGGGGAGGGGGGGTAGGGGGCCTTAATGCCCATAATAAGGACCTAATAAGGCCTATTTAAGGAAGTATAGTCCCCTACCCCCCTCCCCCCTACCCCCCTAAGGGTCCCTATGACTCCGACCCCATCTTCAGCATATCAACTTCGCACAAAATTCAGGCCAGGGCTACGCCCTAAACCCTAAACCCTAAACCGATTCGGGCGTTACGGGTTGAGCTTGGCACTTAGGGCGTAGGGTTTGGGGCTTATATCCCAAGGTCTTTGAGCCCAAAAGCCTTAATATATGAGTCCTTAGATCCCAGGGGTTTAGGGTCTAGGGTTTGGCATGGTTTAGGGGTTTAGGGTTTAGGGTTTCGGAGGGTTTAGGGGTTTAGGGTCCTAGGATATCTCCTGCACACAAAGCGACTGGACATCTGCTGGTCGAGTACTTCCAGCCTAGTCAGCTTAGTAGCTGAGTAGGTAACCTTTAGCTTTTCTGGTTTTATATACTCAGACCCCCGGGAGGATCCAAAAAGTAGATCCCTTAATGGGGGTTCCAAAAAAGTACCCTTAGTAGTATAGGGCCCCAAATTAGGGGATCTACTTTCTAGATCCTCCCGGGGGTCTGGGTACTCCTATGTAAGGTGCTGGTGCCCAAACGAACCGAAACTCCAGATTCCTACGGCCTACACCTTAAACCCACCCGAAACCCTAAACGGACCCCCCAAAAAAACAGGACGAATGCCCGAAGACCTACTCGGCAGGGCTTTTTGTGGCTGCTTTGAGGCTGAGGCCCTTAGGATGACTGTTCCGATTAGTTATTTGGGGTTTAGGGTTCAGGGTTTTTGCATCATTATTGGGTTTAGGGTTTGGGTTTAGGGCTCAGGCTTCAAACTTTAGCCGGGTTTAGGGTTTAGGTGTTTTTGCATTAAAAATCACTAATAATTAATACCCTAAGGGTCCAAGTACCGAAATAGTAGGGTTTCAAGGTCCAAAAACCATTCAGAGTATGGATTTTGAGACCTAAAACCCTACTATTTGGGCACTTGGACCCTCTGGGATAAGCTTACCATATCAACACTAGTATATGACTCATGGCAATTGTTGCTCGCCGCGCTCCAAGAGTCAAAAGTTAAGCGCAAAACTTAAACCAAACGCTTGGACCTAAACCACATTCCCGGTGCACCCGAGCACCAAAAACAAACCCTAAACCCTAAACCCCAGATAGTAGCAAGGTTCTCTAGATGCCGTAAAGTCTAACCCCGAACCGAAACATACCTTGAGCTTTTTGCCAAGCCCGTTGGAAATCCAGCATGCAGACTCTTCGGAGTATAGTGGACCCCCTAAACCCTAAACCCTAATCCCTAAACCCTAAACCGTGACTTGATCTTTATGTTTGCCCAAAGAAAGGAGCCCTTAGTATCGCAGGAGAGCTCCTCCCACATATGAGACCCCTTAGCCATCAACACTGTCGGGGGACCCGCAGCTATGGGAGCGAGCACAGCGGTGCCGGTCGAGCAGGGTCAGGCGGGGGAGCTAGACTTTTTCGTTTGTGTTGGATGATTGTTTAAGGGCCTAGGTTCAGGTCGTGGGGCATTTACTAATAGAGTTTGGCTTTTAGGGCTTTCGGTGTGGGGCTTTGCAGAGTCTGGGATAGTGTTGGATTTAGGGTCATGGGCGGTTTCATTTTGCTGGACGGTTAAAGGGACTTCGTCTTGTGAGCAAGTTGTGCGTGAAGCCATCCTTATCTGGGCTTTGGAGTACCATACTGTAATACTTTTTTCTTAAAGGAACCATTATGAAATAAAAGTTTATACTTTTTCTCCCTGGTTACTTGAAAGCCCAGTTATAGCCGGAGTTAGCCTACTTGGACGGGTGTAAATCTCTGGAGATCTCCATGTTTCTAGAGTCTGGGGCTTTCGCGCGGTTTGAGGTGTGAAGATGTGGGATTCCGGTGCGAAAACCTAAACCCTAAAGCGTCGAAGCAACTTTACTAACATTTATTCGAGGACCGGCGACTCTTCCAATGGACCCTGAGCAGCCTACACTGTGCCTTCCTTAGATAAGTCCTGGACAGGTAAGTTAATCTTGGCGTTCTTCTGGTTGGCTCTTAGGACTTTAACTTTTTGGGGTTTCTATATGCGCTATAATAAGGAGGCTAAAAGTTTAAGTTTTAGGAGGGGTTCAGAAGTCGGCCAAGAGTTAATTGCTTTTCAAGCAAACCCTAAACCCTAAACCCTAAACTGCAACCCCTGTCCCTAGAACCTTCGGCCTTACACCCTGAAAGCCCTCAACCTTCAGCAAGAAGGAACAACTGCAGATCCTAAACCTCACAGGCCCACTACCCCCGAAATGGAAGGTTTACCTGACATGATGTCGGGCTTCTGAGTAGGATTTCTGGCACATTCAATTGTGAGCAGGCATTCGATTTTGCTATCGTAAGAACTTGGGTGAGACGCAAAATGAAAGGTGGGTCAGTCGCCTTGCAAGCATGCGGCGACACTTGCAACGAGCGGTTGCAGTGGCATCCATCGATGAAGTCTCTCAGATTTAGCCGATGCTGTTGTTGCTGCAGCTGCTGCTGATGATGTCGATGTTGATGAGGATGATGGCCATGAGCATGGACATGGCCACGGCCCCACTCATTCTTCTTTGCCAATACCATCACCCTGACCATAGTCATCATCACAATCATCATTATAGTCGCCATCATCGCCGTCATCGTCATCATCCTTATCATTCTCGTCGTCATCATCACCACCATCATCATCTTATTCCTCATCATCATTTTCTTATTCTCATTTTCATCATCGTCGCCGACGCCATCATCGCCATCATCATCACATTCCTCCTCCTCCTCCTCATCATCATCATCATGATTAGCATCATCCTTATCAGCATCACCACCATCACAATAACGATGATCCTCGCCATCATCATCGTCATCATCATCTCATCACCTGCATCACCAACGCAGTCATAATGATCACCATCATCACCGTCGCAGCGACAGCAACAGCAGCAACAATAGCAACAACATAAGCAACACAGCAACAATAAACAAATAAAAGTTTGTAGACATCATCATCCACAACATCATCTTGCCGTCATTGCCTCATGATGGCCATGGTCCCCCCCCCCGGCGGCATTCTCGCGTGTGTCTGTAAACTCTAAACTAGGCTTCCGTTGAGTGTCCCCTTATGCACCCAAACCTTCCAAAATCCCTTAATTAAGGAATACCTTAAATTAAAATAGGACCCCTAGTATGAATTAAGGTAGATTCCTTAATTAAGGGATTTTGGAAGGTCTGGGCAGGACCAAACAAACTAAACCCCAAGCCTAAAACTCCGAAGCTCTTGACATATGGGAGTTTCCGAAACTAAGGGGGTGCCTTTAAAGGGATCCTTTAAGGGTTCCTCAAAGGGATCTATAAGGGTTCGATAAAGGGTTTAGGGTTTGGAGTTTCCGAAAATAGGGGGTACCTTATTTTGGGGTCCTTGTAAAAAGGATCCTACTATTTAGGGTAGGATCTTAGGGTCCCCTATTTTCGGAATCTCCCATATGAGTCCATGGAGCTTAAAACAGAAGTTATGTCTCCCTGTCTCATCCCAGAATTAGCCCTAAGTCTAGAGCCTGCCAGCGAAAGGCGGCGCCGGCGGCCCAGCCGGAGCCGGCTGGAAGCTCTCAAGGCAATCTGGTTTTAGGTTTCAGGGTTTAGGACTCACAGGATTTTAATCCTTTAGAATATAGTGTTTAGGGTTGAAGTAAGCCTTTAAGAAGAAGTCTTGTAGAAAGAGCAATAGACTTTTCGAAGGCTGTTGTGTAGGGCGTCTGTTGGCCTTTCATACCACAAGGGCTTTATGTTTTTGTTGTTCAAAGGTTGTTTCTTGTGTGTTCTTTCTGCACTAGGACCTAGAGTAGGCCCTTCTTCCTTGTTTGTATGGTTCAGGTTCCCTCATAAGCCCCTTTGAGCCAAAAAGGGCACCCTTTTTCTTCCTAGCTTACGGTTAGGTCTACTTAAAGGATCATGGGACTTAGTAACTAGGGGTATAACTAAGGTAACTATACTTATAATTACTTCTAACCCCACTTAGGGTACTTATAACCTTACGTACTAAGTCCCATGATCCTCTAAGTAGACCCTAAACCCTAAACCCTGTAGATCCCTTTAAGGAACCCTATAGATCCCTTTAAGGAGCCCTTTAAGGAACCCTTACTTACTAAGTCCCATNAAGTCCCATGATCCTCTAAGTAGACCCTAAACCCTAAACCCTGTAGATCCCTTTAAGGAACCCTATAGATCCCTTTAAGGAGCCCTTTAAGGAACCCTTACTTACTAAGTCCCATGATCTTCTAAGTAGTTCCTGAACCTCCGGGGCCATCCTGTGGTCTGGCCAAGCGCCTCAATGAGGGCATAGTTGTCTGGTGCTTAGGGCCCCCCTCAGTGAGTGGCTTCGGCTTTGGGGAGGGCGAACCCAGAGATCCCAATACCCCTTAATTAAGGATTATGCCTTAAATTATAGGGGGCTTATGATTATGATTTAAGGTATATTCCTTAATTAAGGGGTATTGGGTTCTCTGAGAAGAGGGCCCGACGATCTGTGCATCACCGAATGCAGGCTCTTAGCACGAGAAGTCTGCTCCATCCAGTTCAATGGCCGAGGCTCAGGCAGTGGCCGCGGTAGTGCGGCAAAGCCCGACAATGTAGGCAGGCACGTCGGCAATGCACAACATCCGACCCCCGTACTCCAGCTGGATGGGTCTACGACGAACGGGTGAAATCTGATCCATTGCAGGAACAAGCAAAAAAATGAAGAAGCTGAATGCACTTCAGGTTCCCCCCTAAACCCTAAACCCCTAAACCCTAAACCCAAACAAAACCCCTAAACCCTAAACCCCTAAATCCTGAACCCTAAACCCTAAAACCCTAAACCCTAAACCGTCCGACTCTCTACCGTCCGGCAAAGCCGGCAGAGCCCAGACAGTCTCGGTGCAGGGCGTTTCTGATCCTGATCTGAAATTAGGCTTCAGGCTTTCGGGTTTAGGGTTTAGGGTTTGCAGAGATCAACACCTGAACATATTTCTCAGCGAATGCAGGAACCACCAAGCCAGGGTTCTGAAATGCACCAATGGCCTGTTGTAGGACTGTGCTGAATGCCCGGAGGTCGGGCATCGAACAATTTATGCTACACGTGCTACGTAACTCCGGAACAGGTTGCATGCTCCCTTTATATTCCCAATAATAGTCTCCACAATCCATTCCCCCATTCCCTACTAAGAACCAGATAGATTATGGGCACCGATTCTCGGAACGGCAAGGAAGCAAAAGAAACACACTGGGTAAGAGAGTGCTATGTGCAGGCACACCCTAAACCCTAAATCCCATACCCTAAACCGTGCCGTGAGTTGTCATGCGCATCCCTTTGGCATTTAATCGCAGTGGCTCGAGCGGCCCTGGCGGTGTGCAGTGGGTTTGAGTCGCCTTTGACTGCCCTTACTTGGAGGTTCATGGGTTACCCTACTTGTAACACCTACCTATGACTCCCCACGAACCTCCTAGTCTACCTTTAAAGCAGAGTGCCCTGTACCTTCTTACTGAGAAAGCTACATGTTGTTTGAACCGAAAAGCCTTTCAGGGTTCATTGCGTCCATAGGCTATGGGACCATGCCTTGCGCAGACTGAGAATGGGTCAGAATTATTGCACACCCAAAATACCGTACTGTGCAAGATTGTTGGGTGCTGTCAAATGGACCACGGACAATGCTATATTGGCCCTATACTGCTTTGGATAGGGTTTCGAGGTATAAGATACTACAACAATAAGAAGGAACCCTAAGGAGTAATATCCGTTCTCATGCCGTCCCCTATGTTATAGGATCTACACGTCGTTGGAGAGACCTCCCAGCTCGGCTTGTAAGCGGCGTAGAGTTTAGGATGCAAGATCAGGGTTGAGGGTCTGGGGTTTGAGATTTAGAAACTTAGGGTTTAGGTTTAGGGTTTAGGGGTTTAGGGTTTAGAGTTTTTTTGCTTTTTGGGGACTTTTAGGGTTGGGCATCTGGAATTCGGCGTTTAGTTACGGTCTCGGATCTGGGGTGCAGGAAATTTGGGTTTAGGATGTTCGGCGCAGGCTATCCAAGACCGCCGGGGAATGCTTCAGCAACCCGGCGTGATAAACCCTAAAGCCTACCATGCTCGAAGACGAACCATGAACTTGCAACGTTGGGGTTAAGGTTTAGTTTTCAGGTTCAGGGCTTAGGGTTTAGGGTCTACGATTCAGGAAGCGCAGTCAACGCTGTCCCAGAGGCTCAATCCCTAAGGCTCCATGTACCCATATGGTATATACTTAGGCCTTAAAGTACCCATATAGGGACCCCTTTAAGGCTTAAGTATCTACTATAAAGGTACATGGAGCCTTTGGGAATATAAATAAATATATATATATATATATATATTACCATCATGGAACTGGGCCTGAACAGACCATCCTTATCATGGCTCTGGGGGACATAAGTCCATAATAGTCTAGGTAGGGCTTTGTTTTTTATTTTTCCCTTATTGGGCTTAAGAGGATCTTATTTACTAATATTTTTCAAAGGCTTCAAAAGCCCCACTTAGTAGTAGTTAGTAGTATATATGGAGCTTCTTTGTATAGGTACTTGAATGCCTAAGTATATACTATTTTGTATGATATAGGTGTGTGTATATATATATATATGGAGCCTCTTGGTGTGTAAAGTAGTAGTACGTACACTGTGGACTGTCAGCGCATCGATGTCCCTCTGAAAATGCTTCTACGGTAGTTCTTTTGGCTGCGCCAAGAGGGTTAAGTACTTCCGGGGTTTGGGTTTGGGGTTTAGGGTACCCGTGTTTCACAGGGGACCTGAACAATCAGTAATTAGGGACCCAAAAAGCACATAAGCATTTTATGGGATATCCCTACCTTATTGGGCTTCATTATAAGGGAGTTTATATGGGATATCTCTATCCTTATGTTTGCTTATGTGCTTTTTGGGGGCCCTAAGTAACATCAGCCCATGCGCTTCCCCAAGGTACTAAAATACTTAAACCCTAAACCTCCCTGAACCCCAGAGCCCATGATTAAAGCTCCAAGACCCTACTGAAAAAGGTCAGGCACTTAGTGGGTGAGGTAAGGTTATAAGTAGGGCAACCGATGGAGACCTATAACCCCAATTTACACCTTACTTACGGAGTCCTCTCAGAGCTTCAGCAGCCGAGCTTTCTTTGACTATAGAGATGTCCCTACGTGCGGGACCGTGCTAATTCAGAGCTCTTGGCGTTAAAAGACGGTTTAGGATTTGGGGGTTGATTGAGGGTATAGGGGTTGGTTCTTAGCAGGGAATCAGGGAATGGGCTATAGGGACTACTATAAAAGACTACATAGGGATCCATTCCCCGGCTCTCTACTCAGAGCCAGGGAGATTATGATTATGAAGCCATCCCCATCTTCTACTTGGAGGGTCGAGGCACTTTTATTTGATAGAGTCATCAATATCATTGTCCCCAGTAGGATTCCTCTTCAGACAGTTTTAGCCCTACTTGCTACCTATGCTTACCAAGTCCCCACCCTTCAAGTACCATTACATACCCATAGACCCCAAAGTAGTTCCTTTTTGGGATTCATATTTGGTAATCCCAAAAAGGAACTATTTTGGGGCCTATGGGTAGATGCCAAAGCCTAGACCTATTCCTGCAGCATGAAATAAGCAACGCCCACCTGCCAGGTTCCCTTTTTCAGCTAAAAGGGTTTAGGGTTCAGGGGTTTAGGGGTTTAGGGTTTAGGGGTTCCGGGTATAGGGGTTTAGGGTTTAAACTACCAAACCCTACAAAAAGGTTCTAATTATAAACCCTAATATGAATTTATAGGGACCCTACAAAAAAGTAGGCCTCAAAACATTAAAATCTCGTCTGAACTTCCTAACTGCCGACCAAGAACACTAAAACCACCAAAACTCGGACCCGCATAGGCCAATACTGCGTGTCCAAGTTCCGTCAGTCCCACCTGAACACTTAACCCTACTGCAAGCCAGTAAGCTACAGCGAGGCACCGCTGCAAAAGTGCGCAACGGAAGGCACACGAGCACATCGGGCTTAGGTGTGTCGTGGATCTTCGCCGTTCGGGATTTAGTCGTTTAAATGGTTTGGAGGGTTTACAGTTTCGTCCCCAGGCTCTACTTGGAGGCCCTTTTGACTTAGTAAGTCTACTTTGTATCCCCTAGAAACCATATTATAATCCCCCATATCCCACCTTACTAACCCTACTTACTAAGTCAAAAGGGCCTCCAAGTAATGAATTGGGGTGTTGGTACCTTTCACGCGTTTACAAGTTTTGTGGATGGAAGTTTGGAGATCGAGGCTCTAGTGTTTGGTGTAGTGCTGCTTCGAAATCGCGTCCGTAGGATGTAGCAGTTAGTATGTAACCCAGAGGGTCCCTATACACTACTATTATGGAATTAGGCCTTAAAGGACCATCCTCATTATGGTTTTGGGGACCTAATTCCACAATAGTAGTGTATATGGGCCCTCTGGGTAAGCAGACATGCCGAGACCCGATGCAGTTATGCTGCGGGGCGTCCGGTTTTCAAGGTCCAAAAACCATTCAGAGTATGGATTTTGAGAGCAAAACCCTACTATTTGGGTACTTGGACCCTCTGGGTAAACTTAACCTTAAACCTAAATAGTCTGGAGGCCTTGGGCATACCGAGAAAGGAGCGACTTCAAACAACAAACAAAAACAAAGCCTAAACCCCAAACCCATCACCTCTGCTTTCTTCATGTCTGTCGGTTGTTGCGGGGCCGCAAATCCTCATGGGTCGTCCGGCCAATGCAGCCCTTGGAAGAGCTTGCGGCAGGAGTAGCAGTAGTAGTAGTAGTCGTCGTCGTAGTAATACGTACGTACGTACGTACGTACGTGTAGTAGAAGTAGTAGTAGTAGCAGTAGTATTAGTAGTAGTAGCAGTAGTAGCAGTAGCAGTAGCAGTAGTAGTAGTAGTAGTATTACGTATTAAAAGTAAAAATAGTAGTAGTAGCAGTCGCAGTCGCAGTAGCAGTAGCGGTAGCAGTAGCAGTAGCAGTAGCAGTAGCAGTAGCAGTAGCAGCAGCAGCAGCAGCACCAGCAGCAGCAGCAGCACCAGCAGCAGCAGCAGCAGCAGCAGGAGTAGTAGTAGTAGTAGTAGTAGTAGTAGTGGTAGTAGTAGTAGTAGTAGTCTAGATGATACCATGATGGTTGAGGGATCAGGGCAACAGAAAACGGGGTCCTTTCAAGAAAATGCGACTTATTGCACACGCGACTGTCCTGCAAAGGTTGTGACTTTGCAGTTACTTGGCATACGACACATTGCTGCCGTGCCTTGGATGATGCAATTTGGTGCTTGGGTGTAAAGAAAAGCCGTGTAGAACACTTAAAGCAACTCGTATACTCGCCGCCTTTTTATTAGTAGCCATAAACCTCTAGGGTCCCTCATGCTTTCCCGTATAGTAGCCATTATTTAAAAGCCCCCTGTAGTTTCCACTTTGCGCATTCAGGTTGCATTTCTTATCTGCAAGATGCCGGGAATTCGTGTAAGGTGTCTGAAGTAAAACAGGGCCTTTCTGAGCTAAGGGTTTTAGGTGAAGGTTTCGAGGTAAACTTGAAGCCCTTGACCTGGTGGTGTTTTGGATCGGTTTAGGGTTTAGGGTTTAGGGTTTTGGTGGTGTGTCGGACCTGAAAACGAAAGCCCTTAAACAAGTGTGCTTTGATGCCTTCAGCCAAGACGTGACTGGGATGCCGAATTCCCAATTCAATCTGCAACACTGAGAAAGGCATTTTTCCGTTTCCTCAATGGCCAAAGTGCCAGTCAACCCCCCTAAACCCTGAACCCTTGAACCACTGCAGCTCAACCCGTGACACGAACATGGAAGGCTATCAGGCCAATTATCAGGCTTACTTTTCTCTGCGTTCTCCCAACATTTAGACCCCTAAACCCTACACCCTGAACCCTAAACCCTAGTAGGGCTCCTTATCTTCGGGTTACTTTGAAAGGTTGGCCTGCCTTTCCTTAGTCTTCCAAAACAAGTACGACTAAACAGCCTGGAGGGCTTCGAACTTATCCCTCGATCCACTACTTCGAGTTCCAAATGGAGATCAGACAAAGTAGTGATATAGTATCCACTCAGAATCCCTATAACCCTGCAACCCTAATTCTCAAGGCCCTCGAATTGAGGTGTTGAGATCCGGGTCGTTTGACTTTCAGGCTATCTCCATAGGACCTAGAAAAGACCGGAGGATGCAAGGACAAGAAGGACACTAGCACGCAAACCAGCAAATTGATGAAGTGATCCTTCGAAGCTCTCCTTTGGGGGTACACCAACCGGGCAACGATGCTGACCTATGTCAGCGATGCCATCAAGGGGACATGCGATGCAAGGCAGACTTCCTGGCCCGGAAGAGGCTTCGGAAGAGGCCGGGAAGAAGCCACGCATCCCGGCGGAAGTCCTGCGTCCGGAGCCAGCCGAGGAGCCACCCCCATAATCAAAGTTCGGCAACAAGCCAGCCAGCGGGCCTTTCCAAAGGAAACTTCTGAGGATTGAAAAACGTTTGCACAGTCGATGCGCAATGCCGTCACATACTGCCGGAATCAGAGGAAGAACATGTCGACTGGCAATCGACTGTCGTGCACGAGAGCTTTAAACCTCATACCCTAAACATCCCTAAAATCCAAAGCAGCCTTGTTCAGGGAAAGTTGAGACTTCAGGAGTTTGAAGGATTCAACTCACTCCCGCGCACAGATCCGAGTCTCCGACACCCTTGCTCTTCTCTTTGAGATCTTCAGAAAGCCTCGCTTTAATCTGGGTTTGTACCCAATGGACGAAGAAAGCCTGTGATGCCCCATGCATAGATCTATAGGAGCCTTAACATTTAGAACTGTTTTGGGGATTACCCGTTGCAATACTCGGATTAATAAGGAGCCGTTAGGAGCCTCTTTCCAAACTGGTAGGACTCCCATTAAGTTGATAAGTTCCCAATACCCGTTTAGGGTTTAGCGTGGAGGGTCGATAAATTCTGAATACTCTTGCTTAGAGGTCCTTATTGTAATGCTCCGCAAAAATCCCCATTCTATAGCCGACGCCCAAGTCGTTCAATCCAACACCCAAAGCCGCTGAACCCTTAACCCTTAAACCCTAAACCCTAAACCTTCTTAATCCCCATACTCCCCAATCCCTGAACCCAGAACCCTAATCATAGTCCCTCTAATCACTACCCTAAACCCTAAACCCAAATCCTAAATCCATACCCTAAACCCCTGAACTAAATCCCAAATTTGAAAAACCCCCAGCTCGCTCAGACGCCTGCGAAGCCGGCGGTCTCCACAAACATGGAGGTCATGTCCTCGGGCCTCTGTGGGGGATACTACAGTGCCCTTAATAATTACTTATACCATTTAGAGCGCTCCTGAATATACTTAATTACAGTATAATATTCCTCAAAACCCTATGCTAATTATTATCAAGGTAGACCGGATTGCAGGCTAATTACGTACATGACCTAAACCCCGAACCCGAACATGTGAAGACCTAGCACTTAGGGTGATGACATCAGTATGTATCTCGGTATCCTACTTCCCAAGTCGCTTGTTCCTCTACCTCGTGTTTCTTATGCCCCCGGAACCCTACGTAAAGATACAGCGTAAGTATTAGAGCCTGTGTACCTGAAACTCGGAGGCCGCTGTGAGAAGAAGCAGATCATGCACTGCCCAACTGAGGCCGGCGATCTGACCATGGAACTGGTTCTTCCATGGTCTCCTTAGGATTTTTTTGATGTTTGTTCATCTAAGTTTCCAAAAGAATAGTAAATATCTTCCTTGAAATTACGGTTCTAGGGAGGTGTACTCTTTGTGAGCCTAGGTTCCACTATGAAACTTGGCAGCTGAGTAGGTAAACGTTAACCCGTCGGGGTTGATATATACCCTACCATAATTGAAAAGGTCAACCTTCTTGGGGCTAAGGTATTCAGCCCCTAAGATATGAAACCTTTAGGAGGTTTTGGGATTTAGGGTTTACGCTATAGGGTCTAGGGTTCTGCTACCCGAAGACTCCAGGTCTACAAGTGGTCCGAATTGTGGGGTCTGAAGTTTCTAAACAACACTATTCCTTAGGGTTCCTACAATTACTATAACTCCGGTATAATGTACACCGAAACCCTGTTCTAATCACTAAAGCCCCTATATTAGGTCAATGAGGCATGACAGGTTCGCAGTCCCTTTGCGCCTTCGCGCCTTCGGCTGTGGTGGCCGATGGAAGGGAGTTTAGCAAACAACCGCTACCCCTAGGGCTGTTTTAGGGTTTACCTGGACCCTGAAGAACCTACCGTTTTGAGGACTAACCTTTATAAGAAATTCATAATAAGGAACCCTCAAAAGGTAAGTTCTTCAGTGTCCAGGTAGGGTTCCTTTAAAGGTCTAAGGTCTCATTTTAAGGGGCTTAGGGTTTAGGGGTTTAGAGTTTAGGGTTTAGGATTTAGGGTTTAGGGTGTTGGGCTTGGGCTATTTTGAGGCTTACTTAACCTTTGAGCGCTAGACCCGAGGGAAAGCGGCTTCCTTTCAAAAGGACGGCGAGGTTTGGGGTTTAGGCCCGGGCCTTCGGGCTTCGGGTTTAGAGTCCAGCAGGGCCCTTCGGGTTTAGGGTTTAGAGTTTAGGTTTAGGGTTTAGGCAAAGCCTAAATCCGAATTTAGGGTTTAGCGGTTTAGGGTTTGGGGCTCTAGAGGTTTAGGGTTTGGCGGTTTGGGGTTTAGGGGTTCGGGGATTTAGGGCTGAGGGTTTGGGGGGTTAAGGGTTTAGGGTTTAGAGGAGTTCTGATATATGATTCTGTACATAATGTGTATATATATATATATATATCATAGAATAACAATAATCATAATAATCATAATATTAATATATGTTTATACACTGTTCATAATCTATATGTATAAATCTTCCTTAGGAAACGTTTCGGGGAATCGCTGCAAATCCACAGGGCTGCCGCTTCCTGGTGACCTTTCACCCCACGCGCCTCGGAATAATCTCTATGGCCCAAAGGGTCCAAGTACAAAGACCTTCCAAAATCCCTTAATTAAGGAATGTACCTTGAATCATATTAGGGATCGTACTACAATTTAAAGTATAATCCTTAATTAAGGGGTTTTGGAAGGTCTGAGTACCATTATAGTAGGTACTTTGTAGGTATTTGGGCCCCCAAAGTATATTTTATACTATTACTTGGACCCTTTGGGTGGTTAAGGGTTCAGATGGGTTGAGTGTTTTAAGGAATTGTTGTTTCAGTTCGTTCAGGGACTCGCATGACTGTAATCGGCCGCGCCTTGATATGCAAAAGCTTCCTTTCCAAGCTGACAGTTCATGTGTTGGACTTAACCTTCTTGCGCCCTGAGCCACCCAAACCCTAACCCCAAAACCCTTAATCCACAAATCCCAAAACCCAAACCCTAACCCCAAAACCCTTAATCCACAAATCCCAAAATCTGAAACCCCCCAAAAACCCAAAGCTTGACCAGTTTGTTTCTTCGGGCTTTGTGTTTGCCCAAAATCAAGGGTCCCTAATCGAATGCGGAGGCTCAGGTCTGAATAGTTTGTATATAAACATACTCTTTAGGGGTTCCTTGTCGTAGTTGAGTTAAAGTGTAAGATATACCTCAAAACCTTATTCCGATGATTCAGGCCCGGATCCAGAACCCCTAAACCCGGCCCTAAACCCTAACCGTTGTGGTTTAGGGCCCTCGGACCCAGAACCCCAGAGATTCAACCCGAGCCCGAACCTGGAAAATCGGACCGGTGGGCAGAGCAGGGCACTGCATATCTTAGGGGCTTAGGGTGTGCCTGAACCCCAAGATAGGATGTGCTTGGAACCCCAAAATAACTACATTTTAAAGGACGGTAGGGTATTTAGGGATTAGGTAGGGTTTATTGCAGCACATGTATGCACTGTACATCTTACGGGTTAGTTTTGAGGGCCTATAGGGCGCACGCATCTAGTTCGTACGCCTAAACCCTAAACCCTAAACCGCGTGTTTTCTGCATGTGGGCTCCCAAGGATATGTGCTCTGTAAGACCCGGGGCCTTGCTTGCAGACCCTGACGGTTTAGGATTTAGGCCTTGCTTGCCATTATTATCCTCAGCCTTTAGGAAATCAATACTCAATATACCCAGACCTTCCAAAATCCCTTAATTAAGGAGTATACCTTAATTCATATTAGGGATCCTATTATAATTTAAGGTATATTCCTTAATTAAGGGATTTTGGAAGGTCTGGGTTACCATGCAAATGCACGTGTTCATAGTGTGCTTTCATCTTAACACTGCTGCAGATAGCTATCACCCATGATGAGCCCGGTCCGCCGGAAACGTGCCTGACACCCTTTTCTTGTACGATGCCAACCAAAGATGCAAAGCTCCAAAACCCATACCATTTGCTTAACATCGTTCATATATCTTCAACACCGTACTGTGGAGCCCGATTCCGCAATACTCCCCCTGCTAGCATCATCCTGAACCTGCGCTGAAAGCCATAAAGCCGGAAACCCTAGACCATGAGCCGGAAAAGAGGCATTGCTGCGAGCCGTGCAAACACGGCAGAGGCCCGGACACAGTCTAGAATGATGTGGTGCTTCTTCAGCCGGAAGAAGTCGTAACACTACTCCCGACTGTACATGAGAATTCAGCATACTGATATGTGCCCCAACACATCATTCAGATTTTTGTGAAGGCCCCCATGACGGTTTCGGGTTCAGGAATTGGGGTTGCAGGGTTTGCAGGGTGTGTCGAATCACTTACCGTTGTGAGGGTTCTAAAGCCTGCACCGCGCAGCCCCACTCTTAGAACCTCAAAGGTTCCATCTGGGCCCGTCCCCTTGCAATAGCAGTCCCGGAGTAGGAGAGGCGGGGTCGGAGTAGATGCCCAAAATTGAAATGAACACCTGCAAATCCCTGAGGCCTTGACATTGTTGCAGTAGCATGACGTACTCGAAAATCCTTTTCCGATCATTAAGGCTTCCAGAGTCTAGAGTAATCAATGCCTCCACGTTCGTCAGAGATTCTGCATGGTAGCTGTTGCTGTAAGCGGCATTCACCTTAGCTTCCGCCTTTACTCTAAACCCTCAACCCTAAACCCTAGCCCTCAAACCTCAACCAAACCCCAAGATCTCAACAACCCTGAACCCTCAACCGCAAGACCTCAACCCGTAATCAACCCTAAATCCTTATGAAGCCCCATATGGGAGTTTCCGAAAATAGGGGACCCTAATATAGTACCCTAAATAATAGGATCCTTATTAATAGGACCCCGAACTAAGGTACCCCCTATTTTCGGTAACTCCCATATGTTCTTTGCCTTCGAACCCTTTCGCAGGGCACGGACCGAAATGCGAGCAGGCGTGGCAGGGGTTAGGGTGTCTTGCGGGATTCTATTCGGAGTGATTTTGGTGTTTCTGTGCTGGTGGAGATTTGGAAATAGGGTCTAGGGTCATGGGAGCAGGGAAGACTTTTTGAGGTATCATGTTGGAGCATACAGTGTTCTATGACGCGCCTTGACTGTAGATGAAGCTCCAAATCAAGAAATATTGGTGACACTTTCGGGTGTTTTGTGAGTTGCCGGGTTTGAGACATTTCTTTGGCTCTGACAATTTGAGGATTTGCTGGACCTTGCAGAACCTGCTTGTATATGACTCATACCCTAAACCCTAAACCCTAAACCGTGTGTTCAATGGCTCAGGATTTACAGGGCCCGGCTTTTGGGTTCCGAGTTTCTGAGCTGATGGGCGAGGGTTTAGGGTTAAGGGGCGGGCTAATGGCTCTACAACTCTAAGGGTCCGTGTATACATTTTGGGGTTTATGGTCTATATTTACGATAGTAGGTCCTTTGTCTCTGAGTACTTGGACCCTCAGGCTATGGATGTGGGCTTAATGGCTCTACAACGTCGCATCGGGCTACTGCTCCTACTACTTGTAGGCTCCCGTGTACCCATCTTTTGAAACCTTCTGGTCCTCTTAAGGAAGCAGCTCCGCCCTAGATCTCGAAGCACTTGTCAGCATAGTTTAGTTGTGGTATAGTATCCTGAAACCCTATTCTATTGATGATTGTCCCTGCTCCAGATCTCGAGCGGTCTCGGGGTTCGGGTTGCCAGCCCCTTGACAACCCAAGTTCTAATCCCCTTGCCTACACGCCCCAAGACCACTTAGTTTAGTTTTTGAGCATACGTTGAATATTGAAGTTCTGCTATGACTTCAAGGTATATTTCTTAACTAAGGGGTTTTTGAGTCTCTCGGGAGCCCTCAACCAAGCTAAACATGAACTGGGTTGCTGTTAAGGTACTTAGATTAAGTTACTATAAGAAGGAAGCTATATTACTACATATCCCCATTGCGGTAACTTAAGCTAAGTTCCTTAACAGCAACCCAGTATGTAGTATACGGCCTTAAAGTATGCTAAACCTTAAGCCCTTAAGTATATACTTATATACGTTATGGTTATATATCCCACAGGGTCCATACACACTACCATTCTGGAATTAGGTCCTAAACGACCATCCCTATTATGGTTTTGGGGCCTAACTCCATGATGGTAGTGTACATGGACCCTCTTTGCATGTAGCAAAAGTATATACTTTATGGTTATACCCCTAAACCCTAAACTTCCTAAACCTCTAAACCCCAAACCTCCAAACCTCTAAACCTCTAAACCCTAAACCCCTAAATCCTAAACCCCTAAACCCCTAGACCCTAAACCCCTAAACCCTACAGTAGAAGCCCAAAAGTTGGAGATCCAATAGCCTCAATCCTTAAGAGTAGTTGTTAGGGAATCCCAGCACTATTTGGCCTTAATCAGGTTTCCAACTTTTCGGGCTTACTGTAAACCCCAAAAGCCCAGTGTCCTAGGCCCTCCACCGCCTCGACAAGTGCATCTCGGCCGCGAAGTTAGGGGTTCGGAGGCAGATCTTATATTAGGAACCCCAGAAAGCACATAAGCATAAGCATTTTATAGGTCCCTACCTTATTGGCCTTCATTGTAAGGGGGTTTATATGGGATATCCCTATCCTTATTGTTGCTTATGTGCTTTTTTGGGGGCCCTATTATGGGGCCCAGAGAACCCAATACGGTTTAGGGTCTAGGGGTTTAGAGTATTCCCTAAACTTCAGGGGGCTTCATATTATGATTTAAGGTATATTCCTTAATTAAGGGGTTCGGGGGCAGATTTTATGGGGCCTTGGTTTCGTGTAGATTTAGGGTTTAGGCTTCTAGGTTCCTGAGTAGTACCCTGTTGCCCTTTTTGGTTTAGGGTCCTGGATGAAAATCAAACAGTAGGAAACAGGCTACCCTTGTTTTAAAGGGGCTACTCAGGAACCTAGAAGCCTCTAAACCCTAAACCCTTATAGTACCCTTATCGGTCCCTTTAAAGGAACCCTTATAGATCCTTTTAAAAGGATACCTTTATTTTAAAGGGGCTACTCAGGAACTTAGGGTTTAGGGTTTGGCCAGCTTACATCCTAGAAGTCGCAGAGGTTTTAAGCCCGAGGCTCTTGAACATGGAGCTCCTATCGAACCTCTTGTCCCCTTTAGAAAACCTTGAAGCCCACACGAAGCCCCGATATAACCAAAAAGCTAAGCCCTAAACCCCTTAAGCCCCAAACCATCGTAAACTAAACTTTACCTAAACCCTCAACCCAAATCATTCATAAACCCCCAAACACCTAAACCCCCAGATCCCTAGAGCGTTGAATCGAGCCCAAAACGCCTCGGCCCTAAAACCTTCCAGCAGAGGTCAGCGGTGGTTTTGTGGCCGTCTCGCCACCTGGCATCCCACCCACTGCTGCGAGGCGAAATGAAAGTATAGGGATTCTCGGGCTGAGGGGTTTAAGGTTTGGGGTTTAGGGTAAATTTGGTGCTTAGGATTTAGGGTTTGGAGTTCAGGAATTGCGGTTCAGGGTTTAGGGGTTCAGGGGGCTAAAAAAAGTAACTATACAACAGGACCCCTTGAATTTTAAGGGGTTAAAAGTAAAGGGGTCTATGCGGGTTATCCTATAGGCTTGCTTAATTTTCTGTTGGGGGCCTTAGTATGTTGAGTCCCTAAACCCTAAACCCTAAACCGCGGAGTCTTATGCAGAAGTTAATGGAAGCCTCACACGCCATACTTCAGAAGCTAGAAAGTTGGAACATCATTAGCCTCAAGCCCTTAAAGTAAAGTAAAGGGAATCCCAGCATGAATCATCCTAGATCGATGTTCCAACTTTCTGGGGTTCACTATAATTGCTGGAAGTTAGACAGTTAGACCACTAACTAGCGATCAGAGGTCTTCGCACAGTTCAAAGTCGCTGTGATGCAGTGGTAGCCATTACGAAGATCAAGGGGCCGGTGCCACAAGTAGGCTTTTTCAGGTTCAGAACCCTAGGGATCTAAGGACTCATATATTAGGCTTTGGGCCCATAGACCACACTATATAAGGCTTTTGGGCTGTTTTGATCCCTAGGGGAAGTCAGACCCGGTTTGAGCTTTTGGACCTGCTAGCAGTCCATGTTTAGCGATGCTCAGGTCCAGTAGCTGGTTGGGAGTTTGGGGGAAGTGCTGCTGAAGACTTCCAACAACACTCCAGGCATGCGGGCTTTCCTGTCGGAGAGGAGGTCTTAGTCTACAACTTGATACCGAAGACTCGCCTTGGCGAATCTTGACCCCGCACCCTAAATTCAGTTCTATGATATAATATATAATGGATATAGACTATCAGATATACATGAGCATACATACATGTATGCAAATAACATATATATATGGGTAGTTGTCAAAATTATGGTCCCTTTTTGGGTACCCTAAATATTGGGTGCGTATTATATTAAGGCCCAAAAAGGGACCATAATTTTGACAACCACCCATATGTATATATATATATATATATATATTATATACACAAACATATGGTGTTGATGACTGAGTCAGAAGCCCGTGGCTACCAGACAGAAGCCAGGAGATTTCGTGCGAGCCTTTCCACAGACGAAGATGCTCATGCCGGCACCTGCGCTTTTTGGGATGCCTTGCCTAGGGCCGCCGAAGCGGAGCTCCACCGCAAACGCATCAGACGTGACACTGGGAAACCTAGATAGTGAAGCCTGAAAAACGGGTAGTTGTTCCAAGTATTACTTCAAGATTCCTGATCTCATTATAGTACAAACCTCATTAGTTTATTTAATTAATCAGGCTTGTCTGTTAGCCCTTGAAAGCTTAGTCATACAGCCCTATACCCTAAACCCCTAAACCCCTCAACCCCTAAACCCCTAAACTCCTAAACCCTAAACCCCTAAACCCCTAAACCCCTAAACCCTAAGCCCCTGAACCCTAAACCTGGTATAGGGCAGAAGCTGTCTTTCATTAAAAGAAGCTGCAGGGTTCCAGACGTATTTAAATAAAGACCCTAATGACTAAAACCACAAGCCCGAGAGGCCGTGACCCTAAACCCTAAACTCTGATCCTATATCTAGGACCCAGAGTAGGCCCTTCTTCCCTTTTTCAGGGTTTAGGTTCTTCCCTTCTTCCCTTACAACCACCTTTAAACCAAAAAGGGCACCCTTTTTATTCCTGGGTTACTTTTGGGCTTAGTGTATAAGTGCTCCTAGGCTGGGGATATGGGAGTTTCCGAAAATAGGGGACCCTAATATAGCACCCTAAATAGTAGGATCCTTATTATAAGGACCCCCAAATAGGGTACCCCTAACTTTCGGAAACTCCCATATGGGAATAGGCCCATTCCAGCACGCTGTATGAATCGCCGCCAGAACCCTGAACTCTGCAGAGCCTGACACCCCCTATACCTGGGCTTTGGAGTACCATACTTTATTACTTTTTTCTTAAAGGAACCATTATGAAATACAAGTTGATACTTTTTTCTCCCTGGTTACTTAAAAGCCCAGATACTATAGGCTTTAATCGTAAGACTTCGAGGCTTTTAGGATCTACCCGTAAGTATTTAGGGATTGAGGGTTGTGGGCAAGACAAGGCTCGGAATAAGAAAGTGCATGATTCCGCACGGCTCCTTATTCTAATTATGTTCTACGCCGAAATCCCGTCCCTAAACCCTAAACCCTAAAAAACCATTAACTCATTAAGGCCCCTCTGTCAGTTGCTTTCTCTCCGGATCAGGGCTGCAAGCAGGGAAAAGACCACGGCCTACAATGCAAGCAGCCAGCTTCGAGCATGGCCAGGCCACGGGGCTTTAGGCTTCGGGGCTTCGATGGGCCCAGGGCTTAGGGTATCGGGTTTCGGGCTTTTGGGGTTTAGGGTTGGCTTATCAGGGCTTAGGGCATAGGGTTTCGGGGTTTTGGAGTTGCAGGGTTTTGAAGTTTAGGGTTTAGGCTTGTAGGGTTTTAGAGTTTAGGGTTAGGGGTTAAGGGTTTAAGGCATCCAGTTTAAGGTTGTTTAGAGGCTCTCATATGTTTGCTTCTCGAGTTGGTTTTCGGATATTAAGAGTTGTTGGTAGGGTATGGCAAGGAGCGCTTATAGGCTAGAGTCGTCTTGTTTTACATGTTGTTGTTGAGGAGCCGGTGAGTTTAAGGTAGATACCCCATCAAAACCCTCAACCCCGACCCATAGAAGCCTGAAAGATAGAAAGACACCCGATTGAGGATGCTACCGACCATAGGGTTCGGACTATTTGGGAAAGTAAGATTGCCTGGTAGTCCCGACAGAATATTATGCATTAGAAGACGGCAGATACACCCAAAACCTTATTCGGTCTACTGTTTTGTTCCGTGTTCCCTATCTCTCTTGCCAGTAAAAGGGGCCTGAGGAGGTTCTAAAGATATTGGGATCAGAGGCTTCAGCCATAGATTTGGGGGTTTAGCAGTTTTGCGCTTGAAGTTTTCCGGCTTAGGGTTGAGATCTTTAGGTTTTAGCGGATATCAGGTTTGGTGCCCAAACCTTCCATGCAAAATCCCTTAATTAAGGAATATACCTTAAATGATAATAGGATCCCTAGTATGAATTAAGGTAGATTCCTTAATTAAGGGATTTTGGAAGGTCTGGGTGTTTATAGTCTTTGTGAGTCAGCAGTTTCGGGTTTTGTGCCTGCCACATCTCTAGGCTGAGTTGCACAACTTTCGTGTGCGTGAACCCATATGCCAAGAGGCGAAATCCTAAGGAATGGATGCACTGCTTAGGTTTCTCGCTAGTCAACCTAATCTCGATACCCCGAATTTTGTACCCTATAGTGAGCCCCATAAAGTTGGAAACCGGATGAAGGCCAAATAGTGCTGGGATTCCCTATACATTACTCTTAAGGATTGAGGCTATGGGGTTTCCAACTTTTTGGCTTCTACTGTAAAGCCTCACCCTAAGGCTCAAAATGGCCCAAAAGCCTTATATAGTATGGTCTTTGGGCCCAAAAGCCTTAATATATGAGTCCTTAGAGCCTTAGGGTCAGCTCGCAAGGCCTTACACCTGAAAGGCGATTGGATACTTGGAGCTATGATTGAGCAGGGTGTATCAGCGCATATGAAGTTTAGTTCCCAGATTTCTACCTTAGAGCTCCTACGCTACGGGTACAAGTACCTTATAATCATATATGCTTTCCCAAATCCTTATAATCATACATGCTTTCCCAAATACTAACCTGCGAAACTACCATATGCGTAGCCCAAGTACCTGGTTATTCGGACCCGGATGTGGGCTTGGCCTGGGGCTTTGCCAGCAAGCCAGGACCTGAATCACCCGGGGTCCAAGTCTTGGGCGTGGAATCCGGCAAGCTCACGAAGGCCGCATACTCAAAAAGGCCGCACTCGAGGCAGCAGGAGCAAGAAGACCACCAGCTCATGATGATATCTACCCCTTCCGCGAAGCCTTCGGCAGCAAATCGCTCGAAGGAGGCAGAGTCGACATGGAACAGGGCGCCAGTATGTCCGCAGTCTGAAGTTCAAATAATCAGACTAAGACGCGGAGCGCATCGCCGACATATTTGAGAACGTCATGCTGTCGCTCCCGGTTTATTTGGTTAATGCAACGGGCTACAGCCAATGAGAGCTTTTTGCGAGTAGGATGTAAAAATTATGGGGTTTAGGTTTCTGGACAATTTGGTTTTATAATGTTTAGGATGTAGAGGGCGTAGCATTTAGGATTTAGGGTTTACGCTTTGGGATTTAGGACCTGGAGATTCGGCTTTAGGATGCACCCAGACCTTCTAAAATCCCTTAATTAAGGAATCTACCTTAATTCATACTAGGGATCCTACTATAATTTAAGGTATATTCCTTAATTAAGGGATTTTGGACGGTCTGGGCAGTGCAGGTTCCAGCTTCCGAACAGCAGCCCTCTGACAGAGTGCTGTCCCACTGAGCCCTGGCTTCCTCAGCGGAAGGGAAGTGGGCTTATGGAAGTTTAGGGCTTAGGGTTTAGGGAAGTTTAGGGTTTAGGGTTTAGGGAAGTTTAGGTTTTAGGGTTTAGGGAAGTTTTGGGTTTAGGGTTTAGGGTTAGTTTTCAGGGTTTGGGGTTTAGGGTTTAGGGTTTATGTTTGGAACTTTAGGGACAGGGGGTCTAGGGGCAGGGAAGTGGGGGAAGAAATCCCTAGGATGTTTCATCGGATATGTTTGGTGCTCGCACGCAGCGGCAACCGAACACAGCCGTGGGCTCGCAGCGGTCGCTTGCAGTTCGTGTTCTCCCACCGCCGTCCCCTCTCTCCTCCGACAGGATTTGGGGGCACGAGTCGCTCACTCCGTCCGGCTGTGTCGGTTGTAGGGCTTAGGGTCTGGGGCTTTAAATCCGGTTTCAGCAAGGCAGACTTCAGGATGCGTAGTTGAAAAAGGCTTGTTTGGGCTTGCAACTGACCGAGCTGCGCACAGTCCGCATCATAACTTTTGATGATCGGTGTTCAGTGTTTGATGGAGGGTATGGTGCGAGAGCTGGGGTTGGCGTTAGTCTTCTGATGTAATCATTGTCGTTTTCCACTTTTGATAGACACACCCAAACTCATGTGTGATGCGCAAAAGGATATAAGTAAGAGAATCTGAACTTTCAACGGTATCAATAGAACATGGCTAAGCACCTAAACCCTGAACACTAAACCCTTAATTCTAAACTTCAGCGGCCCCGAAAGTGGTGCGGGGGCAGCTTCTCCAACCCAGAAGCCTCCGTGTCCACAAGGATGGCGGTGGGAACTTCGCGAGCCTCACCTACACCAAGGCAAGTCTTTAGCAAGGACTTCCGGGAGCATGGGACTTGGTACTGTAACTAAGGTTACTAGCAGAAGGTAACACTACTTACAGTGACCTTATAAGTTTACTTCATTTGCCAAATCCTAAAAGCCCTATGAAACTTCTATAGTACGTACCCTTATAGAAACAGCTGATAAGTACAAAACGCAAAACCCTCCAAGCCCTTAAACCTAAGCCTTAAACCTATCTGAACCCTAAACCCTAAACCCTGAACCCTAAACCCTAAACCCTAAACCCTAAACCCTAAAACNCCCCCCCCCCCCCGAAAAAAACGACATGCATGGACCCATGCCCCCTCCCCCGCGCCAACACAAAGATACCCAACCTTCAGATGGGGGTTTGAGGTAGGCTCTTACGCCCGTAGCTCGAAACTTTAACGAACAGGCGTGATCCGGAGACTCCCACATCAGGCCTTTGTCAGGGACCCTACCATAGATTGGGGGAACATTCTGGAATGTTGACGAATGCTGGAGTCTAGTAGAACCCTTATTGAGGGCGTAGGGGTTCAGGGTTTCAAGGTGCTACCACGGAATGATGCGAAAGGCCATGCTCACAGAGTTTGTCATTGTATGTATTGGTCTTGGGTATGTTTTGTTTTCTGGAGGATCTTCTCGGTAAATTTCAAAGTATGAGAATTTCAACAATGCATGTTATGCAAGTTTCTAGTTTGTCGGTTCCTTTCAAGGTAACACGTCAATAAACTGAGATTGCGCATACGCATAGCATTAAAAGTTGTGCGAGGCCTTCTTGAGACTCGTAGCAGCATATGTGAAAATTTTTCAATCCCTAAACTTGAAGATAAAACTAAACCTAGTCTCTTCGCTATTGCAATTGAATTTTCATTCCTCTTCCAGAAACCCTAAGCCCCCAAACCGTATACCCTAGGCTGACCCACCAACCGCAACCCTGAAAGCGTTTAGGGTTTAGGGGTTTCGATTTTACGGTATAGGGTTTAGCGGTTTAGGTTTAGGAGCCCTGTGACACAGGCTGTGGTGCAGAGGAGCAAGGCTGCTTGGATTTATACGCATTGTTCCAAAAAAAAAAAAAGGTTTGGCGACAGGGGTTTAGAAGATTCATGAAGGGGGGGGGGTTGGGTTCACGGCTAGCGGGAAATGCTGCTGGTACTTGGTGCTGATGAGCTTTCTTACATACATACATACATAATAACACTGAATTTGAGCGTTATGCCTGCCGGCATAGAGTGCTTCCGGTAAGGAAGCGGGCAGGTTTGGAACCGAGATCCGCGGGAGAATCGACTTAGGGTTTCGGAGTTTGAGGGTTTAGGCGTTTAGGGTTTACAAGTCGAAGGTTTAGTAGGCCTTAGAGTTGAGAGCTTAGGGGTTCAGGGTTCAGGCTGATCAGGCTGTAAGAAAGGGCAACCCCTATAGTAGAAGCCAGAAAGTTGGAACATCAGTAGCCTCATGCCCTTAAAGTAAAGTAAGGGGAATCCCAGCATGAATCATCCTAAATCGATGTTCCAACTTTCTGGGGTTCACTTTAATTGGGGAACCAGTAATACCGTATTTTCAGTTCAGGACAAGCCAATTAAAGGAGTCGGTTCTTTCGATCCTTCCAGGAGGGAATGCTTGTACCGTGACGGTCGCAGTCAGGGCGTTTAGCAAGAAGTTCACAAGCGTTGTTCATAGCTCTCGCGTAAGTGTGGTGAGGCCTGGACCAGTGGGAGCCTAAGACTGTAATGAGTATTACGACCTGGCTGTGTCTGAGACGACGCTTTTAGGGTCTGGGGTTCATTGGTTCAGGGTTTAGGGGGCATGCTGAAATTCAGGTTTGAGAGTGCCCGCGCAGCTGCATTGGCAGTTTTCTGCTGGATGGGCTGCAGTGCCGCAGGAAGCTGCCCGTACCTGTTGGCGGGGCTCAAACTGCCAAGACTTTGCCGCGGCACTGGTTCGTGAGACGCAGTCAGTCAAGCCCCGCATCAAGCATCTTGAAACTACCCTAAGGGTCCAAGTACATAATAATCATATACTCTCCTAAATATTGAGCTACATAACTACTATCCTAAACCCAAGTACCTAATTATTGGGTCCTTTAAAGGACCCTCAGGGCTACAGGCACCAAAACCTCATCTTTTTGGTCTGCCTCTGTGGCTGGTGATGACTAGACGGCGATTGCTCTGTTACGCCCAGGGTACATACGAAGCTATAACGGCTCCAAGTGGGGTTTCGATTTTTCTCTTCTTTTATAAGTCGCTTACTGTCTGATTTAGTCTAAGTAAAGCTGGCTCAAACTTTCCCCCACCTTAAATCCGAAAGCACAAGCCACAACAACCTGCATCCTAAACCTTAAATCCTAAACCCTCAGCACTAAATCCTAAGAAGACAGCCCCGGGGAGGGGTCCGAGAACACGGCTCAATTCGGCAACCACTATAGGTTTAGGGTTTAGGGTTCAGGGTTTCAGTTTAGGGTTTAGGGTTTTAGGGTTTAGGGTTTAGGGTTATAGGCTATAGGGCCCTATAACACCTTTGAAACGCCGTTAAGCTGCGAGGTTTAGGGTTTAGGGATACTTCTTTTCCCTCATACTGAACAGCCCAAGCTTGCACTGTTTTTAGACCCCTGTAGGGTTTAGGGTTTAGTTTAATAGGTTTTGTCACACAATTCCATGCCCCTCAGGAGGTTGATCTGTCTTTAGACCTCCGTCTTCCGACAGGCCCGAGGGGCTTTGTGATTTGTTTTTCACGGCGTAGTCAGCGTTCACGGGTTCATCGGTTGAAACTTTGGGGTTAACTAGGTAGGGCTTTGGGACATTTTATATTTTCCCTTATTGGGCTTCAGAGGATCTTATTCACTAATATTGTTCAAAGGCTTTAAAAGCCCCACCTAGTTAAGGATTTAGGTTTCGGGGTTTGGTGTTCAGGTTCAGGGCTTCGAGGTGTCAAAGCGGTCGGTGTGGGGATCAGGTGCAAGGTTTAGAGTTTCGGGATTATGAGGCAAAGGTGCTTCCCTGAAGGAGGAGGGCATCCCAGAGAGAGTGATGGCTGTGTTCAGGGGTTTAAGGTTTTAGGGCGCTGCCGGTGGGAAGTTACAGCATAGGCCGCCGATACCCAAACCTTCCAAAATCCCTTAATTAAGGAATATACACCTTAAATTATAATAGGATCCCTAATACGGCTGATGGACAAAATCCTGCATTACCTTAAGGACCCTAAACTATGGGAATTATGGTATATTCCTTATTATGGGTAATGCAGGATTTTGTCCATCAACCGTATGAATTAAGGTAGATTCCTTAATTAAGGGATTTTGAAGGTCTGGGTACACTTAAGCGGTACATGGCTGCTTTTGGCTTCACCGAACCTCAGACTCCAAGTATACCACTTTTGCACCGCCTGGGAGGTCAAAAGCCTACTTAGATATTGAACGGGGAAACCTTAAACTTTTTGGCCTTATAAATTAGCTCTATCTTAGAAAGTTTGAACTTTTTGGGGCCCGGTTGTTGAAGAAGAGAGTTATTAGTAGTACCTACCTTTGGGCGACTTGGAGTCTTCGGGATACTTAACCCCTAGGGATCAAAACAGCCCAAAAGCCTTATATAGTATGGTCTTTGGGCCCAAAAGCCTTAATATATGAGTCCTTAGGTCCCTAGGGAACCCTTAACCCTGAAGTCTAAGCCCTCATATTAGATCCCACTTGAGAGGGTCGGGTCTGACATGTGCACTTAGTAGCTGAGTGGATGCACTTTACACTTTGGGGGATAATACTACCCACTAACAAACTAAAAGTGTACATTTTTGGCGGCTTATGAACTCAGCAACTAAGCGCAAAACACCTCAAATATTGGCCACATGACGCCTGCCCCAAACCTTAAACCTGGCGACCTCGGAATCAGCACCGAGACCTAACAAAACTTTCAACCCTTGCGCCCTTAGTAGTAGAGCCCTAAACCCAACCCCCCATACCATAAACCCTAAACCAGTAGACAACCTTCAAACCCTAAACCCCAAACCCTACAAACTAAACCCTAAACCAGTAGACAACCTTCAAACCCTAAACCCTAAACCCTACAAACTAAACCCTAAACCCTAAACCAGTAGACAACCTTCAAACCCTAAACCCTAAATCCTACAAACTAAACCCTAAACCCTAAACCAGTAGACAACCTTCAAACCCTAAACCCCAAACCCTACAAACTAAACCCTAAATCCTAAACCAGTAGACAACCTTCAAACCCTAAACCCTAAACCCTACAAACCAAACCCTAAACCCTAAACCAGTAGACAACCTTCAACCCCTAAACCCTAAACCCTACAAACTAAACCCTAAACCCTAAATCAGTAGACAACCTTCAAACCCTAAACCCTAAACCCTACAAACTAAACCCTAAACCCTAAACCAGTAGACAACCTTCAAACCCTAAACCCCAAACCCTACAAACTAAACCCTAAACCCTANCAGTAGACAACCTTCAAACCCTAAACCCTAAACCCTACAAACTAAACCCTAAACCCTAAACCAGTAGACAACCTTCAAACCCTAAACCCCAAACCCTACAAACTAAACCCTAAACCCTAAACCAGTAGACAACCTTCAAACCCTAAACCCTAAACACTACAAACTAAACCCTAAACCAGTAGACAACCTTCAAACCCTAAACCCTAAACCCTACAAACTAAACCCTAAACCCTAAACCAGTAGACAACCTTCAAACCCTAAACCCTAAACCCTACAAACTAANCCCTAAACCCTAAACCAGTAGACAACCTTCAAACCCTAAACCCTAAACCCTACAAACTAAACCCTAAACCCTAAACCAGTAGACAACCTTCAAACCCTAAACCCTAAACCCTACAAACTGAACCCTAAACCCTAAACCAGTAGACAACCTTCAAACCCTAAACCCCAAACCCTACAAACTAAACCCTAAACCCTAAACCAGTAGACAACCTTCAAACCCTAAACCCTACAAACTAAACCCTAAACCAGTAGACAACCTTCAAACCCTAAACCCCAAACCCTACAAACTAAACCCTAAACCCTAAACCAGTAGACAACCTTCAAACCCTAAACCCCAAACCCTACAAACTAAACCGTAAACCCGAAGCCAGTAGACAACCTTCAAACCCTAAACCCTAAACACTACAAACTAAACCCTAAACCCCAAACCCTACAAACTAAACCCTTCACCCTAAACCAGTAGACAACCTTCAAACCCTAAACCCTAAACCCTACAAACTAAACCCTAAACCCTAAACCAGTAGACAACCTTCAAACCCTAAACCCTAAACCCCAAACCCTAAACCCTAAACCCTAACCCCCCATACCATAAACCCTAAACCAGTAGACAGCCTTCAACCGTTTTGTGTACTGTAATCCGTAGAAACTCCCAAAGGGTGGCCCTCAGCTCCCCCAGGATACTAACCCTAAACCCTAAACCCCTAAAACCCTAAACCCCTAAACTAAAACTCTAAGTGTTAAATCCCGAGTCGTAGGTTCTATAGCCCACTTCACATCTTGCTCAAATCACAAATAGTTCAACCTACAGCATGGTAGGTTGAGACATCGGGAATATCGGGTATAAGCTTTGATGTACCCGGGCCGGTCGAGCGACAATCAAATGCGAAACGCTGATCCTTAAGCCTTAAACCCTAAACCCCGAATATGCCCCTAAAACCTAGCACCCTCAAGTTGAGCCCTAAACCCTAAACCCTAAAACCTAAACCCCCTCAAGCCCTAAACCCTAAATCCTTAGTCAAACGGCGCTCCGGGAAGGCCAAGGACCTTTCCCGCTGCCCAGCTGCGTTGTTTTTGTTATCTTTGTCATGGTTGGGTAACATTCCCAGAGGGTCCATATACACTACTATTATGGAATTAGGTCCCCAAAACCATAATGGGGATGGTCTTTTAAGGCCTAATTCCATAATAGTAGAGTATATGGACCCTCTGGGATTTTACTTTTTTTATGAGTACTTAAACCCAATAAGGAATAAAAATGTATATGTTTAATCATATCCCAACCATGAACTAGTTATGGGTTGTCAGGGGGTTCCAAGGGTTGTTTGGGTTTAGGCTTTGTATAAGATTATATGACCGGTGTAGGCTTCAGGATTTTGAAGGGATTCACGGGTTGTCGGTTTGGGGCTTGCCGGAGAATGTCAGAGATTAGGACTTATGGCTAGGGGTTCATAGTAGTTAAGGGTTTTAGGGCTTGGTGTTCAAAGGGGATGTATAGGGTTTCATACGCGGTGTCATGGAGGTGGGTGATGAGCGGGGTCTTAAGGGGTTTTGCTGTTCTTGAAAGGGGCTCAGGGTTCCCAAAGCTGCCAGGGCATCGCCATTCGGGAACAGCGGGTCCCAAGCAATCCCAAGGACGTGCTTCGTCTCTTATGCTTAAGATCTGTTGAAGACTTTACCTTGAACTACCAAAACCTACTTCTTTGTAGGTTCTTACTAGAAACATCTAGAAACCCTATTATGGAATTACAAGGGACCCCGCAAGACAGTAGGTCTTGGTAGGTTGAGGTACTGTAGGGCTTGGGTTTGCGGCCTCCCATCCCACGGGCTCGCGGTGCGGCAACTCTCGACCCACACGGGTTGAAGTTGGATTGTTGCAAGAACCAAGTAGTCCTTGAAGTATCCCTGCGAGGGCAGCCCTCATAGAAGCCTATTATGTGATAATACCCATAGAGCACATCTATAATTAGACCTTAAAGCCTGAACCGTGAACCTCAACCCATCACAGAACCCTGCACATATACACTCATAGCAGTCCCTAGAAGCAGAAGTCTTTTAGGTGTGTCGTCTTCAACCCATCACAGAACCCTACACATATACACTCATAACAGTCCCTAAGCAGAAGCCTTTTAGGTGTGTCGTCTTCGTGCACGGTGGTGCTTGGGTGCACGGGAATTTCCAGGGCTTCACTACCGGCCCCTTCGGCTCCTGAGCTGAAAGATCTCTACTTAAAGGATCATGGGACTTAGTAACTAGGGTTATGGGGGCTCCTTTAAGGGTTCCTTAAAGGGATCTACAGGGTTTAGGGTTTAGGGTCTACTTAAAGGATCATGGGACTTAGTAACTAGGGTTATAGGGGCTCCTTTAAGGGTTCCTTAAAGGGATCTACAGGGTTTAGGGTTTAGGGTCTACTTAGAGGATCATGGGACTTAGTAACTAGGGTTATAACTAAGGTAACTGTACTTATAATTACTTATAACTCCACGTAGGGTACTTATAACCTTACTTACTAAGTCCCATGATCCTCTAAGTACTTGGCGTTCTTCTGCTTGACTCTTAGGGCTTTAACTTTTTGGGTCTCTATATGAAGTATAATACGGAGGCTTAAAGTTGAACTTGTTGGAGGGCTTCAGAAGTCAGCCAAGAAGAGGGTCTAGGGTTCAGGGTGTAGGGTTTAGGCTTCAGGCTGTCAGGGTTTAGGGTTTAGGGTGTGCGGTTTAGGATCTAGCGTGTAGTGGTAGTATCCCGGCTCCTGAGCTGACCTACTGTTCATAGACGCGTTTTGGTTAGACCCTAAGACAGTTAGAATAATTCGGGTGTTTCTTTTAGGTTTTAGGGCTCAGGATCTACAGTTGCCTTTACATAGTATACTTCGAACAGAAATCCTCCAACGCTTAGATAGATAAGGACGATAAGAAAGGTTATCTATGTGGGATTATAGGGTTTTTGATACGGGCCTTATTATCCAGAATCTGACTTTGGGAGGTGTGCATTTTACACTCATAAAGTTCAGGGGGTTCCTGGTTGGGTTCTTATAAAGGCTTCTATCAGGGGTTATGCAGGGTTTGCGATTTCGTGTCGGACGTACAATTCATGTGTTCCGGGTTTGGAGTTGACAGTGTTAGGGTGGGAGTTACAGGTTCAGATTTTTTGGGGCTTGCATAGCAGCTCAGCAAGCCCATTTACAACATCCACTTGTTAAGTCTGCTGATCCTCTTGGCCATCACTGAGATGCTAATTTATGATCGCTTTCAGGCTTTGGGTTTAGGGATAGTAACGTCCCGCCGAGGTTTGGGGCTTTATCCCAGGTTCCTGAGTAGTACCCTGTTGCCCTTTTTAGTTTCGGGTCCCCTTATTAATACCAAACAGTAGGAAGGAGGGTACCCTTATTATAAAGGGGCTACTCAGGAACCTAGTATAGTAGCCTCCAAACCCTAAACCCCTTGTAGATCCCTTTAAACCCTTATTGGAACCTAGGGATAACCCTGAACCCTAAACCCTTTTGGGGTTTAGGGTTGAAGGGGTTTCGGCCGTAGTCCTGGCTTCCAAACCCCCCACCACCCTACTTGGAGGATCATGGAACTTAGTAAGTAAGGTTTCTTAAAGGGCTCCTTAAAGGGATCCATAGGGTTCCTAAAGGGATCTATATGGTTTAGGGTTGAGGGTCGACTGGGAGGATCATAGGATTTAGTAAGTAGGGTTATATTCAAGGTAACTATACTTATAACTACCCATAACCCTAATTAAGGCACTTCTAACCTCACTTCTTAAGTCCCATGATCCTCCAAGTAATCCCTAAACAAACGCTCGAAATTGGAATCCCTGGAATCCTCGAGGCTTAAACCCCAGTCTGTTCATCCGATTCCCAAAGCTTTACCTAAACCACCATAACCAAGAGGGTCCATATATACTCCTGCTATGGAATTAGGTCCCAGAAACCATACTAGGGATGGTCTTTTGGTGCCTAATTCCATAATGGTAGTGTATATGGACCCTCTGGGTAACCTACATTTATGTAGGTTCTTAAAATAAACGAAAATAAGGAATTTACGGGGACCCTACGAAAACAACAGGTTTGGGTAGGTTCACGCAAGTCCTATCCGAAAGCACTATAACTTCAAACCGAAAAGCCTATTCGCCAAGAGCTTCGAGAATTCAAGAGTCCTAAAGCCCCAATCTCTAAGCCGCTGAAACCAAACAGCCTGAATTCCTAGGACCCTCATGGAACGACCTCGCTCCCCAAGCAAGGTCATAAGATACCCTAGACCCTAAACCCCTAAACCCTAAACCCTAAACCCCCTCCTGCTGCCAGGGCAACTCCTCTGCCAGCTGGGTTGGGCCTGTGCATCTGTGTGCCGTGGACTACAGCAAGCTGTGTTTTTCTAAAGAGGTAGGGTTTAGGGTTTCAGGGTGTAGGGTTTAGGGTGGTTCACGGTTCAAAGGGAGATTAGGAGTTCTTAGACCCCCCAACTGCCCTTTACTATACCCCAAATACCCACTATAGAGGACCATCTTACTGGCTGTAAACTCAACTTTTCAACATTTGGGGTTCTTATAAGGCAGTCGAACTTTTATTTCCTTGGGTTTTGGGCCAGTGAGCCATAAGGGCTCCACTAAAGGGCCCTTGGGTTTTTTCTGTTACTGCGGGCTCGAAGGGTTCCCTCCCAGACCTTCCAAAATCCCTGAAATTAAGCAATATGCCTTCAATTACAATAGGATCCCTAATATGAATTAAGGTATATTCCTGAATTAAGGGATTTTGGAAGGTCTGGGTTTGGGGGGAGGATTGAGGATTCAGCTCTCGAATCTTGGCCTTCTTCTGGTTGGCTCTTAGGACTTTAACTGTTGGGGTTTCTATATGCAATATAATGAGGAGGCTAAAAGTTTAACTTTCAGGAGGGGTTCAGAAGTCGGCCAAGGAAAAGTTTCTAGGTTCAGGGTATCGGTGCGACTGCGACGCAGGCGGATCGTCAGTCGTCTTGTCAACACCGTCCTACCGCGCAGCCTCCCTTGTTTCCAGCCCTTTTGAGCCTGCTGGAAGTCTCCGAAAATTAGGGGTACCTTATTATTTTGGGGTCCTTATAAAAAGGATCCTACTGTTTAGGGTACTATATTGGTGTCCCCTATTTTCGGAAACTCCCTGATCTCTGAGGCAGTACCGGTTCTTACAGGACCTGCAGGGGTGAATTCGAAGCTTGCTGTTGCTTTAAACCAAGATATCCGTAATAGTACGGAGATACCCTGACACGCAACACCTCAAATGCTAAATGTAGGGTGCTAGATGAAAAGCCTAAAGTATACCATACCCCAGACCCCTAATTAAGAAAGCCCTACATATTAGAACCCTAGTAGACCAATATACGCCGCAAGTTAACTCTAGTTCAAGGCTGTAAAGAATCGCATGTTCACGGCTTACTGGGCCAAACGACAATCATGTGCAAGGCTCTTGGGAAGCACCCTATCATAGAACCTACACATTTCTAAACCCTAAACCCTGAACCCTAAACCCAGCTCTTGATAATTCTTGAGGTCCCGAGCTCATTGCTGGAAAAAGCCTTCCTTGCACTACCTCTGAAGAATTTCACCGAGAGCATTTGATAGGGTTTAGGGGTTTAGGGTTTAGGGTGTAACCCGAGCCTGCTTATCTCCCAGTATTCTACTACGCAAGCTAGTTGAGTTCGTCGGAAGGGTGCGGGGAGAGGGGTTCGTAGTTTCGGAATCCTACCTTTTCCTTGAGAAAGTAGTTATGTTTTCTTCTTGCGGTTCTTCTGGTTGGTTCTCAGGACTTTACCTTTTTGGGTTTCTTTATGCACTATAGTGAGGAGGCTAAAAGTTTAACTTTTAGGAGGGGTTCAGAAGTCGGCCAAGTTTTCGTTTGCCAGTTTTGTGGTTACCCTAACCCTAAACCAAGTGACCAAGCAAATACAACTACAATCGAGGCAAGCCCTGTTTCATGACCTAATGTGGGCTCCTGATTAGTAAAGGTCCCCTCAATAGAGCTAAACTCGGCCGGAACTCAATAATAATAGGGTCCCCGCAATAGAGCTAAACTCGGCCTGCACGTAATAATAAACCCCCCCTCAATAGTCCTAAAACCCGTCCCGGTGTTAATTTCTGAAGGTTTAGGTAAATAAGCACTCCCACTACACAGTGACGCCCTGGAAGAAGAGAGACAGATTCAGGCAAGATAGAGGAGACACAGAGAAGAGAGATAGCCAGCCAGCCAGACTTAATGCTTAGGGTTTAGAGGTTTAGGGAACTACTGTACTACTACTGTACTACTGCTGTACTACTGTACTACTACTTACTACTGTACTACTACTGTACTACCACTGTGCTACTGTACTACTACTGTACTACTACTGTACTACTACTGTACTACTACTGTACTACTACTGTGCTACTGTACTACTACTGTACTACTACTGTACTGCTGTACTACTACTGTACTACTGTACTACTGTACTACTAACTGTACTACTAATTACTGAAAGCCCCGGCCCCAAACAACTTCGACCCAAACAACTTCGACCCCGGCCCCCCCAAACAACTAAAGATGATCCGCCAGACGGCCCCCCAAAAAATGCACGTTACTATTGCGCAGGGTCTGGTTGTATTTTTTTTTGGGGGGGGGGTTTACTAATCAGGAGACCACATTAGGTCTCCCAATGGCCTCTTTTTTCCCTTTTTTGTGGCCTTCGGTTCCTTATAAAACTGCCCAATATCAAAAAGGGAGCCCTTTTCATTCCTAGCTTGCTGGGCATCCTAGTATCCCAAACCCCCAAGCCATAGAGGACGCACCCTGGCCTGCCGCAGAGTGCGATGTCCGCGCAGCCGTGCCTGGAACCCTTTGAGGGTTTAGGCTTTCGGGGTCGATCATCGGGTTTAGGGTTTTAGCTTTAGGGTTTTAGGGTTCAGGTTTTAGGGTTTATGGTTTTAGGGGTTAGGGTTTAGGGATTAGGGATTGATAGTAGCTTGCTGTTGCAACGAACGAGCTTAATTCTGTTTGGGGGGTGTCATCGAGGGTATAGAGTGTTCGTAACAGGCGCTTATGTAATACTCGGATCCTGTGTATATATAAGTCAATGTGCATATATATATAATATACAGGAGGGAGCGAGAGAGGGAGAGAGAGAGAGATCTGTATCCACAAATACATACATATGTATTATAGATAGATAGATAGATGGATAGAGAGATGCATCCATTCTGTGGTGGGGTGTAGGTATCCGACTCGGGATTGGTTTGCTTCTACTAGCTCCAAGACTTCTGGCTTAACGGAGGTCGATCGGAGTATGACATTCCTAGAAAAGTGGCTGAGAGGGTTGGGTTTAGGGGTTTAGGGTTTAATTAGGATAACCCGAAAACGCCAAACGGCCCAAAGAAGGAGTTATCTTTGGGCCCTAGACTCCAACATGGGAGTTTCCGAAAATTCGGGATACCTTATTTTGGGGTACTTATAATAAGGATCCTACTACTTAGGGTACTATATTAGGGTCCCATATTTTCGGAAACTCCCACATAGGTACTAGATATATACTGGGTGTCTTAGAATAGTCTAGAAGCTGAGAAGGGTTACACTCTCATTTCTTATCGGGGGTTATTGATTACAACTTAAAAGCATCATACCGACAAGCCCTATTCTAATTATGACGGCCCTATCGAACAAATTACGCAATCGCCTTTGCCAAGTTATTGAGCAACCAGTAGGTAGCAAACTCGTGAAGCAAGTAGGCTTACAATAGCTACAACCTTGAGTGCTGTTTCTTGAAGCAAACTGTCCTCGTCCCGTGATCCTTTAAGTAAACTTACAATGCCCTGGAAAGCCGTACAACGCCCTTATAGCCATTGTATATCGTAAAGCCCAACCCTAAATACTGGTGCTGGGCTTATTTGGAGGATCACGGGTGTCACAGAACTTACTGTAGTGAGGATACAAGTACGTTAGTTGGGGTTACAAACGGTTAGAAGCAAAGCTACAGCGGTGCTAGAAATCTTGGTTACTACCTCCCATGCTCGTTTGAGCTCTGAACCCTTAGCCCCTTTACCCAAACCTTCCAAAATCCCTTAATTAAGGAATAGACCTTAAATTACTATAGGATCCCTAATGTAAATTAAGGTAGATTCCTTAATTAAGGGATTTTGGAAGGTCTGGGTACCTCCCATGCTCAGTTGAGCTCTAAACTCTTAACCCCTTTAGATACCTTGACGGAGCGCTTTCAGGAACCCTTTTATCAAAGAACCCTATAAGGATCCCTCCCGGTTTCTGAATTTCCTGATCCTTTAACCCTAGGGATCTAAGGACTCATATATTAAGGCTTTTGGGCCCAAAGACCATACTATATCAGGCTTTTGGGCTGGTTTGATCCCTAGGGTAAGTAGAAAGGTGCGGCTCCTGCGGATGAACTCCGTCCAACTTCGGCTCGACCCACAGAGGTTCGTGTCGATGGGCCATTCCGCAGGCCCTTGCGGGTGTACTAGGGCCCAGAGTAAGCCCTTATTCCCTTTGTTAAGGTTCAGGTTCCCTTATAACCCCCGTTAAACCAAAATGGGCACCCTTTTTAACCTAGGTTACTCTTAGGTCTAGGCAGGGTTTAGGGTTTCGGCTTGGGGCAAAAGGGTTCCCAGACCTTCCAATATCCCTTAATGATCGAATATATCTGAAGTTGTAAAAGGATGCCTAATATGATTTGAGGTACATTCCTTAAAGTGAGGGATATTGCAAGGTCTGGGTTCTTCAGCCTGGAATCTGCAGCAAAGGGCTCCTCCAAGGGATTCGTATACCCGCTATACCCAGCCCTTAAGAGGGTTCCTGGAAACTACTTTTCAGCATAAGGATTATTATAAGGTTTCTGGTTTGTCGAGATCCCAATACCCCTTAATCAAGGATTATACCTTAAGTTATAGGGGGCTTGATATTATGATTTAAGGTATATTCCTTAATTAAGGGTTATTGGGTTCTCTGGATTTGGGGTTTAGGGGATGCTAGAGGATTTAGATTCAGGGTCCAGCGTGAGGATTTCAGGGTTTAAGCGCCGCCCGACCGGCTTCAACAACAAAAGCATGGAGGTGATGATTGGTCAAATGGGGGTTTCCGAACATAGGGGTCCTTATAATGAGGATTATAATATTTAGGGTACCATATTAGGGTCCCCTGTTTCTGGAAACTGCCAAATGGCTAACCCTGGAGTCCATGTTTTACCCTAAATTCCCTAAACCTAAACCCTAAACCCTTTTCAGTCGAGTATCACCTGAATAGTTTTGGGTCTTGTACCGCCTCATCTGTATCCACTTCCGCAAGACTGTATAAGGAGGCCAGGGTACCGGACCGAAATATGGCCAAAGTAGTGCCTTCTGCAACGAGCGCTGTGCATCATTCCCTGCAGGGCGGTAAAGTCAGGATTACACTGACAAGAACCACTAGTCACTAGCCGTGCCATCATCGATGAATGGATGAAAAGCATGGATGCACCGCGCTCGACTTCAATGTCATGCTGTCTCATGGCCTGCTGCGGGAAACATATGGGTGGTTGTCAAAATTATGGTCGATTTGCACCCAAAGTATTAGGTGCCGTACTATGTTGGGGACCCAAAAGGGGACCATAATTTTGACAACCACCCATATACCAACCTAAACAATATGCATAATGTCTCTCACACCATCTACAACTCTGATGAAAACCGCAAATCTTTCTAAGGACAAACCTTGAGTTCCATAAGCCCTGCCTAAACCCAAAGCGTAAACCGCAAACCCCACAGAATCCTTGTATAACCCCTGAAAGCTTCAAGGGACCCTCTAAAGAAACCAACCAAAAGCCCAGTACCAGTACCCAGGACGCCAAGTATCGTTGTAAAAGCCTTTTCCGCAAGCCCGCTCAGTACTCCGTATTTGAGGGAACTTGTGTAGACACCCTTCGAGGAAGTGCAGGCGGCCGCGCCCGACAAGAAGAGCACGGACATATCAAGTCCTGTCCCAACGACGGTTGCAAGGCCGAGGTACTGGACTCGAGCTGGGCCAAAGCCTGGGCCCTGTCGCAGTCCTTCCTAGCGAACTCGGACAGGTACGAAGTTCGATATGTCCCAGGCTAAAATCGACTCTGACCAATTCGAGGGCCAGTTCCTCGAACAAGAAGTGGAACCGCACATGTCCAAGGCCTTGGAGGAGAGCTTGGGCCGATCCATGGAGGGGAACAAAGACGAGTCTTTGTTCGTGGAGCTATCCGAACCCGGAACCCTGAAGCCCCACTTCAAAACCCAAACATCCCCAGACCCCAAACCACCCCAAAATGGTAAACTGACCCTAAACATAGTCAACATACAACCCTTATACCAACTCTTCCCTAAACCCTTAACCCCTCAACCCTAAACGCTTAAATGAATGCTCCAAGATTCTCAAGCAAAGCGCTTCTAGAAGCTGGCTTAAGGACCCATAAAACCCCAGGTGCTTGGAGGATCATGGGACTTAGTAAGTAAGGTTCCTTAAAGGGCTCCTCAAAGGGATCTATAGGTTTCCTTAAAGGGATCTATACGGTTTAGGGTTTATAGGGTCTACTTGGAGGATCATGGGGACTTAGTAAGTAAGCTGGCAAATAAGGCAACAATACTCATAATTATGTCATAATTGCTATTACAACCCCAATTAAAAATTAAGGTACGTACTTATAACCTTACCAAGTCCCATGATCTTCCTATAGAAGCCTTTATACATCCCTTTAAGGAACCCTATAGATCCCTTTAAGGAACCCCTACTCACTAAGTCCCATGATCCTCAAAGTACCCCAAACCTCAATTTTTACGACCTTACCCTAAACCCAATTACCCTAACCCTAATTCCCAAATACCCTAAACCTAAACCCTAAATCCTCCAACCTCCCTTGTGGAACCCCTATAGATCCATGATCCTGCAAGTAGGAAGGTCATCATACTACAGGTGCCTCAATAATTAGAATAGGGTTTTGGGGCCCATTGTGCATTAAGGCCCTTATCTTAAAACCCTAAGCCCTAAACGTTATAAATCCCTAACCCTATAGATCCTTTTGAGGAACCCTATAAATCCCTTGTAAGGAACCCTATAGATCCCTTTAAGGAACCCTGTAGATCCCTTTAAGGAACCCTGTAGATCCCTTTAAGGAACCCTATAGATCCCTTTAAGGAACCCTATAGATCCCTTTAAGGAACCCTGTAGATCCCTTTTTCCTTGGGACATCTAGGCTTTAAGGAACCCTATAGATCCCTTTAAGGAACCCTATAGATCCCTTTAAGGAACCCTGTAGATCCCTTTAAGGAACCCTGTAGATCCTTTTAAGGAACCTTGTAGATCCCTTTAAGGAACCCTGTAGATCCCTTTAAAGACCCCTATAGATC
Organism: Symbiodinium sp. clade A Y106; assembly: GCA_003297005.1. Classification (NCBI taxonomy): domain Eukaryota; class Dinophyceae; order Suessiales; family Symbiodiniaceae; genus Symbiodinium; species Symbiodinium sp. clade A. The sequence goes on along the minus strand of BGNK01000460.1, from coordinate 77,795 downwards.
CGTTTACGGAACCCTATAGCTCCCTTTAAGGAACCCTGTAGATCCCTTTAAGCAACCCTATAGATACATCCCTTTACGGAACCTTGTAGATCCCTTTAAGGAACCCTATAGATCCCTTTCAGGAACCCTGTAGATCCCTTTAATTAAGGAACCCTATAGATCCCTTTAAGGAACCCAAAAGATCCCAGGAAAAATGCGGATCCCAGGAACCCTGTAGATCCTGGAAGGAACCCTGNTTTCAGGAACCCTGTAGATCCCTTTAATTAAGGAACCCTATAGATCCCTTTAAGGAACCCAAAAGATCCCAGGAAAAATGCGGATCCCAGGAACCCTGTAGATCCTGGAAGGAACCCTGTAGATCACTTCAAGGAACCCTATACATCCGTTTAAGGAACCCTCTAAATCCCTTAAGGAACCCTGTGAATCCCTTGAAGGAGCTTTATAGAAACATCTCTTTTAGGAACCCTGTAGATCCCTTTAAGGAACCCTATAGATCCCTTTAAGGAACCCTGTAGATCCCTTTAATTAAGGAACCCTATAGATCCCTTTAAGGAACCCAAAAGATCCCAGGAAAAATGCGGATCCCAGGAACCCTGTAGATCCTGGAAGGAACCCTGCAGANAGGAACCCTGTAGATCCCTTTAATTAAGGAACCCTATAGATCCCTTTAAGGAACCCAAAAGATCCCAGGAAAAATGCGGATCCCAGGAACCCTGTAGATCCTGGAAGGAACCCTGCAGATCACTTCAAGGAACCATATACATCCGTTTAAGGAACCCTCTAAATCCCTTTAAGGAACCCTGTGAATCCCTTGAAGGAGCTTTATAGAAACATCTCTTTTAGGAACCCTGTAGATCCCTTTAAGGAACCCTATAGATCCCTTTAAGGAACCCTATAGATCCCTTTAAGGAACCCTGTAGATCCCTTTAAGGAACCCTATAGATCCCTTTAAGGAACCCTATAGATCCCTTTAAGGAACCCTGTAGATCCCTTTAAGGAACCCTATAGATCCCTTTAAGGAACCCTATAGATCCCTTTAAGGAACCCTGTAGATCCCTTTAAGGAACCCTGTAGATCCTTTTAAGGAACCTGGTAGATCCCTTGAAGGAACCCTGTAGATCCCTTTAAAGACCCCTATAGATCCGTTTACGGAACCCTATAGCTCCCTTTAAGGAACCCTGTAGATCCCTTTAAGGAACCTTGTAGATTCCTTTAAGGAACCCTATAGATCCCTTTAAGGAACCCTATAGATCCCTGTAACGAACCCTGTATCCAGGAGGCCACCTCGCTGGATTCCTGGCCGCGGCCGCGGCAGACCTCGCCGCCGAGGACGACGTCAGGTGGCTGTGTTAGGGTCTGGTTTTCTTAGGGTTCTAACGAGTACTATAAGGCTCTGTAAGGGCCTTAAAAATTGAGGTTTGGGTTCTTGGAGGATCGTGGGACTTAGTAAGTAAGGGTTCCTTAAAGGGCTCCTTAAAACTTAGAGGGATCTATAAGTTTTAGGATTTAGGGTCTACTTGGAGGGTCGCAGGACTTATGAAGTAACTTGAAGCTCGTAAGCCCTCAGCCCATGGAGGATCCAACAATTGGCGCCCCCCAGCTACTGGGAGGATCATGGGACTTAGTAAGTAAGGTAATATTATATGTATGCTTACCTTATGTATAACCTTACTTACTACGTCCCATGATCCTCCAAGTAGACCCTATAAACCCTAAACCGTATAGATCCCTTTTAAGGAAACCTATAGATCCCTTTGAGGAGCTCTTTAAGGAACCTTACTTACTAAGTCCCATGATCCTTCAAGCAGGGTTTAGGGTCGGGTTTAGGGTTCTTAGGGCTCCTTGATTGAACTATAAGCCCCCCCCCCCCTGTTAAGGGGCCTGTAAGGTTTAGGGTTTAGGGGTTCAGGGTTTAGGGGTTTAAGGGTCAGGGTTGAGGGTGTTCGTGGAAGGGATTTAGCAGAGGTCCGTTTAAAGGGGTTCCTTCCAGGCATCTGTCGGGCTCCAAGGGTTCCTCAAAGGATCTTTATAGGGTTCCTTTTTGCGTCCTTGAAGGATTCCTTTAGGCTTCGTTCAGCAGATCCTTTAAAGATTTATTTTGGGGTCAGGCTGCTTTAGATCCTTCAAAGGTTCTGCGTTAGGATTCTTTCAAAGGTTCGTTGAAGAGTTCCTTCACGGATCTTTTGGTTTAGGGCTTGGACTAATGTCAGTTGAAATACTATACTGTTACTTTATATACTGTTTCAAGGTTTTCGTGTTTTTGGATTTGGTTTTAGACGGCTTTGGGGCTCGGGAGTCACGGGTACTAGAAATGAAGGTTCCCTGTAGTACCAGTACTTGCTACTAGGATCTACTAGGCCACTGGGACATGCCGTACTGCATTGCTTAAAAAAATGTAAAAATAACATGCTTCTGTGGATTTGTGGTATGAGCGTTACGTGGTCTAACTCTTTCGAGACTTAACTGAGCTTTCTGGTTTACGGTTTGTGTTTGGCAATAGTGCCAACTTCGCGCGCTGCAGACTGACTGCGGCTGAAAGAGGGCAGCCAGAGGTTGTCGGTCTCTTGATTGTAAGGTAAGCTCATGCTGACAACGAGTGGGTCAACAACAAAGGTACAGCTTTTGCCTATCTCTTTCGAGGCATTTGAGCTTGCTCGCCCTTTGCTGAAAAGTGTGGGTGAATTGATTAAGACCTAGAAGCCTTAGGCCCTGAACCTTCAACCTTACTCTAAACCCAAAGCCCTCAACTTTTCAACCCAAACCGCAAGCCCTGAACAGGAAGACAAGTCTCTCAACAAGCATCCAACAAAAAAGCGCCAACAATGGTATGCTATACGGTGTACTGTGAGGGTGACTATAAGGGCATACTATGTGGGTTTTATACGGGTGAGTTGAAATTGTTGCAGGCATGTTGCAGAAAGCGAGTCCAGCACTGTGCAGGGCATCATCGGCTATGCAGGAGCTGAATACGTTGACTGTTTTGGCGCTTAACAGGCGCCAACAGATTTCAATAAGCGTCGGTTTTCTGTAGGTCTTTATTATAATCTGAACGTTGTTCGTAGGGTTCTTAAAGTTTTTGCTGCAAATGGGCTTGATGATTTGTTATGCCGGCGTAGACCTCAGCCGAGGAAAGAGCCCCCAGCAGTGTGATGCCTGGAGCCGTTCCACTAGCAATCGCGTGTAGTAACCCGTGAAAGTAACCTCTTCACAGCAACCCTTCTACCCAGTAGTAACCTTTATCGCACGCCGTTGCAGCAACCCTTATACTAACTCAGTATCGCGGATGCTCTCAAGGCCACCTCCCGTGTCTAAAATGATTCAGGTCTCGGGGGATTATGCCTGAATCTTTGCTTAAAGTTCCTTCAAGGGTTCTATAAAACAGGTGTATAAATATATATATATATACATATAAAGATATATATATATATATGGAATTTGGGGCTTAGGGTGTAGGATTTAGGTCAACCTCAGGTTTCTGCAGAATGGGGGGGGGGGCCTTTTCCAGAGATGTCCTTGTAACGAGGTACCGATTATCTACTTAGATCCCCAATACCCAACCTTTAAACTTTTTTAGGTTCTTGTAGCTTAGTAGGAATCGGAAAGTTTAACCTGTCAATTCTGTGGCTTATTGGGGTAGTAGGTCTAAGATTTGGCATCTCTGTCCGGGGTTTCCCCAAAGCGTCATCCCAAACTCCTACATGTAAACTGAGCCTTACACCCTCAAGACCTGAGGTCTTGAGACTTAAGCCGTGGTCAGAAAGAAGGCGTCCAAGACCCTGCCGGCCGGCACACACATACCCGAAGCGTCCAAGCACCTAATAATCATATACTTTCCAAGATTAAAAACCTGCAGAACTATTATCCCAAAGCCAAAGACCCAGTGATTAGGTCCTTTGGACCCTTTGAGGGCTCTCGTCTCTGTTCCTTATAACTACCATCCTCGCCGCTCAGTATGCATTGTCGCCAAGTTGTACAAGTATTGAGCATTGAGGCCGAACCCACACCGGTCAAAGGTTTTCGAACAATGACGTTGCATGGACGCTCCCGACTATGATGACGACGCAACAGGTGCCCACAACATCGCAGAGTGTGCTGACTGAGCATCCACAGCCGGGCAGCTACGAGCTGTGCAAGCTGTGGTCCGCAGGTGAGGTATACCCCCCACAGGCCCACGCCGAATGGCAAGGACAAGTGCATGCGTGTGTGCTGTGCAAGGGGTACAGTAGCTAGCCAAGTGATAGAGGTTGTGGTTGGTTCGAGTTCTGACGCGTCATTGCCAAGGTCGTGTTGTACCGATAATGCATTGACACGAGCGCTTCACCATTGTTGCATGTCAATACGGACCACCGTTCTGCGCATGATGTTTCAGCCTTTTGCCAACATTGAACAAATTTATTAGCTCCTTTGGACCAGTAGGGTATATTATAGATACATCAGCTACGGAAACCCCTTCGAGGCCCTTATGGTTTGAATGGGTCTTTTGGGTCCTTAAAGATGAGGACATCCTAAGCTTTAAACCCTCATTATTGGGTCCTTTGGCCCGAGCAACCATCCCTTAAAGGGAACCGCTACAGGGCTCCTAGGGTTTAGGGGTTTGGGGTTCTGGAGGTTAGGGAATATGTTTTACGGGTTTAGGTTTAGGGTTTTAATGTTTTAAGGGTTTGGGGTTCCGGTGAGTAAGTTTTAGGGGTTTAGGGTTTAGGGGTTTCTTGTGTAGTCGTGGAGGGATCCAAAATGTAGATCCCCTAAAGGGGGCTTTATACAGTATCTTTAGTAGAAAAGGTTCCCGAATCAGGGGTTCGACTTTCTAGATGCTCCAAAGGGTCTGGGAACGGTTCATGTATCCAAATTGTGTATACTTTGGCCCCAAAACACCTTTATGGACGGAGGGATTGCCTTCAGGCCAAAGTATATACTATTTGGGCAAATGGACCTCTAGAGAGTGGGTCGATATTTTTATACGTATTGTGCAGCCCTGATTCCTTGTTTAAGGGTTTTAATGTTAGGATCCGTATTTTAAGCCCGTTTGGGGGTCGGGGGTTTAACAATCACGGTATTTACATTACATGGTTGTCGGCTTGACAATGTTGTTTTCGCTTCCGAGTGTCGGAGGTCTGCGAAAACCTTAAACTTCGAGCCTTGGCACCTGAACAACTGAAAGCACAACCGATATTTCTACCAGAAGCATGCATGTATGTGTGTATGTATGTATGTATGTATACATGAATGTATGTATACATGTAGGTATATGTGTGTGTACGCATGCATGCATGCAAGCATGTAACGGTGTATGCATGCATTCATGTATGCATGTATGCATTTATGCACGTATGGATGTGCGTATGTATGTTTGTATGTATGTATGTATGTATGTATGTAGGTATGTAAGTAATTATAAAAACAGTTTTGACCGGCCAGACACTCAATCTCGAACACTTGCAATCTTTCCTCGTAAGGGCGAGTCCCAAAGCCTATTTTACTTCAAAGGACGTCTTTAAAAGCTTTCAAACACAACCTCTAAGCCCAAAACCCTAAACTGTTAAGCCTTGCGTTCATTCTTAAAGTCACAAACCCTTCGCCGTACACAACCGTCAAACACAAATCCAAAACCCCAAAAACCGTGAAACCCTACAGCCTAAACCTTAGGGCCCTAAATTCTGAACCCGGAACCCGAAGCCGCGTGGGGAGGAGCCTTCGACGGCAACCGATTCATGCGAGATGGACACTCGGAGAACCACAAAGGTCCCAAGCACCTGGTAATCAAGGGTTCTGACGGCGGCTTTTTTGGGCTATAAAGGGTGTCAAATAACTAGGCACTTGGGTTCAGGTTCGTGTTTGGGAGATTGCGTAGAAAAGAAGCCTTAGGGGTCAGGGTTCAAGGTGTAGGGTTAGGATCTATTTGACTGGAAGAAATTTCTCAAGGGCTCTAGGAGTTCAACAAAGTTGGTTCGGCATATGGTCATGTAGTTATACAGGGGGTAATAAGGGCAGATCGCTACCAGCACTCCTACTAAGTACTGGTAGTTCCGGCGGTTATCTAAGCCCCCAAAATATCCCCAAACGTTAACCATTAGTTCCTGTAGTGCTATTCTGAACATGTAAGTCATCAAATCTCTGTATGACTTGGAGGATCAGGAGGTTCATTAAGAAAGGTCGTAAGTATCTTCGGTTAAGGGTTTAAGGTTTACGAATTAGGGGTTGAGGGGATAGGGTTACAGTTGGAGATAATTATAGCTGTAGTTACTGTACTTGCATCAATCCCCTTTCGCTAAGTACTCTAATCTTTCAAACAGGGGCTTACAGATGGCGCAGGGTTGCAGTTTTGGGCGTCAGCTAGGGTTGGTTTCAAGTTGAAGGATGGTCCACTCGAGACTTTTGCCCCCCTAATTAAACCCTGAACCCTAAACCCCAAAACCACCTCGACCCCGAGCTGTGCCTTGGGCCTTGAACCTTAAAACATACCTAGAGCCCAGAGACTCCAATATCCCTCAATTAAGAATATTCTTAAATCATATTAGGGTTCCTACTATAATTTACGGTATATTCCTTAGTTTAAGGGATATTGGAGTCCCTGAGAGGGTGATTCCCTATACCCCTCAGGATCTGTTATGCATAGACATGTAGGTACCCAGAAGAGGGGTACTTGGAGGGTCGGGGGACTTAGTAAGTAGGTAGTAAGTAGACTTATAAGTACCCTAAATGGGGCCCTAATTGGGGTTATGGTACTTATAACTCTATAAAATAACTACTTAGTAAGTCNCTTAGTAAGTAGGTAGTAAGTAGACTTATAAGTACCCTAAATGGGGCCCTAATTGGGGTTATGGTACTTATAACTCTATAAAATAACTACTTAGTAAGTCCCCCGACCCTCCAAGTAGGGTATGATCCTACTACAGGTAGACCCTGAGTCCCCTCCACCGCGATCCCTGCACCCTCAAGACATCCACGTTCAACCAGCACGAAATTTAGGGTACTTATAACTCTACTTATAACCTACTTACTAAGTCCCCTGCCCCTCCAAGGAGACTCCTTTAATGGCTCCTCTCCATGTTCTAGAAAGGTTCTACTAGGATGTTGGTCATGGGGGTTTGGGTTTATGGCCATAGAACCCAAACAACACTTGATTATATACTATGCTTTGGTCTTGAGTTTAGGGCTTAGGGTATACTTTGCCAATCATACACAAAGGGTCCTATAGGTACTTACGTAGTCAAAAGTCAGGTTTCTATAATCGTAATAGCTACAATGGTTTGGGGAAGTATCTCCCATATAGGTACCTAGGACTCTTTGGGATATGAGGTATCCCTCTAAAGTTGAAGCACCGCTCAAAGAGAGATGTTGGAGTCTCTACGGGGGAGACTTGACGTAGTGAAGCCCATAAAACCCGTAGAAAGCATAACTTGAGTGTTTTTTACCCACAAACATACATTCAAGCATTTCTTACTGGAAAAAAAACTCTCATGCCAACCCTGACTCTAAAGCCCTCAAACCCATTAAGGAGACTTGGTGAAGCGAGTTCAAGAATCGTCCGGTAAAGACGGCTGGCCTCCCATGCTCCTCATCCAGGCGCCAACTGTTTTCCTAGCTCTCTTGTCGTCGGGTTTGTTGGTTTCATGGGGTTTTATCATTTCGCAACAGATTTTAATGGGACTGCGGAGGTCCCCTTCGGAGAAACAGAAGGTCAACCATAAGCCTTTATTTCAGGTTTTTGGTGCGTGCCTGGACTTAGCCACTGAAGGGGCAGTAAGACTGCTTTGGGTTTGGGATGTTCAGGCCGATCTTCAATTTGTTCATTTAGCCGTTGCTTGACTTTATTGTGACCCCCAGCTCAACCGGCCTTACATCGCCGGCCGTTGAGGTCGCGTCGGGATTGTCATGTAGTTCAAGGTTTCAGCCCTCGAACAAGGGCATGAGCCAATGACCGAAGCTGGCGAAGACCTCATTAGTCAGTCCGTGGCCACGCAGGACCGGTGTTCGTTCGGGCTAGGGCTCAAGTTCCAGAGTGTTGGAGACCACATCCAATGTCGAGCTGGTGCCCATCCGACACTGCAGCAGCTTGGGCTCCCAGCTAGAGGCTTCAGTGGCTTGCTCGTCCGGGGGCCATGGCATCGGGTCCTGATTCTCAAGACGACGAACCGTCTTCGAATACTTAAAGGATCATGGGACTTAGTAAGTAGGGTTATAACTAAGGTAACTATACTTATAATTACTTATAACCGCACTTAGGGTACTTATAACCTTACTTACTAAGTCCCATGATCCTCCAAGTAGGGAGAAGGTCGCGGCCGCCGAGGCCTCCATGGCCTTCCATTTTGACGCTGCGGCCACATTACAGGATGTCCAGGCTGCACGCGTTAAGCTTCCTGAACGTTTGGAGGAGACCACGGAGGACGTCAGCTCTTTGGAGAGTCAGAGCCATCAAATCGATACACTTTTGGGGATAATATTACCCACTATAAAACTGAAAGTGTATACTTTTGCGGGCTTATTGAACTCAGCAACTAAGAACCCGAAACCTCTATAGTATAACCCTTATAGTCCTAAACCCTAAACCCGGAAGTTCCAACAAGAGTTTAATCCTTGGAACTCGAGCCCGAATCTCCTAAGCTTACTGGCTGTAATTTCAACTTTTCAACTTTTTGGGTTCTTATAAGGTAGTCGATTCTGAAAGTTTCAACTTTTATTTCCTTGGGTTTTAGGGCCAGTGAGTAAGTCCTAAAACCCTAGAAGTAGAGTAGGTAACCTTTAACTTTAACCATTTTGGGCTAGTCTACTCCCTATATAATCCTTGTTTTATGAAAAAGGTTAAGCTCTAGTTCCCCATGATACCCGACAAGTAGGAAACATTCAACCCTGAAAGCCCGAATCTCAGAATCCCGAGACCTGGAATCGAACTACTGTAAGCCCCATAAAGTTGGAACCCGGGTTAAGGCCAAATAGTGCTGGGATTCCCGATACATTACTCTTAAGGTTTGAGGCTATTGGGTTTCCAACTTTTTGGCTTCTACTGTAAGGTTTAAGTAGTTTCGGCGTTAGGGTGGCGTTTCAGCCTAGTTGGGCTTCGGCTCACCCGTGTGCTCCCCAAGCTCGAACCCCTAAACCCTCTGTAGGTTTTAGGGTTCAGGGTTTAGGGTTTGGGGTTTGGGGGGTTTAGGGTTTATGAAAACCCCGAACTCATCAAGAGGCAAAGACACCCTGTTCCAGCGGGCCCATATTTATTGCCTCGGCGGAAGGACGTCAAGACCCTTTTGGTGAATGTAATGGCCTGAAGGAGTCGTGAAAAATACTCCTTTGGGTTCCTTGCTATAGCTGCTGTAGGGTTTGGGGTTTAGGGTTTGCATACTATAATTCTGTAACGTACCCCCTACTTCTATTTTTTCATGCTTCTTGCTCCTGAACCCCGCACTAGGGCAGACCTCTATTCCCTTTTGGCCTTAGGCTCCACCAGTAAGGAAGTTTTTTAGCAAGAGTCCCTCCCTCAAAGGACCGTTAAACATGTTGTAGGCCCCATGCTCAATGACTCAATGAGCCTACAACCCGAAATTATGAATTCAATCAGCCCCACAACAATACGCACCAAAAGCAACACCCTAAACACCACATCAACCACCCTGAAACGTTAAACATTGAGTTCCACAGCCTGACGGAAATACCTGAACAGAATCTGTAATCTGGACCCTGATTTAAGAGCCCCCTATACCCGAAACCCCAGTTCTTGGGCTCAGGGCACGGCGGATACTATGGTTCCGAAGAAGACGGCACAGGAGTTCGCTTTTAGGGGTTGGAACTTGGGGTTTTGGGTTTCGGGTTTACCTCAGAGAGCGCTTTCTATGCAGATCCCTTGGAGGATCCAAGACAGAAGCCTCCCGGAAGCGCAGCTTGCTGGAAAGCCAACTTTAGGGTTTAGGGTTCAGGATTTAGGGTTTAGGGGTTAGGGGTTAGGGTTTAGGGGTTAGGGTTTAGGGTTCAGGGTTTAGGGTTTAGGGTATTTATATATATTTTTTCTGAAGACAGTTTGGTTTAAGGAATCGATTTGTTTAGATCCTTTCGAGGGGCTGGGTACGTGGGAGACTCTGGATCTTAACAAGGGATGATTGAGGAACCTAAACCCTATACCCTAAACCGTGGAAAACCGGAGCCTAAACTTAAAACCTCAACCCGCAAACCGTCTGTTTAAGGCAGATTTCTTAACTTCATAAACTCAGGTTAGGCTCTCTGTCAAACAAGGAACCGATCCAAGGTTTTCATTCTTAAGACGTCCCGTGATGAAGAACAGGCATATCGGTCTTATAGTATAGACCCCTGATTTACGGGTCTATCTTGACATCGCTGGAAAGGACAAGCCTGAGCCGATCCCCCTTCACCGGCCTGACGCCAGGATATGGCCCAAGCGCTCCGAGCAGTGGAAGCAGATGTCCGTCTGCTTTTCTTGGAAGGCCCACACCAGCCTTGGGGTGCAAGTCAGGCTTTAGAACTTTAGGCCGGTTTACTTAGAGGATTGGTGGACTTCGTTTGGCCCTGAAGTACTTGTATAGGGACTATTGTAAGGCCAAAGCTCATACTATCTGTGCACCTGGACCCATAGAGGTAGCGATAACGCAGCACAGAGTAGACGAACACGCGCGAAGAGTAAGGCTACACAAAGCATGTCGAGGAAATGAGCAAACGGGCTTGAGAACAATAAGCCCAAAAATGATAAAATGCAAGAGATCAAGCAATACTAGTGGCGTCACCCTTAACCCTAAACCGACGTCCATCGATAGCCTTGTTTGGACCGCCACCAGCCATGCCCCCGGCGCCTGTCACGGGCTGTTCCCGAGTCTTCGAAGCAAGTGCTTGACAGTCTCAGCACGATCCGAGGTTTCATGCAGTCCTCTGATCTATGGCTTTTGTTATCTTTCAGGTGCCTATATTAGTTTTACCTCACTTCCCTACACATACTCCCGGGAAGTAGATGCCCGCCATGATTTCATACGGAGTGGAAGACGGTTTGCCAGTTTGGGGGTCTGCTTTCATGCACAGCCGCGCCTGTGGATTTTATCCAGATGCTGCTGTATCTTTAGTGGCGTGCGCTCTCGGCCACTTCTTCGCCGTGTCAATTCTTCCTGGGCAACACTTGTGAACGTTGGCGGCATGGGTGGACTCAACCCTCCGGAAAAACGATCGGAAAACCCCCTGCCTCTTCACCTAATACCTAAACCCTGTAAGCCCTAAACCCTAAACCATTAAATCCTCCACCCATACCTGAACCCAAAACCACAAAACCCCAACCCCTAGCCCCTGAACCCTATGTAAAACCCTAAACCACCCAACTTCCAGGATCAGATTGCTCGGTAAGTAGATGATCATTAGGCTTAGGCTTATCACCATTAACTAAATGTGCGGGCCTTTATCACCTCTTGGTCTCCTCAATACCATGCTATTATAGTCTACTCTGCCCCGAAGCCCTGTTCGAAATATTGAGTTCCTATAATAAGTTTGGGATTGAAATGTCTATAACCATTGCTCTGTCGCAATTGGGTAACATGTCACATTTTTGTTGCTACTTAAACCCAAGGGCCCAAGAGTGGGAAGATCTTGACTGTTTTTAGCTACTTGAAGGTTCATGGGATTTAGTAGGTATTCTGGCTGGGCTTTCTGAGCACCCGAAATCGCGGCTTCCTTACCCTCTTAGTTTTGTCCTCAGGAAGATGACAACCCCATAAATTGTAAAGACCTTGAACAAATCCTTCAAACCCAAAGAAAGCTTACCCTAACCCCAAATAGCCGACCTTCTTAAGGACTTATAAGTTAAGGAAATCCGAGTCAGGATCGCTAAACTGGTCGGTTTGACAGATCCCCAGACTTATATGGGAGTCTTCGACAATTAGGGGTACCTTATTCTGAGGTCCTTAGAATAAGGATCCTACTAGGGTACTATATTAGGTTCCCCTATTTTCGGAAACCCCCATATACGGAAATCTTGATAAGGATCTCTAAAAAGGTAGTCCGAGGCCGCAAACCTGCCATGTTGGGAGGTCACTACCACCAGTTTCAGCTGAATGCTCCCGTCTCCGACGCCATCGCGACCTTCCTGCGCAAGTTTACAGACTGAAGCCTGCTTGGGGCTTCATTTAGGGTTTATAAGGACCCTAAACCCTAAACTTAACCCTAAACCCTAAACACCAAAAAAAAACTTAACCCCACAGCCCATGCCCTGAATCCTAACCCCCCCCCCGCCCGGGCCCTCTAAACTTACAGTGAACCCCAGAAAGTTGGAACATGGGTTTAGGAGGATTTGTGCTAGGATCCCCTATACTCCACCTTAAGGGCATGAGGATATTGATGTTCCAACTTTCTGGCTTCTACTGTATATAAACCCTCAAGACCAGGAACGCGGCCCTGAATCCCTCAAAGCTAGTGCGATCGACCTATCGACATATCAGCACAAAATCACTCAACCCTAGTGTCTGCCAAGTTTGTAAGCCCTAAACCCCAACTTACCGGGCTTTGTACAGAAGTCTGCGCTCGAGATCCAGCCTGACTCAAGCACCATAAAAAGTTAGGAGTACCTTGGACGCCGTTTGATGTAGCAAGTTGGAAGGTAAGACGGGCTGTGAAATTTTTTGCGGGGTTACAAGAGACCAAGTTCAGAGAGCCTTCACCTGGTGGTTTAGGGTTTATCCGATATCCTAGACATACGTATATGTGCATATATTTATGTATGTATATGTGTAACTATATGTATATGGTTTTCCTTAGCCCATCTGAAACTAAACTCCGAGTCACCTGCCTTCTCAAGGGTGTATATAAAGAAACTGCAATGCGCATCCCTAAAAGGAAGTTGTTTAGGGTCCAGGTAAGGTTTAGCGCCAGAGAGCCTCCAAGCGGGTTTCAGGCCGGGGGTGTGAACATAGCTGCCTAAACCCAGACCCGCGGGAGGATCCAGAAAGTAGATCCCCTAATTTGGGGCCCTATACTACTAAGGGTACTGCATAGGAACCCCCATTAAGGGATCTACTTTGTGGATCCTCCCGGGGGTCTTGGAAACCACACTTAAAGCTAACATGGGTTTCGGATCATTGGGTAGATGTGGACAAGCATGTCCTCGGAATCCTCTTGGAATCATTTCATACTCAAATGATTGTCCTAGTCAGATCTTCAATCAAGTGTGCTTGCACTCGCGGTAGATTGTAGACCCGAAACCCCTTACCATAATAGTTGGATCGTTTCGTCGCAAAGATATACCCATCTAGGAGGAGTGGAGTATTGCTGGCACTGGTTTGGGAAGTGCGGTTTAGGGGTTTACAGTTTCCGGCTCTAGGGGTAGATTCTCATCTTAGTAGCTGAGTGGATACACTTTACACTTTTTGGGATAATACTACCCACCATAATATTAAAAGTGTACATTTTGGGGGGCTTATGAACTGAGCAACTAAGTATCATCGGAGCATAATCAGGAACCCTAAGGAATAGTATTGGCGATCATTTAGGGCTCTCGCCATGTGAGGTGGCCTCGCAGAACCTGGCAACAGTGTTCAGGGAACCCTGAAAGGATCTTTCAAAAACACCTGAAAGAGTCCTTAAACCCAGACCCCCGGGAGGATCTAGAAAGTAGATCCCCTAAATTGGGGCCCTATGCTACTAAGGGTATTACTTTATGGGAACCCCCATTCAGGGATCCACTTTTTGGATCCTCCCGGGGGTCTTGGAAGAAACCACTCCAGGAGCCCTTAAAGAGTCTCTCCGGCAGACTTGAAAGCCCTTGCACACTTTACGAGACGCACAGCGTGATCGATCCGGTGCAGCATGAGCCGAAAACAATGCAGTTTGGGTTTAGTTATTCAGGCCGACCCCTGATTGACAAACCCTGGTTGAGGGATCCTGGCAGTATAATCAGGGGTCACATTAAGGCTCACGTGTGTAGTTGAGTTCTTGACTCATTGGCATCAGGTGTCTGACAGCATGTCCGCTTCAAGGGTATGGTTCAGGGTTCAGTTTAGGGTTTGGGGTAAAGTGTAGGGTTTAGGGTTACATAGGGTTACATTTACGTAGTGGTTAGCTGAACCCACACTTGCAGCCAATGGGAGAACTTTAAACTTGTCGGCCTGATATATATATATATATATGTGTGTGTATGTATATATATATAGTTATACATACATATATATGTATATATATATATATATGCGTGTGATACTTGGTCCATGTATGAAAGTTCCAACTGTTTTGCCGCTTGTTGAAGATGTGAGCTTCCGAAGACCACGGTAATTAGTGTTTTTGGTGGCCCGGAATACTCAGACCTTCCAATTTCCCTTAATCAGAAACCCTGGGTCTTTATTAGGGTTCCTTGTTTGAATCCTACTATTTGGGGGTTGTAAGGCCAGGGTTTCTTAATCAGGTTCTTACATTAAACCCTTTGGCCTCCAAACCTTTTGAGGAGTTTGAACCCTAAACCCCTAAACCCCTAAACCCTAAACCCAACCCTTTGGCCCCCAAACCTTTCGAGGAGTTTGAGGGCGCCATTCCGATGGCCGGCCGGCGGCGGCTGGCTGGAAACGGTCTGGAGGCACTGTTCCCTTGCTCCGAAACCCCCAAACTCCAAACAGATGAGATGGTAATGTAGGAGCCTTCTAATAAGGTTTTGGCGGTACATTACCTTGAACTACCAAACCCTATAAACCCTAATATGGAATTTATAGGGACCCTAAAAAAAGTAGGTTTTGGTAGGTTAAGGTATACTATAATTATGGTCAGGAGCCCTAAGGAGGACTGTTTGTACTTATTATTTAGACTCATGTACCCAGAGGGTCCATATACACTACTATTCTGGAATTAGGCCCTAAAAGACCATCCTCGGTTTGGGGACCTAATTCCACAATAGTAGTGTATATGCACCCTCTGGGATAGTACCTACTTTGTCTAAAGTCCATAACCCGAATAAATATTAAACCCTACTGGCAAGATCCTGAAGCCCTTGAGAACACTGTTGAGGATTGATGTGAAGCGTTGGGGATGGAGGTGGAAGGATGGCTGTACACCGTAATCGCTAAAGGTCAAACTCCAAAAAGCTAAACGCTTAACCCCTAACCCCTAAACTCCGAAGCCCTACACCAAAGCCCTCTTTGGCAAAAGGAGTGTACACCCATACACTTCCTAGACTGCATAATGTACACCCCTGACTAGTAAACCCCTCCACCGTCATCAGGCCTATAATGGGGATCCTTTTCTGGGGCATGCAAAGAAAGGGGGGGTGTGAATCGAGACGAACCCGAACCCTGAACCCAAAACTAAATGATTTAGGCCCCTTTGCTATGTGGGTAGTTGTCAAAATCATGGCCCCTTTTTGGGTACCCTAAATAATAGGTGCCGTACTAAAATAGGGTTTAGGGTTTAGGGTTTAGGGTTATTTTTGACAACCACCCATGTATTGGCTTGTGGTTTGGGCCGGTTTGGGGAACCCAGAGGGCCCAATACCCCTTAATTAAGGAAAACCCTAAACCCTAAACCCTAAAATATAGCTTAAATCATAACATGAAGCCCTCTATAACTTAAGCCATATTCTAGAACCCCTATACATCCCTTTAAGGAACCCTTTAAGGAACCCCTAGGGCCTTAAGCCATATTCCTTAATGAAAGGGTATTGGGCTCTTTGGGCATGAATGTCTGGGTGTTGGGGGTTGGGTCGCAGGTCTGAGGCTTCCGGGATTTGCTGTACATGTTTTCTTAGTAGCTGAGTGGATACACTTTACGCTTTGTTGGATAATGTTACCCACTATAAAACTGAAAGTGTATACTTTTGGGGGCTTATGAACTCAGCAACTATGTTTTCGTCTTTGAGGCTTCTAGGGTGTAGCAGAAACCCTGGGTCTTTGTCAGGGCTCTTTTGATGGATCCCTATATTTCGGTTATATAGGGCCAGGATGTCTTCATCAGGTTCCTAGTACGTTAAACACTAGACCGTAAACCCAAAAAGGGTTGAGGCCTTACAGCTTACGGCTCAGGTCTGAGGTGGTCCGGGTGTAACCGGTTCAGGTTCCGGGGTAACATAGAGGCTTTACAATGCTTTTATTGGGTTTTGGTGTAAATCATAGTATGATGACAATAAGGATCCCTCGAAAACAGCATTACTAATTATTCGAACCCATCGTGAGTAGGTTGGAGGCCTTTTGGATTAGTAGTATTTTTGTTGGTGGTTGGGGTTGGGATTTGGGGCTTGAATCTTAGCCTAGTAGCTGAGTGGATACACTTTACACTTTTTGGGAAAATATTGCCCACTATAAAACTGAAAGTGTACACTTTTGGGGGCTTATGAACTCAGCAACTAAGAACCCGAAACCTCTATAGTATAACCCTTATAGTAACCCTTAAAAGAACCCTTAAAGGACCCTTGGGCTTATGAACTCAGTATGTACTCAGCTGCTTTCTAGGTCGGGATAATGGGCCGCAGGGGCGGTGCACGCACCCCAAGTCCGAAATTCAAATCTCTGAAGACCTGTAAATAGAGTACGGTGGGTACCACCCTTGATTTCCTTAAAAAACCCTACAGTGAACCCCAGAAAGTTGGAACATAGATTTAGGATGATTCATGCTGGGATTCCCTATACTTTAAGGGCAGGAGGCTAACGATGTTCCAACTTTCTGGCTTCTACTGTAAACCCTAAAAGAGCACCAAGCTCTTCACAGGGAGCCCTAGACTCTGCACTGAACCTTTAAATCTTGAGGCCTGCACCATCAGTTTTATAATTCTAAGCTCGAAACCGTAAACCCTACTTCGAGATTCAGACCCTACCCCGGTATAGGGTACCTAGGTTTATGGATAAGTTATACCCTACCCGTTGTTTATGGTACCTACTTCTGAATATAACAGATCCCCATAGGCAAGCTCCAAATCTTCGACCCGAAGCTCTGAGCCCCAAGCCCTACTTAGAGGATCATGGGACTTAGTAAGTAAGGTTATAAGCACCCTAAGTGGGGTTATAAGTAATTGTAATTATAGTTACCTTAGTTCTAACCCTAGTTACTAAGTCCCATGATCCTTTAAGTAGACCATCGACTCTGACCGCTGAACTAATCCCTAAGCGGTTCAAGCTAAGCATGCACATGTGGCATCCCTTACAAACCCAACATACAAGCCTGGTTTATCGGTGCATGGGGTGTTAAAGGGTCTATGGTGTGGAAGTTTGAGCAATTACCGATGATATGCATGAGGGGTTTTTGAAATGAAAAGCGGTACGGTTTACCCCAAAACCCTGTTAATATGAAGGCCTCCATACTTTTGTGCGTGACCTGAGTCACAGGGACCTCTCTTTCCGAACTACTACGACGACGAGGATTACAGCTTCAGCGCCTTCTGTGGCATCGGCCGGCATCCGAGACCCTTGCTTTTTGGAGTGTACAGGGCTCTATGATTTTGGGGTTAAGGGTTTTGGGTCGTCTGTGTGTAAAGAGGCTAGCTGTCCGCAAGTTGCATGGGTGTAGAAGATGCGAAAGATGGGAGCTTCCGAAAATAGGGGACCTTAATATAGTACCCTAAATAGTACGATCCTTATTACAAGGACCCGCAAATAAGGTACCCCGAAAATTTTCGGAAACTCTAAACCCTTATAGAGCCCTTTAAAGGAGCCCGTAGGGCAGTGGGACATGTGAGGTCAACCCTAAACCCTAAACCTTAAACCGTAACCAAGCGTGGCGTAAATTGTATTTGCTCACCAGGAAGGGCACTCACCGAAACCCAGCGCTCCCTGAAGCGTGAACCGACAAGTGTTGATGAAGGGATCTATAGGGTTCCTAGGGTTCCTTTAAAGGGTACTATAAGGGCTCCTTTAAGGGATCTATAGGGTTTAGGAACCCAGACCGTCCAAAGTCCCTTAGTCAAGGAATATACCTTAATCCATATTAGGGATCCTACTATAATTTAAGGTATCTTCCTTAATTAAGGGATTTTGGAAGGTCTGGGGTCTTGATCGAATGTCGAAGCCTGAATGTTTACCAACACTTTTCCTTGGGGTTCCTAGCTATTCATATACTATCCTGTAGTTCATAAACCTAATTATTCTAGAAAGGCCCTTTCATTGTTCCTGAAGCTGAAACGTTTCAAGGGGTCCGGGAAGCGGGAAGGCCCTTTCTCCTTGAAGTAAGGACCACCCTTGGGCTCTTCAGATGATGCAGCGCTCGCCGAGGCCAAATATGCTGGAAAACTCTTACCCTAAGGCTCTAAGGACTCAGATTTTGAGGTTTTTGGTGCCCAAAGACCATACCATGCAAGGCTTTTGGGCTATTTTGAGCCTTAGGGTTATAGGATTTACTCTTATAGGACTTGGCGTTCTTCTGGTTGGCTCTTAGGACTTTAACTTTTTGGGTTTGTATATTAACTAGAATAAGGAGGCTAAAAATTTAACTTTTAGGAGGGGTTCAGAAGTCAGCCAAGAGGATTTAGGGTTTAGGGTGTTGGGTTTAGGGGTTAGGCGGTTAGGCGTATAGCCCCGCTTTGTACTCGGAAGCGGTTTTGACTTAGTATGCAGGGTAGTAACATGGCTTCTGCTGGTTTCCATAGGGAAACACTCAGTAGACTCACTAAGATAGGGGGGCTATAGTTACCAATACTATCGAGGGGTTCCTTGTTATACTGAAAGTATAATATACCCCCAAACCCCATTCTAATTATCAAGCTTCTGTATAAGTGGATTCAGTTTGCGAGGAGACCCTTCCTGCCTTTTTCGGCTTTATGAGGCGCTACTATGAGCCCGACTTTAGCATCTATGCGGGCCCGGCGGACGCTACAATACAGTAGCGCTAAACCCTATAGCCCGTAATTCAGACAATCATCGCTAAACCCTAGTACAACGTAGCCTTAAACCATAAGCACTAAATGCTAACTACAAAAGGAGTGACCCTAAGCCTGTATCCAGAACAGGAGACCCAAAACTAGTCCCTAATTGCAACATGCAACCCTAGACCTAAACCCCAGCCACAACAAACTCTCCTTGAGCCTTATTAATTCATCTAGCTACAACAACGTAACCCAAAACGCTAATCTCACCCCGACGGGAAAAGTTACACGTAACCCCAAGCCTTAACTAAGACGAAGTACCCTTCTTGCGATGTTCAGAGGTGAGCCATGATCTACTATTTTCTGGGGTTTGGGGCTTACCTTAAACTACCATAACCTACTTTTTTGTAGGTTCTTATAATAAATCCTAATATAGATTTTATAGGGACCCTACAAAAAAGTTGTTTTTGGTAGGCTAAGGTAGGGATCTTCTTTCTAGGGCTTGGTCGAAGCGAAGCCCTCAAACCCTGAACCCTGAACTGGGCAAGAAAAAGGGGCCTGTAAATTACAACAATGACTCCGTAGAGTTCCTCATTCGGTCTAGGGTTTAGGGTTTAGGGTTTAGGGTTCTACTGTATTTTGACTATGCAGGCTCGATTATTCAGGCTCCTCTACTATACGTAAACCGTTTGTTTACGTGCGGTAACGCTGCGTATCCACAGGTGTGACAATCAGTTACTCCCCAAGAATAGTGTCTACATTATGACTTATGCCCACATGCCCTCTTTTTGCACTCGTGGACATGTAGAGCAACATAAGGGCCTGAGCAATACCCTCATGGTACCCTCATACATTTATGGTAGCAAATCACCGGACCCCACTCTAACTAGTCTTGCTTTCTTGCTCCATCGCCATCAAACACTCTACAGGGCTCTGCGTTTGTCAGGACGCTTCTCTAATTTGTCAGGCCTAAGCCCTTTTATCCCTGTAGCATCCTAACCCTGGGGCTCCACATAGCCCAAAGTAGGTACTATTTATAGACTTTAGACCCCAAAGTAGGTACTATTTGTATACTTGGAGCCCTAGGGTAATAGAACGAGGAAGTAACACTAGGCTTGTAATAGTTTTGTCCTCCTGAACCCTAAACCTCTACATCCGAAGCCCTAAACCCAGACACCCGGCTGGGCAGAGCCAGTGACGCGGCCTTTCCGCCGCGGACTCGGCGTGTGTGTGTGTGTGTGTGTGGGCTTCAGATCTTGGAATGTTTTACAAGTGTTTTCAAGGCGTTTAGAATCGGATTACAATACACACAGGTAAATACATGGAGCAAGAAAGGTAAATAATGAGTACACATACATATTTTCTATTATTATAGTTACTAATACGATTTTCATTATCATTATTGTTATATACATATGTGTGTCTGCATGTATACCTATGTATATTAAGACATCGCTATTCTGTTAAGCTTGGGGATCAGGTTTGTAGTGGTTTAGGGTCAAGGGTCTGGTGTTACGAATGGGGGCGTTGGGCTTTAAGGTTTTAGGATATCAGAGACTTGACATATTGTATAGAGGGTCTAAGCACGAAAATAATACTTGGCATGGTTTATAGTGTATGTTTTATAGGTTTGTGGAATTCCGCACTTTTGTTTCAAAGGTACCAACCTTCTTCTTGGTAGTTGTCTTCGAAAGTTCCGTACACATGCATACAGCTGGCAGGACTGTTGCATTCTCGCCAGCTTCCTAGAATCATCCGGCAGTTGTTAGTGAGATGTTCCGCTTGTCTTCAATTTCTAAGTTGAAACCATCAGCACTAAGGTTCAGACCCTGAAGCCTGAAACATTAGCCATGCTATTCCCTTCGAGACCAAATGTAGACCCGTGATTCAGAATCCCTCCTCAGTTTACAGGGCTGGCAGCGGGAATCGTAATGCGTTTATTCATCAGGGGTCGGCTGCTGCCATGTAAGCCTCAGAGGAGTGCATATGAACGGATTGCATGTGCGAGCCGTGTACCAGGAAGAAGACAAGACACATACAGAGGTCTCAAGAATTCGTAGCAAGTCCTCTCACAGCCGCTGCATGTACAAAAGCTGTCACAAACTCCAAGACCATATCACAACTATATTCATAATGTGCCCCAACACGTTGATCTAGCTCCCCCCATATTAGGTGATTTAGGGACACCAATGAGGTGCGACGTCTTCACCTGGCCTGTGACTTGTGACGCATGCAAAGGTGTAGGGCCTTGAAGGGTTTAGGGTATCTTAACGGGCAAAAGGAGGGACCCATAATGGGGACTCCTACACTATAATGGGCAATAGAATGGGTATATGATAGCTATATTAAGGCTCTATACCTAGGGGTCCTTATTCAGGGTCCCTCCTTTTCCTCTTTGAGTATCGGGGTTCGGCGTTTGGGTTTAGGGTTGGTGTATGTTGGTGTCTTCTTACCCGCAACCCAACTCCCAGCAACCCTGCACCGAAAGCACCAAACGCCATCCCCGAAAGCACAAAGGACTCCACAGGTGTGATGAAGGTAAGTGTGGGAATTGTTTCTTGAGAGAGGGGGAGGGTGGTGGCGGGAATTCCGCACTTTCGGGGTTTAGGGTGATCCCGCACTTTCTGAAATCTCCCACTGCTTCAGGGTGAAGCCCCAAAATCAAGCGGGCGTAACCCAGGAATTCGCAGGAAGTGGGCTGGCAATTAGTACTTGTACCCAGAGATCCCAATACCCCTTAATTAAGGATTAGACCTTAATTTATAGGGAGCCTAATATTATGATTTAATGTATATTCCTTAATTAAGGGTTATTGGGTTCTCTGGGTACTTAGAGGATCATGGGACTTAGTAAGTGAGGTTATAAGTACCCTACGTGGAGTTATAAGTAATTATAAGTATAGTTACCTTAGTTACAACCCTAGTTACTAAGTCCCATGATCCTTTAAGTACCTGTAGTAGGATCATACCCTACCCCTCTTCTGGGTACCTACATGTCTAAGCATAACAGATCCTGAGGGGTATAGGGAATCACCCTCTCAGGGACTCCAATATCCCTTAAACTAAGGACCCTTAGGGTATTGGGTTCTCTGGGTAGCAAGAACTCGAGATTCTGAGCTCCTTTGGAGCCATGGTACTAAGCGTAAAAGGATCCAGATGTACCAGTTTGAACAACCCAGAGCCTCCAAAACCCCTTAATTAAGGAATATACCTTAAATCATATAAGGGATCCTATTATAATTTAAGGTATATTCCTTAATTAAGGGGTTTTGGAGGCTCTGGGAAGACCTTCTAGGGATCAGGGTTTGCAGTCTTTAGCGATGAGGGCTTATAGTGTCAAGGGTTTAGGGCTTGTAGGGTTTAGGGTGTAGGGCTTATAGGGTTTATTGGGCATATAATATTTATCGAATTCAGTGTTAAGGGTTTACAAGTTGGTTTAGAAGGTCCAGTGTCTGGGATCAACCGGTAGACACTGCAAGCGAAACTGCCGCCCACTTAACGCCTGATCCTGAATAGCCCTTACACACCCTATACACCATAGACCTCCGCCTAGGCGAAGCCACAACACTTGGCTGCAGGACATGCAACCGGCCGACTCTTGCACAGAATCTCTTGCTTCACCCAACATACGGGCTTCAAAATTTAGTGACACTATTCCCCAGGATTCCTTGTTACAACTATATAACATAAAAAACACCAAAACCCTGTCGAAAGTAACTCCAACAATTTTAGGATCTGCCGTTGTTGGATCTAGAGTTTCGGGGTGTTGGGCCTGGGGAGGTTAGGGTATTGCCGTCAAGGAACATCGTGCCCCAAACGTTGAAGTCTTGTGGAGGGCTCGCGGTGGCGTGCACCTAAGCCCTGCCTGGGCCCTATAAGAAGCATGTTTAGGGCTCCTTATTACGATTGCCTTTTGACTACCATGGACTTCAGTGGCACCTCCTCGAAAGAGCCATCAGCTCCAGCATGGAATCTGACTAAGTCGAAGTACTTCTGGTTTCTTAGGATGGAACCATGGGCCCCTAGTATGGGCCCTTAAGCCTGGGATCCTTATATACCTAATATATACCCGATTTGTACCCTTTAACGTCCCTTAAAAGGGCTAAGGGCCCATACTAGGGGCCCATACTTCTAACCTTAGATGGTTCTCGTCTGCAACCAGACCACTGGACCCTGCTGCTGGCTCCCAGGATTTAGGGCTTTAGGGTTTTGGGTTTAGGGTTTAGGGTTCAGGACAGATTCGGAGCGGAAGAAGGGGTTCACCGGCAAGAGGTATACGACAGTCGCAGTGAGGAGGTCAAAGAGGCCTGGGGAATTGCGACGGAGTACGTGAGACTCGAAGACAAGCTCACGGCCCAAGTTCTGTCGACAGTGAGTATATGGGAACACCTACATCAAGCAGGCGTGCTTAGAGTTCCGGTAGAGGGGGTTTAGGAATAATTACCAATACCATGCTTGAGACTTCTTTCGTCTTGTTACAGCAAAATGTGGCCCAAAACACTCAGTAACTTCTCGGCCTTTACATTACTGTCTGAAACACTGCTCTAAAGTTTTACTATCCGAAATGCGCATACTTAATCAGCTGAGCCTTCGGATTTAGAGCCCGTAAGTTTTGTCTCGGCGTTTTGGGATATGACCAGCGCGATCCGCGAGCAAATCAAAGACACGTGGGAAGATGTGCAGCATAACCCCTCTTCTTCCAGTGAGGCCCAGCGCCGGCAAGTGTTGTTGCAGGGGTGTTGGCTCGAATAATAAGTGACAAGGCCCTGAAAGCCCTACCCTCACTGTACTTAGAGAATACCATATGAAAGACATGGCGTGAGATACTTAAACCCGCATGCCTGAACACCCCAGGGAGTCTTATGGCCTGAGTACCTGGAACCTGTTACTATAGTTGCCCAAATAATTACCAATACTATTCTGGTGGTTCCTCATTTTAATTATAGTATAATGGGCGCCAAAACCCTTTTCTAATGAGTAAAAATCCTAAACTTTACACCCAAAACCCTAAACCCTAAATCCCAAAACCCCAAATCCTAAACTTTTAACCCGAAACCCAAAACCCTAAACCTTAAAAACCCTGAAGGCTGGTTGAATCCTGACCTCCAGTCTGCTCGCAGGAAGGCAGCCCGGCTCGTGGGCAACACCGGGGTCCACCTGCCCGAGACAGGCGCCTGGGGTTAGTACCCAGACCTTCCAAAATCCCTTAATTAAGGGATATACTTTAAATCATATTAGAGACCCTATTATAATCTAAGGTATATTCCTTAATTAAGGGATTTTGGAAGGTCTGGGTAGTCGTAATCGTATTCCGTTATAGTCCCTATATATATATATATATATATATATATATTATACTGAATCGTAATCGTAATCGTATTCCGTCCATATATTATACTGAATCGTAATCGTAATCGTATTCCGTTAAAGTCCCTATTATACTGACTGAAAATATACGTCATCAGTTGTAACCTTGTTTGAGGCTTTATGGTGCAACAACCAGGGGTTGGGCTCAAGCTTTTGTGGGTGTAGGGTTCAAGGCATTGGTGTGGACTTTGGGATTTCAGTCGTAAGGCTTTGCCGCCAGCTAGTTCATTAGTTTTCGAGAGTTTGAGCCCAGACCTTCCAAAATCCCTTAATTAAGGAATATACCTTAGATTATAATAGGATCTCTAATATGAATCAAGGTATATTCCTTAATTAAGGGATTTTGGAAGGTCTGGGTTTCGAGAGTTTGAAGTTCACACTGTGAGCTTTCAGGGCGTTTCGTGAGTCTCGGGGTTTCTGCTGGCAAACCAGGACACAGGGGTCGTTACATAACCCTAAGGGTCCAAAGGACCCAATAATTAGGTACTTCGGTTTAGGATAGAAGTTATGTAGCTCAATATTTAGGAGAGTATATGATTATTCTGTACTTGGACCCTTAGGGGAAGGGCTGACTGGCACAAGATTGTTCAGCGAGGCATTTCTTGCTGTTTGGTTTAGATTAGGGCTCGCAGCTTCAGGGTTTGTGTTGGCGGCTTGGTTCAGAGTTTGATTTAGGGTTTCGTGTTTTTGTTTCAGGGTTGCGGGCTGTGCATGTGGGTGTGGGGTTTGGGCTATAAGGTCCTTTAGGGACGCGGTCCAGAGGAAGTATGTTACACAACAACATGCACTTGCCAGTTCTCCCCTGAGGTTCGCTTAGGATCCATAGTGCCCTCCCCTTTCCCTAAACCCCTAAACCCTAAACCCCCAAACCACCCAACTGTGAGGATGCTATGCAGGGTGTTGGGTGATCGACTTCGTGCCTTACCTTAACCACAAACAAAACTACCCCTTGAGGACATATGCAAGGAGATCACAATGAGGAGCCCAAATAGTTAATGCCCTAAGGGTCCAAGTACAGAATAATCATACACTCTCCTACATATTGAGCTACATAACTACTATCCTAAACCCAAGTACCCAGACCTTCCAAAATCTCTTAATTAAGGAATATACCTTAGATTATAATAGGATCTCTAATATGAAGCAAGGTATATCCCTTAATTACGGGATTTTGGAAGGTCTGGGTACCTAATTATTGGGTCCTTTGGACCCTTAGGGATGGGGTTTTAGATTTTGCTGTCATTCACCCTAAGGCTCAAAATGGCCCAAAAGCCTTATATAGTATGGTCTTTGGGCCCAAAAGCCTTAATATATGAGTCCTTAGAGCCTTAGGGTCAGTCATTGGAGAGGGGATCTTTGGCCCCTTCAGGACGAAACGCGCCGCAAAAGAGTTTGCGGTATACGTACGGTTCAATAGCCCTGTAGAGACATGTGGATACATGCTACAAGGGTATGGGTCCTTATGGGACCACTACTGTTACGGGCCATTTGGTCCTTAACGCCGCCATTTACATTTTCAGTTTAGGGTACATCACCTACTGTTCCTGTTGCATAGTGCTCGTGGTCAAAGGTATGGCCTTATGGTTTAAAGATGTTTAAAGCTTCAAGGGCTTCGCAAAATAGAAATAGAAATGGGGGTGGCAGCAGTAGGGTCCAGAGTCAGTTTCAGAGTATAACTATCCCCTACAGCACTCGCACTCAGCCCATGAAGCCTTAACCCCAAAGCCCCGAAGCCCGAAACTCTAAAGCCCTGAAGCCCTCACTGTTATGGGGCATTTCAGGGTTGCTGTTAAGTTCATTGTTGTGCAGTTAAAGTACAGATCATGCTGTGACAATATGACGAATGATTTCGACCTCCACACTGGGGCGATCCGTTCCAGGGGGATCCCTGCTCAACCTCCCTCAAGTGTCGCTATACGTGTGTGTGTGTGTTTTCACATATATAAATATACATATACGTTGATACTTAGGTGTACATATATACATATATGTAGAACAGATATGCGCGGCATGTTCAGCAGCCTGGGACAAGAGACCCGACGTCTTTCGCGAAGATACTTCCTCGCTGTAGGTTCTATACCCTATGTTGCTCATGCTATGAGAATCTTGAACCCGATCGAACGCTAAACCAAAACGCGAGTCTCCGTAAACCCTCTCAACGAAGATCTTGGAAATCTGTAGTGAAGCCGTCTAAAACTCCGTATGTTCTTATCTATGTCTAGAACTTTCCATATCTATTTCTGTAACTGCCTACATTCCTATTGGCGTCTACATCTATGCCTATATCTGCATCGAACATCTACATCTATATCTGTGTCTATCCGTTTTTGTATTTAGTGTATTGATGTCTTGATATGTTCTGTATCGGTTTCTGTGGCTGTATCTACATCTAGATTTGTCTCTGTCTCCTTGTCTCTGTATCTATGCCTATATCCATATCCATCTGTGTGTATATATATATATGTATGTATATGTATCTGTCTAGTTACACACTTAGTTATTGAGCTACCCCTAAACCCTAAAACCTAAACCCTAAACCCTAAAAACCCTGTTTCAAGAACACAAAGTTTACACACCAGCTGAAAGCTGAAAACAAAAACGATCAGAGAGCTTTGAGAGACCAGGCCGAGCAGCGCCGACGAGGTTCCCTTTAAGGGTTAGGGTTCAGGGTTTAGGGGTCAAGGTTCAGTTTAGGGTTGGGGGTGTAGACGAGATTAGTTTCAGGCATGGCGGTTTACTAAGGGTACAGGATTTGGGGCGTATGGCGCTCCCGGTGAGGGTTTAGGGTTTAGTTTTAATTCAGAGGCTCAGGGTCCCTATAACTGGAAGTGCCAGAATATTTAGCCTAACCTTAAGCCTTAAACCCTCAACCCTCAACTGTACGGCTCTTGGGAGCCTTTCAGTATCTTTCGTCAGTGGGTTGCGTTGGTTTAGATGTTGCGGATCTTCGGAACATTTTTCCTTGCGTACCGAGGAGACTAGAGTGAACTGGAGGGGTTGGTAGTTTAGGGTTTCACGTTTGACAGCTAAAATTTAAAATGGTGTTTTGAGTTGTTTTTATAACAACAGGGTTTCGGAAGAGTTGTATAGGTTTTGTGATACATGTGCTGCTGTAAGGGTCTTCGTGTCTATCTATCTCCCTACATATATCCTGATTAAGGAAAATTCCCTTACGCGAAAAGAGGATCCCTGCTTGGTTTTACAAAGCATTTGTACCTTCGGCAGCGGTGGCTATCCCTCGAACTGCATTGGATGCGCCTACAAAAGTGCGCTTAAGCTGTCCGCATGGGTCTTACTTAAAGTGTACATCCTAACACACCATGTTTAGAGGGAGTTTCACTTTCAATCCGACCTGCTATCCAGAGACCTCGCCTGGATTGTCCGAGAAGTGAGAGCGTTACATCATCATATCATGTTCTTCAGAGGTTGATGTACTCAATCAAGTGCTCAGTCACACTGGCTAAGCCATCATTTATTCATATTTACAACAGTTCCCTGTGGCAGTCCTGAACTTTAAACTCTAGTCATCGGTGACTTCTCAACATGCAAAATCTGACTGAGCAAAGCCTTACCTCCAGACTGAGTTTACAGTAGTGGGAGGCTCGTACTCAACAGTAGAAAGGGTTTGCTTAGTTCTAAAGACAAGAATAGGACAAACCAGGGAGGGATGGCGACGGCTTTGGGAGCTGGCTTCAAATGGGTGACAAAGGCGGCCCGGGCCCCTTCTGCCTCAAAGACTTCTTCCGCATCTACATGAGTGGCGTGTGGACTTGGCAGCTTGTGGCGATTACAAACTAGCGACTATTGGTGCAGGTCGAGCAGTATGCCTTGGCTTCTGCGCATGCCATCTATATGACTCAACGTTTCAGTCCATCAAGCCACAAGATGACCTTTTGGAGTATCTGTGCTCCAGTTACCTACCAAGACTACGGCAACAACACACTACGGCGGTCTCAGGATCTCACCAGACCGTCCGGTGGAGTACGCAGCTTGGGGAAAAGCAAAACAGTTGGCATGGGATCGGGCCTGCGACAAGGATGGCAACCTGTGTAACATCTGCTATGATGGCGCTGGCAACTCGATTAAGGTATATTTCCTACTCGACTCTCATGGCAACCCCGCCTCAAGAACGCACTCAACCCTAATACCGTCACCCAGCGCACAAAACCCGATCCTTAGAATACAGCCTACCGGAAAGAACAACTACGTTCTCTAAAGACTTTGCCAGAAACCCCAGATCCCTGCGAGAAGGCACGTGCAAACATCATGAAGAACAGCCTGCAGAAAGGAGCAACAGAAAGAGCTCACGATCCCAAGCCATATGGAAACCCTAAACCGTCACCGTGAAACTCGACACCCTTAAATCCTAAAACCCCAAAGCCCGTGCTCTGACGCTCACATAAGCCCGGAAACCTAAACGAACCCAAACCTCACAACATGCATCTATAGGGGTTCCTTTAAGGGGTAAAGGATCTCCTTGTTGCATCCTCCCAGGGGTCTGGGAAACTTCCTTATAAAGGATCATGGGACAGGGATCCTAGACTAGAACGGTTCCCGGCAGGGTTCCAATGACCCTACCCAGGGGGTCATACCCTACCCTTCTCCAGGACCTCAAAAAAGGGGTAGGGTATGAGCCTGTATTTAAGGCTCCAATGACTCATATTTAAAGGCAAACCCTTGAAGCCTCAACCCTTAACGCCCCCTAAACCCTAAACCTTAAACCCTGAACCCCTAAACCCTAAACCTTAACCCCTAGACCCTAAACCCAGGAGCCCGGCGCGAACCTGGACGCGCAGATGAGCTTGGACCTCCTCCAACCGAGGTGGGAGTTGAGCTGAGTTTGGGCTTGAGGGTTAGGGTCTAGGGACTACACTGGGCTTTGGAGTTCCATACTTTAATACTTTTTCCTTAAAGGGAACCATTATGGAAAAAAAAGTTTATACTTTCTTCTCCCTGGTTACTTAAAAGCCCAGTACAGGGTTACCAGTTTAGGGCTTGTAGGGTTCAGTTTAGGGCTTAGTTAGCGGTTAGGGCTTAGGGGGGTTTAATTGGTTTTTGAGGCGTTTTAGGAGGGCTATATGCGTTTTACAAGGTTTGTTGTAGGGTTTAGGGGTTTTACCGTAAGCAGCAACCCTAAACCCTAAACTAATTTGGAAGCAGCACAAAAAATGATCGTCTTATCCGGTTCCAGGGTTCAGGTTTCAGTCATGTTGGGTTCCATTTCTGAAGGTGTTGAGGGCACCCGAGCTCCTAAAATTGTGTGTTTGCGGTTTGGTTTAGGGTTTAGGGGTTTAAGGTTTAGGGTTTAGGGTTCGGGGCTCTGCAATGGTCCTAGAGGGATTGGGGTTGTCTCAGGGCCTGCGACCCTGATCTGTCAACCCTAAACCCCTAAAATCTAAGCCTTCTGAGGGTCTTTAAGGGTTTAGGGTCTCGGATAGCGGTTTGTAGAACTCCGGAGTTTGAGTAGAACTCCTGAGTTTGGGGTCGAATCTGTTGACAATAGTGCATTGTGGTGTTGCTGGGGATGAGTAGGAGTCAACTTTTAGGTTTTTTTAAGGGTGTTGGGGTTGTTTGTGATTTTGGATTTCATTCTGCGATTGATGCTGGTTGTAGTTGTTCCTGCTTGGATCTTAGGGGTTGAGCTGTTTCATGCCAGCTCAACCAGATAGCACTGACTGGAGCTCATCGGACACTCACACTGCGCAGCCGGCACGGATCGGCGCCGCCCAAACTATTAACCGTAAGTAGAAAACTTATGCGAGAAATGAAGCATGACCTTGACGATTCACTAGCATTGCCGGCTACAGCAAATCATGAATCCACAGTTTTGCAGTGTGATCGGTTTTCTGGCAATCGCAGCATACATGCACAGTATTGCGCAGTTCTTCTGGCTGGCATCATCGGTGCAATGGTCCTACGTTTCCCTTCATCATATCCCAGGACAGTAGCTCCAATGCAGTCTTATTATTCACCACCACCCGCCGTTTCTCAGGGGGACCAGCAGAATCTGACCAAACATCAAGTTCTTGAGAAGTTCAGCAGACTGCAACAGCATGCTGGGAGACGTCGACAGCGACTGACCATCGGCCTGTCATCGCAAACAGTAGTTTCAGTCTTCGGGGCTTGTGGCATTTGGGTTCTGACTCGCCAGCGAAGAGTGCCTGGGCCAAGTGCCGAATGTCTAGTGAATCACAGCAGCTGCAGTTGTGTACAGCCGGAACCGCCCATTTAAGCCCATGAATTCTGCAAGCCGGTTTCACTTTCAAACATAAACGCTAAAGCCCATATGTATATATATATATATATATATACACACATAATGCATATATATATATATACACATGTGTATATATATGTATATATATATATATATATGCAAGCCTCATGAACTGATCATACTATTCCTCAGTGTTCCTTATTAGATTTGTTCTCCAAGACCTTGTTGTAATTATTCAGGCCCCATACTAATTAGGCGTGTCCAGCATCTACGAGGATTCAACACCCCTTGCTAAAACTCTGACAAGGCCCTACGGGAGGAGGGCCTGCGTACACACCTAACTTCTAGGTTCCTGAGTAGTACCCTTTTGCCTTTTTTTAGGGTCTCCTTACTAAAACAAAACTGTCGGAAAAAAGGGTACCCTTATTGTAAAGGGGCTCCTCAGGAATCGTGACTTCATCTTATACACACTTAGCTGACACCTTCTAACTTCCCTGAATCCCAAAGCCCAAACTCCAAACCGAGTCTAACTTCAATCTCAATTTGCTAGCCCTCAAGATGGATTGATTAGAGCAAAGGGCAGTAAGTAAGGTTAGTGATATAAATCTTCAATCGGAATAGGTGTCATCTTACCTCTGAATCCTGCCTAGAGGGTCATACCCTATGTTTTTTAGGATACCTATAGTTTTTTTAACATTAGGTACCTCAAAGGGCTAGGGCTATGAGCCTGTAGGTACCATGTTCCCTCAACCGCGAGATACCGTCCGAAACTGCTAAACCCTAAGCCCTTATCTTAGGGACCCAAAAAGCACATAAGCATACGCATTTTATGGGGATATCCCTATCTTATTGGGCTCCTTTATTTTTGCTTATGTGCTTTTTTCGGGCCCTAATATCGCGAAGCGGTGATGGGAACCCATTCAGGAACCGCTTAAAGGGTTCAGGGAAGTTTAGGGTTAGCGCCTCGGGTTTAGGATTATGGGGGCCTGAAATACCCGACCGAGAGGGAGCCGGGGGACGTCTACCCCTACCTCGACGACGCGCGCTGGCGTCCGCCTCCCTTCTTTGACGATGGGGGCCCGCAAGGAGCCCCAGTTTCGGATTCTGACTTCAGGGTGCCTTCACTTTTAAAGGAACCCTAAAACAAAACCTAAAGAATCCTTGAACGAACCCTTCACTTTTCAAGGAACAGGGAACCCCAAACCCTAACCCCTAAACCCTAACCCCTAAGCCCTACACCCTAAACCCACAAACATTTGAAGGAATCCGCAAACGAACCCTCAAGGGTTCCCTTAAGGGTTCCTTTAAGGGCTTTTTGTAGGAAACCCCCTTAACCCAGACCTTCCGAAATCCCCTAATTAAGGAATATACCTTATAATTCATATTAAGGATCCCATTATAATTTAAGGTATATTCCTTAATTAAGGGATTTTGGAAGGTCTGGGAAAGGAGTCCTTAAAGCCGAAAACCCTTAAAGGAACCCGTAGAGGAAGTCTTTACACTCAAAGGCACCTTAGAGGATTTCGGGCCTATGGAACTCGGAGGGTTTCTTGGGTTTTGGGGTCTTGGGTTTAGGGTTAAAAAAAACAAAATTGTTGTTTGGTGTTTCTTGGGTTTGGGGTTTAGGGTTTAGGGTTTTGGGGTTTGGGGTTTTGGGGTTTTTGGTTTTGGGTTTCTTGGGTTTTGGGGTTTAGGTTTTTGGGGTTTCGGGGTTTAGGGGTTTAGGGATTTGGGGTTTTGGGTTTCTTGGGTTTTGGGGTTTAGGTTTTGGGGTTTCGGGTTTAGTGTTTAGGGTTTTGGGTTTTGGGGTTTAGGGTTTTGGGTTTAGGGTTATGGGGTTTAGGGTTTAAACGGGCGGTAGTGGTCGAGAGCTCCAGGGGTTTTGTATTTTGGAGCTATGGGACTTGTGGTTTAGAGGAAGCTTGCACCTCCGTGAGGGGTCCTTCTTCGGGGTCAAGGGTGGGTTTACAAGGACCGATCAGATAGTTTCAATTCATCGTCTTTGCTCCCCGCCTCCGCCCACAAGTTTAGGTCTTAGACCTTAAACTTATCTCCGCACCACTATATACAGCGCCAGAACTTGGAGTTTACGCTTTGAGGGAGCTGTGCTGTCCATTGAGGGGTCCCTTACTATCGGAGCCTCCGGACAACTTATATTTTGGCTTCAGGGTTTCGGGTGCTTCCAAATCGGAGCCTTGTGGCTTGGCTTGGGGTTGATAAGGGGCCTAATAATTGGAATGAGGTTTGGGGGGATATTATACATACTAGCTATAAATGTAATAACGAACCTGCAAAACCCTATTCCATAGCCGAGGCCCCTACATTGGTTTACAAACTTCTGACGGTGTTGCAGCACATTTCGGATTTTTCGCTGCCTTTCAAAGGCTGCGAGGGCCCCCGTAAGCCCTATACACCCAACACCCTAAACGCTGAACCCCTTAAAGCATCTCAAACATAGGGTTTTCAAGGGTCTTCAAAAGATTGTAAAAGGGTTCTTCATATTAGATTTTCCTGCCCCGAAGGGTCCAAGTATACAAACTTAGGTTCCAAGTGCCAAAAACCATGCATGGGATAGTATTTGGGAACTAAAACACAGCTACTTGTGTACGTACTTGGACTCTTAAGATTAGCAGGACATAGGGTTTTGGATTTTTGGGGGTTTTGTTTGTTTAGGGTTTTCGTTTTAGGGCTTATCGCTCGAGTTCCGGTAGTGCTACGTTGCTACATCCGTCCGGGCTGGTTTCAGTGTGCAGCAGTTGGGGTGTGCAGGGCCACCCAACTGCTGCACACTGGAAGTTTGTTTGTATGCTTGTCTGTATGTATTCATGTTTGTTTGTTTCTTTGTTTGACTAACCATGTATTTGTCTGTTTGCTTGTTTGCTTGTTTGTGTTTCTTTGTTTGCGTTTTTGATTTGTTTGTTTGTTTGTTTGTACGTACGTACATACTTACATACGTATATACGTATGTACATATATACTAATATACGTACATGCGCTTGTACGTACATGTATATGTATTTGAATACCTATATGTACATACATACATATTCGTAAGTGTGTGTATATATATATATGTATATATACCCTGAGGGTCCATGTACCCAAATAGTATATACATTGGCTTTAGAGTAATCTCTATTTGGATACTTTGGGGCCAAAGTATATACTATACGGGTACATGAGCCCTTAGGGTGTATATGTATATATATATATACGCATGTACCAATAAGCTTACATCTCCTAGGATTCCAGAGCCCCCGAGGCTGGACTACCTGGGACCTGGGCGGGCACTTCGCACACGCTTTCGGCTTACGGTTCAGGGTTTACAGTTCAGGGATTGGGTTTGGGTTTAGAAGTAGTATAGGGTTTAGGGGTTAGAGGTTTAGGGGTCTAGGGGTTTAGGGTTTAGGGGTTTAGGGGTTTAAGGATCCTAAACTATGGGAGTTATGGTATATATGCCTTATTATGGGTAATGCAGGTTTTATATCATGAACCGTGGTAAACCCTAAACCCTACCTGGACCCCAACAGTATGTAGATAGAGGAATCGCCTGGCCTGGGAGTTAGGCTAGTATTATGCTTACTTTGGGGAGTTCAGGTATTCCCTGAATCCTATATTTAGGGTCCCGGAGATATGGTTTAGGGTTTAGGGTTAATTACTCTAAACTCTAAACCCTAACCGCCCTGCATCGCCGCGCTGAATGTTCCTACCAGCCGTGCAGCAAGAGCCTTTGTTAGGGCCCCAAAAAAGCACATAAGCAAAAATCAGGATAGGGATATCCCATATAAACCCCCGTATAATGAAGGCCAATAAGGTAGGGATATCCCCATAAAATGCTTATGCTTATGTGCTTTTTGGGGTCCCTATTTGTGACAGGTGCCGGAACTAGGGGGATCTTATAGGCTCCTTATCAAATTACCCAATACCAAAGACGGAGCCCTTTCTATTCCTACGTTACTGGGGATCCGAGACAATAACTACTAATATGGCTCCTTGGGGCCCCTTATTATGTGCTAAAGTTTATTCTAAATATTGAGGCCCTTAACTTTTGGGTACAATATGCGTAAGCCTTTGCGGTTGTGAAGGGCATTCTTTTTGCTTGCGTTTATCGAGCGTGTAGCCTTAAGAAGTCTGGACAAGCCTGCACCCCCGAAAACCTCCGCCTTACTTGAAACGATGCCGGGACTTAGCAAGTGGGCTATAGGCAAGTTTGAATGCTTCTGCAACTTGCCATTACAGTGACTGTCATAGATGAACCTTTCTAGAACCTGCTTGCTTAAGAACCATTCAAGGGCTTGTCAAAACCCAATAGACATCCCTTACAGCCCTCAACCCTAAACTCCAAACTGATGAAGTCCTAAACCCCAAACTGATGAAGTCCTAAACCCTAAACCTTAAACCCTAAACCCTAAACCCTTGAAGTCCTAAACCCTAAACCTTAAACCCTAAACCCTAAACCCTTGAAGTCCCAAACCCTCAACTTATGAAATCCTTGTAGAAGCCCTGTAGTAGGATCCTACGGGAAGTCGAAGGTCCCAAAGCGCCTCCTAAGAGGCTCCTTANCCCTAAACCCTAAACCCTTGAAGTCCCAAACCCTCAACTTATGAAATCCTTGTAGAAGCCCTGTAGTAGGATCCTACGGGAAGTCGAAGGTCCCAAAGCGCCTCCTAAGAGGCTCCTTATTTTAGGGTTTAGGGGTTCAGGGTTTAGGGGTTGGTAGGATTTAGGGGTTATAGGGTTTAGGGTTTAGGGTTATAGGGTTTAGGGGTTATAGGGTTTAGGGGTTATAGGGTTTAGGGGTTATGGATTTAGGGGTTATGGGGTTTAGGGTTTAGGGTTATAGGGTTTAGCGGTTATAGGGTTTAGGGTTTACGGTTATAGGGTTTAGGGGTTATAGGGTTCAGGGTTTAGGGTTATAGGGTTTAGGGGTTATAGGGTTTAGGGGTTATAGGGTTTAGGGTTTAGGGTTATAGGGTTTAGGGGTTATAGGGTTTAGGGGTTATAGGGTTTAGGGTTTAGGGGTTATAGGGTTTTGTTTTTAGGGGTTTAGGGTTCAGGGTTTAGGGGTTTAGGGTTCAGGGGTTTAGGGGTTATAGGCTATAGGGTTTACGGTTTAGGGTTTAGGGGTTTAGCTTGCATTTAGAAGAAGCCTTACTAATTACCTATGTTAGTCCCTAAGGTTCCTTGTTATAGCTATAGTATACTATACCCCAAAACCCTGTTCTAATAATTAAGGCCCCTACAGTAGTGTCTGGGGTTTTTGCATTTAGAGTTGCTTTTTTTGGCGACGTTTTTGGCAACACCATGTCCTATGCGGCACTCCTTCATCACCTGGTGCCTAGCGAGGCGCGTCGACCTCCGCAGCGTCAGCATCGACGACGTCAAGCGCTTCTGGCAGTACGTGCTTGGCGTGTACCAAGGCGACGACGGGGCCCTCGTCGGCGCCAGCACTCGCCTGGCGCGAGTTTGCCTACGGGCTAAGGGGGACAAGCACAGACCGGCGTTGGAGCTGTGGAAGTTGAGCTCCTTTCTTATCCAACAAAAAGCCCCAAGAAACAACTCCTGCAGTTGCAAGCTATTACGAACGCCGGGTGCTTTACTGTTCTCATGCGGCAGTGAAAGACGTAACGGGTCGCTGGCTTCCCATCCGATCTTGGACTACCCTTTTTCTAAGAGATCGCAGAGCAGCGTGCATTGCACCTTGGCCGCAAACCCTAAACCCCTAAACCCTAAACCCTCAAACCCTAAACCCTGAAGCCTAAACCCTCAAACCCTAAACCCTAAACCCTGAACCCTATTCGAATCCTGTGGGGCGCCAGGGCTCGACGCTAGCCTGGGAAGGTGCAGGTGCCTGGCTGACGCCGGGGGCCCAACCCGGACATTTACTGTTTTGGGCTCTTTTTGATGTTGGGTGCTTCTAAAGGGTTCTAAAGCCCTCAGCCCCTAAACCCTAAACCCTAAAGGAGCCTTTGAAACCCGGAGTCGTTTGCATTCGCTTGCAGGGACGCGCAGGCTGTCATTGTTGAGTTTTGGACTGGCACGTACGAACTGGGTGAGGGAGCCATGTCCCTAAGGCTCCAGGTACCCAAATAGGCTTCATTTAAGGGTACCATAGGGATCTATAAGGGTTCTATAGGGGTTGAGGGTTTAAGGGTCCATGTCATCATGTACCCATATAGTTTATACTTAGGCCTTCACGCAATATAGGAACCCCTTAAAAAAGGCCTCAGTGCGTACCACAAGGAGCCTTGTGGGGTCAGGGTGCACTAGGGTTTAGGGTTTAGGGTGATGTTTTGCAAGCTTCGCCCAAAGCCGGAACCCGAAACCCTAAACCCGTACAGTAACCAGTTGGCTTTTAGGTATTAGGCTTTGACGAACCCTTTAAAGGGGCCCCTACGGCCCTAAACCCGAAAGCCCTAAGTAGCCCTTACAGCAACCCCTTAACCCTTAAAGGGAGCCGCAAGCCCTCATCACTCTAATCCCCTAAACCCAAAACCCCTACAGCCCTAAACCCTAAGCCCCTAAACCCAAAACCTTAACACTAAAATTAGGTCGCACTTACCATCGTAACACCTGAAAGGACCCTTTAGAGGACCCCTTAAAGGGGCCCTTAAAGAACCCCTCAAAGGACCCTTAAAGACCGCCATAAAGGGACCTCCTTAAAGGGGCCCTTAGTATAGTAACACTTTAGGGCCTGTGCGAGCAAGGCCAAGGCGCCGCCGGCTGGCCAAAAGCGACCCGGTGCCCACCGCTTCGGTGTTCTTGTTGGCCTTAGGGGGTTTAGGGTTTAGGGTACTATAAGGGTTCTTTTGGGGTTTAGGGTTAGGGGTTTAGGGTTGAGGGTTTAGGGTTCATTGTTTAAGGTTCAGGGTTTAGAGTTTAGGATAATGGGAGAACTTGAAAATCTGTTTGGCCTTGTTTACCTGGAAGGGCATGGAAAGTTTGAACTTTGTTGGGCCTGGATATTGAAGAAGAGAAGTTTAGGGGTTTAGGGTTTAGGGATGTTTTACAAGGACGCAGTATAGCACTGTATACGGGCTTAAGAAGTGTCTTTTCTTGGGTTTTCAAGCTTAGAGGATCAAGGTTCAGAGGCTTCCTTGGGGTTTCATGAGAGCTTGGTACTGTAGGGGTTTAGTTAGTGCTTAGTAGCTGAGTGGATACACTTTACACTTTTTGGGATACTACTACCCACTATAAAACTACAAGTGTAAACTTTTTGGGGGCTTATGAACTCAGCAACTAAGATTGTGTGTGTGTGTGTGTGTCTGTGTCTAGAGTAGCTTGAGGATTTAAGGGTTCAGGACTAGGTAGTAGGTAGACTTATAAGCTTGTAAGTAATCTTATTCGCATTTGGGTGCTTATCCCATCCCCATGATCCTTCAACCAGGGAGCTCAAGAGTTTACGGTTAGTAGTTCTTTAACTATAAACCCTAAACCCTTAAAACTTATAAGTCAGCTCGAAGTTTTAGAAGGCTCCGCACCTTCTCTAAACTGCAGGTTGTAGCGCTTTAAAGGTCCTATGGGGTTGCCCGTTCTGTGCGTAGAAGATGCAGCGACTTACTTTTGCCACAGGGCCCAAGTACCCAAATAGTAGGGTGTTAGGTCCTCTGAAGGGTTCCTGCTATTTGGGTACTTGGACCCTTAGGGTTTGTTAGTAAGTAGCTGTCAAGCCAGGATATATGCACAATCATCCCGATTGAGATGATGCCAACGATCCTTTTCTCTAAACATTTGATCCTTCAAGGGGTGTAGGCGTCGTGTTTAGGGTCTAGGGTTCAGGGTTTGGGTGTCTGGGGTTTAGGGTTTTGGTGTATAATTGGAGGTTCAATTGTTGGCCTATTCCTCCCTCTCTAGCCCAGCCTCCTGCCTACCTACTTACCTACCTGCCAACCTATGACGAGGGTCTAGGGTTAGGGTTTAGGGTTTAGGGAAGTGCTTTTACATGTTCTTCCTTTCTCGAACCCATGGTGTTTTGAGTTCTTAGGAGTCAGTAAGTACTCGACAGTGGCAAGTGGCAAGTTTCATCCCTGAACCTCCCAGACCTTCCAAAATCCCTTAATTAAGGAATATACCTTAGTTCATTAGGGATCCTATTATAATCTAAGGCACATTCCTTAATTAAGGGATTTTGGAAGGTCTGGGCTAAACCCTAAGTTTAGCGGCCCCTTGCATGTTGAAAGAAGGTTCAGCGGCTTGTTTCTTTGGCTTGTTGGGGGGTATTGCAGGCATCCCAGAACTTGAGTTTCATTTGCATGTTTTTAGTTACGGGGTTAAACCCTAAACCCCTAAACCCTTAAGGGCTTGGGGTTTCGGGTTTAGTGCTTTAGCGGCTCTTCCAGGTACGTCGCGGTGCAGAGCTGCGCAATCTTTGGTCGCGAGACCGTCCCCAACGGCGCACTTGTTTGCCCTGACCCTAAGGGTCCAACAGACCCAATAATTAGGTACTTGGGTTTAGGATAGTAGTTATGTAGCTCAATATTTAGGAGAGTATATGATTGTTATGTACTTGGACCCTTAGGGTGATGTCTAAGCCATGACTCGCCCAACCATAGACTGAACTTACCCAGAGAGCCCAATACCCCTTAATTAAGGAATATACTTAAAACTATAAGAGGGTTCATATTATGATTGAAGCCATGTTCCTTAATTAAGGGGTATTGGGCTCTCTGGGTAATTAACTTAACAGATTAAAAGCACGCCCTAAATCCCAAGCCCTAAACAGTAAACCCTGACTTGTATTCCCTACTTGGAGGGTCGGGGACTTAGTAAGTAGGTTGTAAGTAGACTTATAAGTACCCTAAAAGGGACCCTAGTTGGGGTTACGGTACCTATAACTCTATAAAACAACTACTTAGTAAGTCCCCCGACCCTCCAAGTAAGCCCTAAACCCTAAATAACCTACCTCTTTAAGGACTCATATAAAGAAATCATAATAACCCTAAAACTGTAGGTTTTTTAGGGTCCAGGTTTTCCCTAAGCCCTAAACACGCCAGGGTTCCTGCGAAGCACTTCGCACCGGAAGTTCAACCTCAGGGGCTGTGGCCCACCGCGGGAGGCGAACTTGTGGTTCGGAGTGTTTAGGTAGTTTAGGTAGTTTACCCGAAGGGTCCCAAGGACCCAACAATATGGTACTCGGTTTTAGGATAGTAGTTATGTAGGTTAGGATTTTGGAGAGTATATGATTATTGGGTACTTGGACCCTTGGGCTTAGGTTCAGAGTTATGGGAGTTTCCGAAAATAGGGGAGCCTGGTATAGTACTCTAAATAACAGAATCCGTATTATCAGGACCCCGACATAAGGTACCCCCAATTTTCGGAAACTCCCTAATGGTTCATGATTTGGAGCTATGCTTGAAGGCTCAGGTTTTGGAGTGTAGGGTCAGGCTTCAGAGAGTTGTGGCAGAAGCCAGAAAGTTGGAAAATCAATATCCTCATGCCCTTAAGGTAGAGTATAGGGGATCCTAGCACCAATCCTCCTATACCCATGTTCCAACTTTCTGGGGTTCACTGTAAGGCTTTAGAGTGAGGGTATGTGCAGTGCTTTAAGTTTAAAGCCAAGTGTAGAGCTTGAAGATTCGCTGGGTTCTGGAGTACCATACTTTAAATAGTGCGTGATTTCAACCTGTTCCTTAAAGGAACCATCATGAACTCAAGCTTAATAGCTTTTTCTCTCCCTGGTTACTTCACGAACCAGATTCCGGGTTCAAAGGATATGTTGGAGGAGCTTGGGGTAGGGTTTAGGGTTTAGGGTTTAGGAGCTAGGGCCTTCGGGTATACAGGAATACCTGAGGAACACTGAAATTGACATCGAGGCCAGCTATAGATCAAGAGGCGCCTCGGCATATTGCAGATCCCGGAGAGTAGATTATTGTCCCATAGTGAAGTAAGTGAAGTAGAAGATTGGAATTACAGGAATGCTTCACCTTGAATCTGAATAAGTTGGAGTAGTCCCAGCTGGGATTGTACGATATGGTAACAGGACCCCCGAACCCTAAACATTTAACCCTAAACCTTATTGTACCCTAAACCCTGAAATGTGGACCCCCGAACCCTAAACATTTAACCCTAAACCTTATTGTACCCTAAACCCTGAAATGTAAACCCGAAAGCCAATCATTGAGGATCGGGCACTTTCAGAGCTTTTCCTGCCTCTTCTGAACTCGTGTCTGCAGGGTGAAACCGATAGCTCTGAGTACCAGTTCCCCTAAGGATCCATGTCCCCAAGTGGCACGTTGTCGATGGGCATCGCCGAGGTCAAAGCACTAAACCCCAAGCCCTCAACCGCAAACCTCGAATAAAACACGTTTGCCATAAACTCTAGACGGCCTACATCCTAAACCCTAGCTACCCTAAACCCTATACCCCAAAACCCTAAAAACCCTAAGCCGAAAAAACCCTAAACCCTCAAACCCTAAACCCTAAACCCTAGTTACCCTAAACCCTATATCCCCCCTTTGTTTGTTTGTCTTTTGCTTGCGAGGCCTCACCGCAGCACCGGAGCCGACGTCTCTTCTCCGGTTACGTGCCGGGCCGATTGTTTCCCAAAGGATCCATATTTTCCCAAATCCCTTAATTAAGGAATATACTTTAAGGCATATTAGGGATCCCAGTATAATTTAGGGTATACTCCTTAATTTCCTTAATTAAGGGATTTGGGTAGGTCGGGGGATCCTAGATACCCATACCCTAAGGGTCCAAGTACCTAATAACCATACACTCTCCTAAATATTGAGCTACATAACTACTATCCTAAACCCAAGTACCTAATTATTGGGTCCTTTGGACTGTTAGGGATATTGCAGACAGTAGGGATTCTATAGTAGGCAGTAGGGTTTCTGTAGCAGAGGGTAAGGTTGCTAAAGTAGGAAGTAAGGATGAAAGCAAGCTGTCGAGGCATCGCATAGTAAACTTGACTCCTGGTGCTACTTGTCGGATATTTCGGTTTTAATTGTTTTAGGTGTTTCTGTTCAAAGGGATGTCCACTATTTTGTCTGCATGCTTGCCGAGAGGATTGCAGATGCAGCTGAGTTAAGTTATGTGCAGGGTTATATCCCCGGGGGTGCAAGTCGGGTTTAGGGGTATTTAGAAGCTTGCGTGTAAGCTTCTTGCCAAGGCTTCCAATGTGCCAAGTGCTTGTTGACCCTCTACACCAATCGCTCCCCTTGAGTACGTAGTGGTTAGTACAGAGTGGACAACAGCGTAGCTTAGCCGTTAGCTTCACCCATACTAGGTTCCTGAGTGGTACCCTTTTGCCCTTTTTGGTTTAGGGACCCCTTATTAGTACCCTTTTTATAAAGGGGTTACTCAGGAACCTGGAATATCTGGGACATGAGATAATGGATGCAGCCAAGCTCCCTGAGCTCTGAATCCTAAAGCCTAGGCCCTGAACCGAAACCTTAAACCTAAGCCCTACACCCTCAAATCCTTAAACTTAATCCCCAGCAGACCTTCAGAGCTGCGGTTATGCATTTCTACAGAGGTTCTTTTAGAGCTGTTGCTGGCTGCAGCTCAAAGTTGTTGAACGATGAAGAAGTGAGTGCAGCGATGCGTGTACTTGACCCTCAAGATGTTATTGCTTGTGAGCATGTGCGCATGTTGATGGAGGTGACTGCGCATGGGCCCTGCTTCCTTCGGGATACACTTGTTGTGGAAGGCACGTGGTTGCGAAAGGCGTTTGAAGCGTTGAGCCGTGTCTTGCAATGTATTGAGTGTGATTAGAGACTTCCCGGCATTCCCGGGGGTAGCACAAACGCTCAGAGACTTGCAATGCAGAGTGCATCAAGCAAATCCTGCGCTGAAACCCTTCGTGCGACAGAGACTTGAGCAACAAGAGCAGGCATGCATGCAAGCATTGGCCAAAGCAAGAAACATTCACGAGCTTGAGGTGTTGGGATGCGTCGTTGTTGCTTGGCCGCCGCCGTGCAATGGTGGGCCTTGGACATGTGCTGAGTGTGGCAGAAGTTGCCGTACAAAGGCAGCGCTTGCAGCGCACAAGGCCCATCAGCATGGAATAAGGGCATTACGGGCCTACATCGGTGGCCTACTTGCTTGAAGTGTGGATTTTTTTTTGGACGAACTTGCGATTGAAGAAGCATGTCCAATGTGTCCACAAGTGTGCCGTTGCGTATGAGCATGCTGATCTGGATGTTGCGCAGGATTTCGAGTGTATTGCAAGCAGCAGTAAACATGCATGGCAGCCGCCTTGTCAAACTGTAGGCGCTATGCCGTTCTGGGCAGCATACAGTCCTGAGGATGTTGCTCCAAGCAGTGCTGTCAGCAATGCTGAAAATGCGGAGAGCGAAGAGGCTGCCACTGACGAACAGTGGTTACAGCACCTACTGCAGGATCAAGCGCAGGCCGATGATTCAGGATGGCTCACCAAGATCCTCTGCTGGGCTCAGGTCCATGGTAACTCTAGTGACGGGGTTGTTGGACATGGCGATAGTGACAAACTTGACATTGCCAATGCCTGCATTTCCCTTGCCAGCGACAGTTTTGGTGTGCAGAGTCTCTGGGTCACCAGTGGTAGGTGGAAGGTTATGATGTTCAACAAATGTGGGTGGTTGTCAAAATTATGGTCCTTTTGTGGGAACCCTAAATATTAGGTGCCGTATTATAATAAGGACCCAAAAAGGGACCCTAAGATTGACAACCACCAACATGTCTTGCTTTCTACAAGGTGCCCGGAGACCCTTTGCCCCAACATGGAGAATTCGAGCAGTACGTCATAAGACACTTACAACAACCGAAGAAGAAGAAGCTTAATCCCTTCACCCTAAGAGTCCAACTACCTAATAATCATATACTCTCCTAAATATTGAGCTACATAACTACTATCCTAAACCCAAGTACCTAATTATTGGGTCCTTGGGACCCTTAGGGTCAAGCCTAAACCCTCAGCCGATAAGGTGCCTCCGCACCAGAAGCGTCGTGATGACCTGCGGTGTGAGGCACCTGTTCGGATTTGTTCGGGTGTTGAGCGTGAGCGGGTTTGAGGTTCAGGGTTTAGGGTTTAGGGAGGATCGTTTGCTCTTGTTTGCCAGAGTCCGACCCTAAACCCCAAACCTTGTTGTTTCCGTTCAGGTTTTGGCAGAGTTTGTTGTTTGACGGGTCCAAGTCTCCAGCAACCCCATCACCCCGACCCGGTCGACTAGGGGGTATTGTTTTTTGTATAGGGGCTTTGCGGTTTAGAGAACTGGATTTGGGTTGAATTCTAGGGTCTAGGATGGGCCCCTGGCACCCCTACGCCCTGTTTTGGGGAAGCTCCTGTATAAGTCTTATTCAATCTAGAATCCCCGGCCCCTAAAGCCCAAGACCTTAAATCCCAATATCTAATCCGCAGCAACGTGGAATCTCTTCCCAGAGCCTCCAAAACCCCTTAATTAAGGAATATACCTTAAATTATAATAGGATCCCTTATATGATTTAAGGTATATTCCTTAATTAAGGGGTTTTGGAGGCTCTGGGTTCTTGCGGGGTAGCCCCGAAAAACGGCCCTAGATCTGACCTGACCTCGCCCAAAAAATAGGCAACGTAATGGCCCAAGTCCCATGAACAAACTCATTATGCTGTATTCTGCAAACTTTGGGATTGAAGTAAACCCTAAACCCCCTAAATCCCTAAACCCATAATCCGTAGCCCTAAACCCTTAAACCCTCAACCCTTAAACCCTTCGCAGGGGGTCTACAGGGGAACCTAGCCACCGGAGTCCCCCCCGCAGAAGGGGAACAGAGACGAGAGCCCAAAAAGGCCGAAAGGACCGAATTCTGGGAGGGTTTAGGGGTTTCGGGACTTAGGGTATAGGCTTTCAGGCTTCAGTGTTACTCTAGGGGTCGCTAGGACCTAGTGATTGGGTACTTGGGTTTAGGATGGTAGTGTTGTAGGTTGGTATGTTTTAGGGTTTAGGCCCTAACCCCTAAACCCTAAACCCTAAAAGGTACAGTACTTGGTCTCTTAGAGGAAGGGCGTGGGGTTTCTCATTGTTGCTGTACTCAGACCTTCAAAAACCCCTAGAACCCTTTGTAGAAACACTCTAGGAACCCAGATCTTCCAAAATCCCTTAATTAAGGCTTCCTAGGGTTCCTTTAAAGGGTACTATAAGGGCTCCTTTAAGTGATCTATAGGGTTTAGGGATCCAGACCTTCCAAAATCCCTTAATTAAGGAATCCACCTTAATTAATTCATATTAGGGATCCTATTATGATTTAAGGTATATATTCCTTAATTAATGCATTTTGGAAGGTTTGGGTATGGGTCCTCATTCTACGGGTCTTACGACTTAGAGTTCA
Organism: Symbiodinium sp. clade A Y106; assembly: GCA_003297005.1. Taxonomy (NCBI): domain Eukaryota; class Dinophyceae; order Suessiales; family Symbiodiniaceae; genus Symbiodinium; species Symbiodinium sp. clade A. The sequence continues at coordinate 33,173 of BGNK01000460.1, read as the reverse complement.
TAAGAGGGTCTCCTTTTCGTCGAGGCTCCCATGTAGCGTTAAACAGCCCAGAGAAAGAGAGACAGACAGAGAGAGCGAGAGAGAGAGAGAGAGCAACAGAGAGAGGGAGGAAGATCGAAGCCAAGAAGCCTCAGGTGAGGAGGCAGATGCGCGAAACGGACTTCTACTGACCCAAACCCTAAACCCTAAACCTCTAATTCGTTTGACTGAGGGGATCTTGGAAGAAGGCATGCGGATAATGTGCGCATGAGCGATCGCATGTTCAAAAAATAAAAGGCACATATTAACCGCTGTAGGTTTGCTCCAATGAGCTGCTAATTAATTAGCTCGAACGAAGCTGAGCAGGCAGATAGGGCGATGTCCACATTGCCCTATCTACTGCATTTTTTTTGCTTTGTCCATGTGCGCGTGTGAGCATGTATGTCGGTCTGTCGGTCTGCCTGCCTGCCTGCCTGCTTGCCTGCTTGCATGCTTGCATGCTTGCATGTCTGTCTGGTCCGTCTGTCTTGTGTGTCGTTATGTCTAACTGTCCTTCGATCTGTCACGAGCGTTAGCTCGTCCGTACGGGTATGTTCTGCACGCACTCATTCCTGGATACATGTATGCATACGTTTTAAGTACATATATATATATACACATACATACATACATACATACATATATATTTACTTATTTATCATACATACATACATACAAGCAAACATAAACATGACATGAGATACACTGCATGCACTACATGCACTTCATACGTTACATACATTACATAACGGTTGAGCACCTACAGTCCATGCATTATGCATACACATGGTACATCACATATCATCACATCACATTGCCTGTATGCTTTGAAGCATCTATCAAATCGTACATGCAGCCCCCCACACACACACACGCTTATATATATATATTTATTTATTTATTTACGCACATAAAACAAGTACATGCGTTTTTGCAGGTCATGACCTTGGGGACCTTTGTATCATGACTGCATGAATCTGAAGTTGATAGCCAGAAACTGGGAGACCGTGTGCTGCTTAAAGATCCTCTTGGTGAATTATGCCGAACGAAGGAGTCCCTCAATTCCCGGCAGCCGGGATACTCAATTCGGCTTTCGGGTTTTGGGGTTTAGGGTTTCGGTATTTATAACAGAAGCAGGTCATAAGTAGGGGTCTTAGCGGGCTTTATCGGGAGTGGGGGAGGGGCGGTAGGGGGCCTTAAGGCCCATAATAAGGACCTGATACTGTAAGGCCTATTTAAGGAAATATAGCCCCCTACCCTCCTCCCCCTTACCCCCCTAAGGGTCCCTATGAGTTAAGGATTAACGTGACCTGGCAAGTAGGTTGGAAGTAAGCTTATAACTGATATATGTTTTTTGGGGGTTCAGGGTTTAGACCACCGGATGCATCCTACTAACTCAGTCACCATCCTTGAAGACAAGGTTTCGGGGGTTCTACTTGGCTCTGAAATACTAAAGTACAAAACCCTCAGCCCCTAAAGCCCTGAACCCAAAATCCCAACGCCCTAAATCAGACGCCCTAAAAGCCTAAACCCGAAAAGCCTTCTTGAGAGACTCCACTGGCAGATGCTCTGCCCGTTGGCGGAGCAGGCCTGCAGAGCCCAATCTCGCCAATAAGCCGGAGTTTAGTGCTACGGGCGGTTAGGGTTTAGGGTTTGGGGTGATAGGGGTTTAGGGTTTGGGGTGCAGGATTCTAGCGTTTTGGGTAGGGGTTTAGAGTTTGGGGTGTAGGTGTTAAGGGTGTAGCCTGAGTCGAAGAATATGCCCTACTTGTAGGCGCTTTTGGCTTAGTGTGCTTATGTAGTATCCGCCGTCGTCCCTCTCGCCCATAGCAGTTTTACAGTTACCCCAAGGGTGCAAGTACCCAATAATCATATACTCTCCAAAATCATGGATAACTACTATCCTAAAACCGAGTACCATAGTATTGGGCCCTTTGGACCCTTCGGGTTACAGCATGTTATAACCTGTCCATGACCCAGCTTTACTTTATACCCAAAGGGTCTTAACTACCTATGTATATGGTAGAATTTCGGGTGTCTCTTAGGGTTTAGGGTTTTAGGGTTCCTTGAAAGGGTTCCTAAGGACCTGTATGGTAGAATGTAGGGTTTCTATATTTGGAACTGCAATTATTATTTGGGGGAAGTATCCCCCGTAACTGCGCCAGGACTCTTTGGGATTGGCGAAATCTAAGAAGCGTCCAAGCAGAATCTTACAGGGATCGTTCGCCTGATGCAAGGTACGTTGTGTGATTATTAAGGGGGCCAAGATAACCTTTTGTTAGAATTCTAGTAGAATACTAGGACCTGGAGTAGGCCCTTATTCCCCTTTTTTTTTACGGTTCAGGTTCCCTTATAAGCCCTTTAAACCAAAAAGAGCACCCTTTTTATTCCTAGATTACTCTTGGGTCTAGATTAAGGGGGCCAAGATAACCCTTTGTTAGAATTCTAGCAAAATATACCCCCCCTAAACCCTTGAACCCTATTCAAATTATTCAGGCCTCTTTGTTGCAGCATATTGGGCTCTCTGGGAGGCAGAGTTTGCACGCTGTCAACACTTGGCATACATGCAGCCAATCAAAAACATGCGGAAGATGGGTCTGCTTGAATGCCGCGGTTTCAGGATCAGCTTGATACATGCGTCCGTCTGCCTAGTAAGCTTGTCCCCACACACACTTTCCCTAAGGGCCATGTACCCAAGCACGTAGGGTATACTTTGGCTCCAAAGTACCCAAATGCTTAGCAGCTGAGTGGATACGTTTCACACTTTTTGGGACAATACCACCCACTATAAAACTAAAAGTGTACACTTTTTGGGGCTCATGAACTCAGCAACTAAGAATAGGGATTACTTTAAGGCGAAAGTATATACCGTTTGGGTACATGGATCCTCGGGCTTCGACTTTATCCCCAAACTGCGTAAACCATTGGGTCCCCGAAGGTGGGTTTTAGGATTCTACTCTCTTGCAAAGAGATGGTTTGAATACCTTCCAAGTGAAGCGCAATGAGTACAATGAACCTCAGTTTAAAGATCGCCCTTAACCCTCAACCAACCCCAGTCTCAGTGTGTAGGTTCCGATATTATGAAGTACAGGCTGCAGGATTTCTGCAAGACGAGTTCGAGGGTTTCAGGGAACACAATGCCCTGGAGCCAAATGCTTACTGCACGAAGCTCCTATACATGTTAAGAACAAAGTAAACTCATATTATTTGAGACTTCATAGCCCCATCATTTCAAGATGCGCTGTAGATCAGATTAAAGATCCCTCTATACTAAGGCACTTACCTCCATTCTTTGCGTGTCCGCAGTCCTTGGAGTTAGAGGGGCCGAATATATTGTAGTAACCAGCGGCAGAAGTTGAGCTTGCTTTGGCTTATTTCAATCTTGGTTTCCGAACCCTAACCACGGTTTAGGGTTCTCGAAACTCCAAAGCATCCTTAACCCCTGGGTTGCTCGAAACACATGAACCGCCCTGGGCCTCGAAACACGCGCGACGGATCAAACGAAGCCATGAGCAAAGCAACAGGAAGCGAACTTCGGGTTGAAGGCTAAGGGGGTTAAAACCCCAAACCCTAAACAAACCCTAAACCTTAAACCTTAAACCCTGAACCCTAAACCTTAAACCCTAAACCCTAAAAATTAAACCCTAAACCCTAAACCTTAAACCCCAAACCCTAAACCCTATAGGAGGGCTCAGGGGTTTAGGGGTTTAAGAGTTGAGGGCGGGGTTTTAGACGGCTTTGAGGGTTGTGGGGTTTCAGGGTTCCGGTAAGGCATCTCTATAGGTGTTCCTATCAGGGTTTTATAGGGGTTTTGTGTTTAGGGTTTACCTGCATCGCATAAACCCCACCGTTTCAAGTTTTTTTGCCATCCTTATCATAGCCTCCTTATATAGGTCCTCGAAAAAGTAGGTTATTTGGGTTCAGGTGAGGGGGTTAGGTGTTTAGGGCTTCAGGGTTTAGAGGTTTAGGGTCTAGGCTGTGAGCCAACAGCGTCATGTGGATTGGGGTTTATTTCGGCCTCTTATCACCACTCTCAAGTCAAGAGACAATACCAGAATACCAGCCTCAACGAGATCACGAACGATACGCATGAGGCCGTCAAGGGGGACAACCGTGACGGGAGTACAGGGGTGAATGATTACAAATGTTGTGCCCCTGGGTTCCTTTCTTGGAGGATCATGGGACTTAGTAAGTAGGTGCCTTAATTAACCCTAAACCCTAAACCCTAAGCCCTAAGTAGTAGTAAGTATAGTTACCTTATTTTCAACCCTACTTACTAAGTCCCAGGATCCTCCTAGTTTCTGATTTATACGGTTTTGCGGCACCAAAACTGATTCTAATTATTACCCCCTCCAACCCAAACTCTTAACCCTAAATCAAACAATCGGAGGTTTAGGGTTTAGGGGTTTAGAGTTTAGGGGTTTAGGGGTTCAGGGTTTAGGGTTTGCCCTGAGGGTCCAAAGGACCCAATAATTAGGTACTTGGGTTTAGGATAGTAGTTATGTAGCTCAATATTTAGGAGAGTATATGACTATTATGTACTTGGACCCTTAGGGTGATGTCTAAGCCATGACTCGCCCAACCATAGACTGAACTTACCCAGAGAGCCCAATACCCCTTAATTAAGGAATATTCCTAACCCTAAACCCTAAACTCCTAAAACTATAAGAGGTTCATATTAAGGCTTCAGACACGAAGCCTTGTAAGCCTTTTCAACCCGAGGCTTTTGAGGAACCCGTAAAGGAACCCCAACACCCTCTTCGAGGGTTTAGGGTTTATAAGGGTTTAGGGTTTAGGGTTTATAAGGGTTAAGGGTTTATAAAGGTTTAGGGTTTAGGTTTTGTAAGGGTTTAGGGTTTAGGGTTCTAGTTACTAATGCCCCTGACTCAGGCGTTCTTCTCTTCTGGTTGCAGAAATCCTGCACGCGAAACCCACAGCGAAAAACATCCCAACGATCCCTTATACAAGCCCTCTGTAGATCCTCAAAGGAACCTCCTGGGAATCCCTCGAAGGAACCTTTCTAGTTCTCTTAAAGGTTCCTTCAACGGGTTCCTCTAAAGGCCGGTGTTCAACCATCAGCCAAGCAGTAGTAGGATAGGTTTGTGCGGGTTCGATTTGCTAGATCTTTTACGGAGTCAAAGATTTCTGTGCATGGCTGCAGCCGTTTTGGCTATGAGTTGCCGCCCCTTCCCCGATACATGCCCCACTCGAACCCAACAGGACCCTAAACCCCTAAATCCCTGAACCCTAAACCCTAAAGCTACCCGCCCAAAGCCAGATCTCCTTGTCAAAGCAGGAGATCGAACAACCCTACACCCTGAAGCATAAGTATAGTACAAATAATTCTAGCAATATTACGTATAACTAGCAATAATCATAGTCGTAATAAGTATTAGTAAAGAGTGTAATCATAATCGAATGTCCCCTTTGTAAGCAAGCCTTTGAACCTTAAGCCTTAAGCAAGTTTTGTTTGCAGCGAGCATTGGCCTAGAGGAGGACAGCGGTCAAGAATGTGTCCCAAAGTCAATACAAGGGATCTTAGGACATACGGCTGATGGACAAAATCCTGCATTACCCATTATAAGGAATATACCATAATTCCCATAGTTTAGGGTCCTTAGGGTCATGCAGGATTTTGTCCATCAACCGTATCGATTTTTGTTATAGCATCGCCGGTTTATAAGGATCGACGATAGAGGCCAGAATATTCAATCAAAGGGTTCGTAACGTTCTACATTGTAAATAAGAGAACTCTGAGGAATGTTCATACTAATTGTTCAGGCCTCAGTATTACATGCGGGTTTGCGAAAAATATGGATCCTTATTATAAGGAGCCAAACTAAGATACCCCTTATAATCGGAAACTTCCACATCTTTGTGCGGGCTTCACCAGTGGGATTGAGAGTACTATAGCGGTTTCAATAATTACCTCTACTATTTTGCAAGTTTCTTCTTATACATGTGGTATAATACGCCCCTGTTCTATTTATTAAGGCCCCTATACTAAACCCTTGTGGTAGCCCTTATAGTAACCCTGATAGACCCCTTTAAAAGGAACCCTTTAAAGGAACCTCTTTCTAATTATTACGGCCCCTATATTAAATACATCCCTGGGCCTTTCGAGATTCCGAAGCACAGGACTGAGAGTTCCTCAAGCCCCAAGGGCCCTAAGTACCTATATGGTAGAATGTAGGGTTTCTATATTAGTCAGGGTTTAGGGTTATACTATTATGACTTGGGGATTTATCCCCCATAACGGTCCCTAGGACCCTTTGGGAAGGGAAGCCTGACGAGGGGATTCCTTCTATTCAGGTGCTTGAACAAGCGGGTGTCATGTATCTGAAATCTACCGTACGCGGTTAGGGCTTCCTGGTGTAAAGTCTTTAAGAGCCACGGTTTAGGGTTTAGGGTTTTGTCTGGAAGTGTTGCAGCTCTCGGGAATTTTCAACATATTTCAACGAGGTGTTTAGGAGAATAAAGTTGTTCAAGGTCTGGCTCAGGTTACAGCTGATGACAGAATGAGTCAGTCCTGCCACTGCTGCACGAACATTGTAATCGCGTTACCAAAAACTGGCTATGACAAAAGCGCTTAATGTACGTGATGGAAAACAGTTCTTCTAGAGATGTTCGTAACAGTATACCAGGAGCAGCAGTAGTGAAGCCTTGATTCTTGAAGATGTGCGATTTCCTTCACGTGGTATTTGCGCAGATTGCGATGTGCGATGGGCCGACATGTAAAGAGGTCCAACTATCCGACGAGCTTCTGCACAAAAACAATCAGAGATCGGGCGGACAAGAGCAAGCCTGTCCCATGACAGCAGCGATGCGGGTTTTAACTTTCATCCATGAAATATCACCTTTCACAGAACTGCCACTTTACCAAGACGAGTGACTCAGCAGCTAGTCGCAACTGTACAAGGGTAGGCACAGCAACGTGATTTACTTGGCCAGTTTGACAACTTGAAGCTTTGAGGGCTTTTACACTTGGTCCTTCTAATGACGGTTGATTGTTCAAGACTCTGGCTAGCAACGACTGACCAATCCATGCAAGAAGTGCTGCACGGCACACGGCACGGTGGTTACAAGTACTTGGAAAACTAGCAGTCTCGGGCAAGTTGCATTGAGTCGCAAATGCGGAAGGCGTATCAGGCTACACCAACCATTTTTACAATCTTTTCTTAAACCGTCATGAGCTGTATTTCCAGTACCGACGTCCCCGACAATGCAGTGCAAACTGCCGTATGTACAAAGCTTGCATGACCCTTGAGGATAGTGTGTAGGTTGTCTGGGTTCCGCCTTGTTTCAGGGGATCTTCGAAAAACTGTCATTCACTTGTCTTTTGAAAAGAGCATGTGTATCCCAAAGCCGCCCAGAGGGCGAAACACCCAGAAACCAGCCAGGCATCCTCCAGTTATACAGATCCAATATACAGGCTTCCGAGAAAATATTCAAGAACATATAGGGTATCTGAGGATATTCCTTAGACTATACTGGGCTTCTACAGAAAAAACGGGTAGACTATTTTGGACTTGTTTGGACTTCTCAAGACAAGCCTACCAGTATTTAGGGCTTCTTATTAAGATTGATGGTGTATATTTCGGGCTTTCTGGGCGCATGCTATCGCGACCGACCGTGGGATCTGAGAGTAAACTCGTTGATTTCGGAAACATAAACCCCAGGCCCTCAGTCCTTAACCGTGACCACGGGCCTTCAATCCTAAACGGTCTAAACTCAAGATCAAAAGCCCTACCCAGCCGCGCCCCTCAAACAAAAAAAGCAATGGCTAAGGGGTTCTGGGGTTAGCCTATGCAACACCGGGTTTACGTTTTAAGGTACCCTCTGAATCTTGTGATTCTAACACCTGAACCCTAAATCTTAAACTCGAGGCCCCTTGCCAGGGTTTAACGTTGAGCAGTTCCAGGCGGTTTCATGTCATGCTGTGTGTAAGCCACAAGTATTTGAAGCCGTTGAAATGCCTTTGCAGCCCACTAGGCAACCTTAGAAAATCATTTACATTAAGAATATGGGTAATATGGGTTGAAGTAGTTAGAAGTTAGCAGTATGATTCCTTATTGTTTTTGATGTAAGTGTTTTGTAATACACCCCAACACCCTATCGGAATTATGAAGGCCCCTATATGGGAGTTTCTGAAAATGGGGGACCCGAATATAGCACTCCAAATAGTAGGTCCTTATTTTAAGCACCCCTAAATAAGCTACCCCTACTTTTCGGAAACTCTAAACCCTAAACCGTTTACAGAACCCTTTTAGATCCCTTTAAGGAACCCTTAAAGGATCCCTTTAAAGGAACCCTATATCAGTTCACAAGGATCCTCTTGGGATGCGCCTTGCGACCGCTCTGCTTGGCCAGAGGCCTCCCTACAGGGGGGTTTAGGGTTTAGGGTTTAGGGAGGGGTCTAGGGTTTAGGGTTCAGGGTTTAGGGTTTAGGGGTTTAGGGTTTAGGATTCTGAGCCGCATAGGTTCTTGGAGTGCATGTGATTGCAAGAGGATGTTCACTGAAGACTTCGGAACGTCTTCTGAGGGCGGATGTCTTAGCAAAGTGACAGACGACCCCCCAGTCGGTACAGCTCTTTGGAAGAGTTGTAAGCGGGCTCCTATTACCCAGACCCCTGGGAGGATCCAAAAAGTAGATCCCTCAAAGTGGCTCCGAGTCTTGGCAGCGGCATCAGAGTGCAGTGCATCATCTGATGAATTATCGGAGTTCTTTCTGCAGAGCTGGAGAAGTAGAGATAAAGGGAATTCGGAAAACCAACAGTGCATCTAAGAAACGGATCGAGGGGTCGCGGCCTTCCCGAGACGCCCTTCAAGTGGCAAGAGGAGGCTGAGATCTCCTTAGTAGCTGAGTGGATACACTTTACACGGTTTTGGATAATACTACCCACTATAAAACCAAAAGTGTACACTTTGTGGGCTAAGTCTCCGAGCTTAGGCAGGTCGCCGAGCTTGAGCAGCAACTCCCTAAACCCTAAACCCTAGGAGCTGCAGTGGCAGCTCGATGGGAACCAGGATGACCGAGACGCGAGCTGGAAACCAGACCCAGGGAACGTAATACCCCTTAATTAAGGAATATACCTTGTTAAATCATAATATTAAGCCTTCTATAGTTTAAGGGATAGTCCTTAATTAAGGGGTATTGGGATCTCTGGGGATGGTGCCTGGGGCGACACGAGCTGGAGAGCGGATGGTGCCTGGGAGGGCGACAGGAGCTGGAGAGGGCGCCGCGTGGGAGGGCCCTTATCGCTAGATAAGGATCGCTGCTGAGACGCCGAAATCCTAAAGCACCTTATCCACTTGTTCAGCTAGTTCAAGTTTACCACAGTAATTCATGAGCAAGCATGCAGCGCAAGTGACCTCCTGGACAAGATCATTTTTGAAGACCCAAGCAGTTTAGGGCTTAGGCCAGCTGGGGAGAGGATGCCGCCTGGCAGGGCAAACGCATGGAGGCGGAGAGAGGATGATCAGCGCTCCCAAATTAGGAGTTCTACTTTCTAGGTCCTCCCGGTGGTCTGGGTAAAGGATCGGAAAAATCGAGCGCATCCTACGATTATAAGCCCCAAATCCAGAGGCCTAGTTCTCTAGATGTGGTTGTGTCTGAAGTTTCAAAACAGTACGGCACTCTTAAAAATTTGATCCTTCAAGGAACCCAAATCTACAGCACTACCCAAACGAGGAAGTAGGGTTCCCGCTCCACAATTGCCCTCGCCCTCGACCTCATCCCTCTAAGCCTAAACCTAAACCAGAAACCCTCAAATTCCCCAGAGAGCCCCATACCCCTTAATTAAGGAATATACCTTAAATCATAATATTAAGGCCCCTATACTTTAAGGTATATTCCTTAATTCAGGGGTATTGGGCTTTCTGGGTCCACCTCCTACCTTTTTGAGGACTTATATCAGGAAGTCATAATAGGCAACCTTAAAAAGGTAGGTTATTCAGGGTTAAGGTAATAAACCCTAAATCCTAAACCCTAAACCCAAAGTCCACCTGAGCCCAAAGTGGAACCCGTATCCCCAAGTCTCCCCCAAGACCCTGAAACAAGCAGCAGTTTCCCAGACTTTCCAAAATCCCTTAATTAAGGAATCTACCGTCATTCATATTTGGGATCCTATTATAATTTAAGGTATATTCCTTAATTAAGGGATTTTGGAAGGTTTGGGTTGGGGTTTTAGGATTTTAGGCCTTAGGGTTCCAGGGTTTCGGGGTTTAGGGTTCGGATGTAGGGCTGGTGGGTTGAGGGTTTCGGATTTGGGTTTAAGGGTTTGGGCTTTAGGGCTTTGATAGCTTAGTAGCTGAGTGGATACACTTTAGACTTTTGGGGAAATAGTACCCACTATAAAGCTGAAAGTGTAAATTTTGGCGGGCTTATGAACTCAAGCACTAAGGTTTGGGGTTTTAGGATGTTAGGCCTTAGGGTTTCAGGGCTTATGTTTACATGGTTTAGGGTTTTACGGTATAGGGTTTAGGGTAGGTTAGAATTTAAGTAAGGGTGCCAGCCATGGTATCGAGGATTCCTCTACAGTTTTAGGTGCTCTCTTTGCTTGAAGGCTCAACTGACATTCGGGATCCCCTAAACCCTAAACCCTAAACCCTGATTGGGGAGACTTTTGGGGATGTAGACCCTTTCAATAAGGTCCCTTATAAGAGGGCCAAAAGTAGGGTTAAGAACGGGGGGTCCCCTTTAATCTCCCTCATACTACCTACCATCTACGGGATTCGGGAAGGTTTGGGTGTTAGCCCTGAACCCTAAACCCTAAACCCTAAACCTTAAACCTTAAACCCTAAACCCTAAACCCGAAACCCTAAACCCTAAACCCTAAACCTTAAACCTTAAACCCTAAACCCTAAACCCGAAACCCTAAACCCTAAACCCTAAACCTTAAACCTTAAACCCTAAACCCTAAACCTTAAACCCTAAACCTTAAACCCTAAACCCTAAACCCTAAACCCTAAACCCTAAACCTTAAACCCTAAACCTTAAACCCTAAACCCTAAACCCTAAACCCTAAACCCTAAACCCTAAACCCTAAACCCTAAACCCCAAACCCTAAACCCTAAACCCTAAACCCTAAACCTTAAACCCTAAACCCTAAACCCTAAACCCTAAACCCTAAACCTTTAGGGTTTAGGGTTTACCTTAATCCGGAAGAACCTAGCTTTTCAAGGACATATATAAAGAAATCACAATAAGGAACCCAAAAACAAAGGTTATTCAGGGTTAAGGTAGGGAATACTTCCTCAAATATTCCTGATTAGACCGGCCCTCTCCCCGAAACCCTGAACCCGAGTAAAGGGTCCCCCAGGGTTTAGGGTTTAGGGTTTTTTAGGGTTTAGGGTTTTAGGGTTTAGGGTTTAGGTAGGAACCCCTGCCGAGGCCAGTGTGAGTTCCGCCCCTCCGCCCATGAATGCTCGGAGGCAGGGCCCCTAAACCCCCTAAACCTTAAACTCTAAACCCCTAAAGGGTTCCTTGAAGGGTTCCTTTAAGGGCTCGTTTAAGAGTTCTTTTTTGGGTTTCTTTAAAGGTTCCTTCAAGGGCCTATAAGGGTTACCTTAGAGCCCTTGTTGTAACCAGCAGCTACAGATGCACGACTTAGGGGTTACCTTAGAGCCCTTGTTGTAACCAGCAGCTACAGATGCACGACTTAGTAGCTGAGTGGATACACTTTACACTTTTTGGGATATTATTACCCACTATAAAACTGAAAGTCTGCACTTTTGGGGGCTTATGAACTCAGCAACTAAGAGCCAATCCTTTGGTGAGCCAACATCGCAAGCCTTATGTTAAAACTCTTGGAGCCCTAAACCCTTCAAGCCCCTGAACCACGCGCCCTGAACCCCATGCCCTAAAGCCTACAGTGCGAATGCCAGAAGGAGAAAACAACAACAGAGCAGAAAGTCGCAGTCACCAGGTTTTATGGGGTTGAGGGCTTGGGGTCTTGCGCAACTAGGACCTCGAGTAGGCCCTTATTCCTTGTTTTTTAGGTTTCAGGTTCCCTTTAAACCAAAAAGGGCACCCTTTTTATTCCTAGGTTACTCTTGAGTCTAGGCCATGTAACAACGAATGACAACTGTTGAGGAGCTGGTCGGGCCGATTTCGTTGCTTGCTCCTGGCGCTGCTAAGCAGCCAAGGCGCTTCAGACAGTGTCGCCGTTTGCAGTCGGCACTTGCAAGGGCTTTGGGTTTAGGGACCCTAAACCCTAATCCTCAACTATTTATGATTAGGGACCCCAAAAGCACATAAGCACAAGCATTTTACGGGGATATCCCGACCTTGTTGGGCTTCATTATAAGGGGGGTTTATATGGGATATCCCTATCCTTATTTTTGCTTATGTGCTTTTGTGGGGCCCTATATGAGGGTTAATAGAAGGGTTATTATAAGGCTCCTATTGCGGATCCAAAAGGCTTCTAGGGAATTTGGGGTTAGGGTTCAGGGCTTTGGGCTTGGGGTCTGCCCTGGGGGGCTTAAAGGGGCTCGTACAGGGTTTGAATGTTTAGCAACAGTTTCCCGGTATAGTCCCTGATGTACTTGTGTTATGAATCAGTTATGAAATATTCCGCAAAACACCTTCCGATGGACACTGGAGGATTTTGGATTTCGGGTTCCGACGTTGGCTTTGCGGTTCTTTCGAATTCGGACTCGGTATCGGCTTGGGTTCCAGTTCTATGCGATTCCGGGGTTTGTTTGCAGGACAGGCTCTGTGTGTCAGATGCTATGGATTTTGGAATTTAGGGATTAGCCCTAAACAGTCAGGGTTTATGGTCCATGGCTTGCTCCGGGTGTGCGAATCTGCCGAACCTGGATGGAAGTTGGGGCTGGGTAAGAGGTGAGTTTAGGGGTTCAGGGTTTCGGGGTTCAGGGTTTGTTTAGGGGTCTAGGGTTTAGGGGTTTAAGAGCCCATAACGAGCCCCACCCCAACCCGAACCTGAACCGGAACCCCNCCCCCCCCCCCCCCCGTGGCCAGCCTAAACCGGGTCTATTTCGCAGCTGGAACCGTGGGTTTTCAAAGTGTCTATTGAGTATTCTAGGTTATGTATGAAAGTAACATGTACGGAGAATCGGAATATGGAAAATAAAACTGTATCACCTTCGGTGAGTTTCGTCATACATCACATTCACGACCATGGTCAACACAGGTTGACATGAGCTGACGTACCAACTACGATATCAATCCGAAACTGACGGCTCTTGTTCCACACACTACGAAGCTATCGATTGCGCTCAATGGCCCTAAATGGCAACGGAAGATAAACATCGCATTCACGACCATGATCAACACAGGTTGACATGCGCTGACGTACCACTACGATATCAATCTGAAACTGACGGCTCTTGTTCCACACACTGCGAAGCTATCGATTGCGCTCAATGGCCCTAGATGGCAACGGAAGATAAACATCGCATTCGCGACCATGGTCAACACAGGTTGACATGAGCTGACGTACCAACTACGATATCAATCTGAAACTGATGGCTCTTGTTCCACGCACTGCGAAGCTATCGATTGCGCTCAATGGCCCTAAATGACAACGGAAGATACACATCACATTCGCGACCATGGTCAACACAGACTGACATAAGCTGATTGTCAGAGCCGACTTTTGGCAGTATCGGATCGACGGCAACGATGACGTAAGATTTAGTACGAGTTGCAATATGTGTTAATACACAGATTAAACTACAAGGACAGGATCCAGGGTGCTGAGGGTGCAGAAAGAATCAAAGTCGATGGAGAGCAAATGCAAGTTTGTGCTCATACTGGTCCGCTCGAATGTCGTCAAACATCCCGGTACTTTCTACCAGGGCGAATCACAGGATTTAAAACTCGGAGTCGAAAGGGCGCCCTTCGCGTGGCCTTTGCCTTCGGCAATGTCGGCATTCGCTTTTTGCCCTTGACACTCCGAGAAGATGCGGATGGCTCCTGCTGCTTCTTAGCCTTTAGAGCGGAACGCACGTCGGCCGCTTGCTTGGCCACTCGCAGAGTTGCCTTCTTCGGTACTACACCAGCACCAGTGAGACCGGAACACCATGTCTTCCAGGCTGCAGCCGGCAGGATGACATTCTTTCTACCCTGCAGGGCTCTGTGCACAAGTGCCGATTGTGTGACCTGCTGTTGCATGGGTTTGTACAGAGCCTGATTATGCAACAGCAGTTTCAGAAAATGAAAGAGTCTCAGCTTGAGATGAAACGCAGACTTGTGGATATGCGCCTTGGTTCTAATTCTGATCACAGACAGAAGAGAACGCAGGGCAATGTTTTGGGAATGCAGACAAGCGGCTGTCTCCCTGAACCACGTGTTCAGCTCGTGGTGAAGGCTCTCGTTTGAAGTGGTCCCACTGGGAAGCAAGGTCAGTTCCCGGCGATCTACCGAATGTCGATATCTGGTATCGTTCAGGAGGTACTGGAACTTCACAGCACTGGCAACATTAGCAATAAGGCGATGGAGAGTGACGCCGGAGTAGGTGGTTTTCTGCAAGTCGTTCCAGAAAAATGAAGCATGAGCAACAAGAGCTTCCAGAAAATCTACTTCAGTCAACCAGGGTTCGTCTGGATTGATATTCTCCAGAAATCTCCGCGAGGCTTCTTCCGACATATCTGGGTCATCCAAACGAAGCCGCATTGCTCTGACATCAGGGGTGGCTGTCGGGGCCTGGGAACCATCAAAGAAGGCACCCCATGACGCGGCGGTTCGCGTAGGCTGCACTTTTCTGAACTTATTCATGATCACGGAGAGCCATTTGCTACCAGTCGTGCGCTTGTTATTGGTGTTTTGATCATATATCATCACAATATGCATAGCGTCCAGGGAAAGACTCCGTAAGTTCGGTAGAACTTTCTTTAGGACCACGAAGAGTTCGGACGATGGTGCGTCCGACGCGACGTGGATCACTTGTTGGCGCTGGCTTGTTGTGAAGTCACGTGTCAGAACCTCGGCCACNGACGATGGTGCGTCCGACGCGACGTGGATCACTTGTTGGCGCTGGCTTGTTGTGAAGTCACGTGTCAGAACCTCGGCCACGAAGCGAGCCTTCTCAGAGCGAATACCACAGAGAGCTAGAGTTGCACCAGTTCGGCCGCGACATGTAAAGGTCCGGTAGGCTGCGTCCTCCTCTGGAATAATGGCCGCACTTCGCGCCGATTCAGACGAGTGAAAAGAGGCTTGTCCGAGAATCTTCAGATTGATCTTNGTTCGGCCGCGACATGTAAAGGTCCGGTAGGCTGCGTCCTCCTCTGGAATAATGGCCGCACTTCGCGCCGATTCAGACGAGTGAAAAGAGGCTTGTCCGAGAATCTTCAGATTGATCTTGAATGTGGCATCGATACTGATGTACTTGAACTCAGTATGCTGCTCACATTCATGTAGCAGGTGTTTTGCGTGTGACTGGATGAGCGGGGAATATGTCAAATCCTCCATCACATTCTTCCAGAAGTCAGCCTGGCCACGAGGAAGAAGCGAAGCCAGTTCTCCATTATTTCGTCTGCAGCCTTCTAGGAAATGCATCTGGATCTTTGACAGTGAGCCGTGGCCTGCCGCCGCCGCATGGAGGAAAGCCACGGCAAACTGACGATCATAGTACAGATTGCCGACTCTGCGTAGTGTCTTCGACTTGCGAACGTCTGCAAGTCTAACGAATTCGGGTCCATCCGAATGAAGGATGCACCGAAGTAGCTTATCCACATTGATACAATCTCGAGGCATGGGACCTTTGATAGTATCGCGAAGAATTCTACTCGATCTCGCCAAAAAGGTTGGCTGCAGAACTCGGCCATGGAGAACGTCGTGGTCGTACAGAGCCGAGACAATGCGCANGCAATTGCTTTGTCCCCGAAGCACAGAAACGCTTCACTTCTGTATGATGTTTGCGAAGGTGAAGGATCAAACTGTTTCGCCGATCGAACTGTCTCCACGGACAAAGGGGACACACGGAGACACCAAATCCTTTACCAGCATCCTGCTTCATCTTTTCCATGGACGCCTCGACTTCGGCTTGGAGAAGATTCCGGAGTTCGATGCCCACGACCACCTCGCCTTCATTTCGAGGACCAAGGTCTTCCATAGCAGCCGCCGGTCGCTTGCGAGATGAACCCACAGCCGAGGAGCCAGCGAGGAGATCCAGAAATGAGCTCTCGGTTTCATCTAACTCTGGGTCATCTGCCTTTGTCTGGAAACAGAACGTCTCCTTCGTGCCCACATAAGCATCTATCAGTTCTACTAGAGCGGGACGGGTGCCCTCGTATAGTTTTCCGTTACGCATGACAGCAATGGTATTGCCGTCGCCGACTTTGACTCCCATGCAGAAGGATGCTTCAGGCAACTCCATATGCAACAAGAAGTTCATACTCATATCTGTTGTGCAGCATCGCGTGGGCAACAGGTAGACGCCATCACAGCCGTGCCAGTCGGAGTACTGGCGAATACGGCGAGCGTGGGCTCGTGTGTTTGCGGGTGTCTCCATCCTGAGACGAGCCACCACCACCTCTAAATCCACACCGAGAAAGACCATGGCCGCTGGGATGGAGTTAGGGACGGCTGCCAGCAAGTCCGTATGGACACCAAGACCGGTCCAAGAGGTGATCTGCGTCATGCTGCGGGCAAGCTGCGCGTCAAGGGTTTGGACAGTCTTCTCTTTCAACCGGATTCGAAATGGTGTCTGTCGCATCACAGCATCCTGCAGGAGAACGTCCATGGTCTTACCGGTCTTGCACTGGATGGTCTCCACCATTTCACGCCCGAGCAGCAGTCCATCGAAATGACAGGATAAATGCCCGTGCACTCCATGCTGTTGGACCTCCTCGATCATATACTGGAGAATGTAATCTTCCGCAGACGTCCACCATGAAGAGAAGATGCTAGCCTCTGGCCATGTGTTCTTGGAATGTTGTCGTAACTCGTTGTACTCCGTTTGCATTTGGGAGCACGCTAGCCACCGGAGCTGCCTGCTTTCATCTGAAAGAGCATTCAGGAAGCGAACGGCCCGGTCGCCAAGGTGGGAGAACCTTGTCACAACAGCTCCACAAGCGACCTCGATGAGCACATGTTTGCCAGTTGCTTCGCTGCAATCTAACTCCTGCCGGCACGTATTGGCTCGATCTGCCACCACGGCACGCCATGATGGCAGTTCCACACCTTTTGGCTTGACGAGATCCACAAGCTGCACGACGATGTTGAACATAGATGCGACTATGTCGTAGTCGAGCGTGTCCGGGAAGCAGATTGCTCGAGCCAAGCGCGAGACGCCCTGTGCTCCGACAGTGCCTGTCGCGTATCGACGACATCGAGTTTTTTGTGGATAGTAATACTCTTGCTGGAAAACGAGACTCTCGCAAGCATGACTTTGCTCCCGTTGCGAAGCGTCCAGGGCTCTGGCAACCTTTGCGAAAACGCTATTCTCACGATCAAGGGTCTGAGCAAGTTGCTGGGCCAGCTGCGCATCGTCTGTTTCTGCATCCAGGCGGCGCCGGGGTGCCCCACGTTTCTTGCCCGTGCCCTCTGGCTGATGGCGCTTGCGGTATAACTGCGTCAGAATCTTCAGGTTCAAAGTTCTGGATGAACCCGGTGCGAGTCGTCGTTGCATATTGGACACATCATACTTCTCCGGGAAAAACAGATTTTCATCGAATGTCTGGGGCACTGCCTCCTCCAATGGTGTTTCAAAAGAAATCATCGGCAGATACACCTCACATTGGCCGACCTTGGGCAGAACTGCAGACGTTCCAATGAGTTTGCCTGCTTTGGCAAGCCTCTGGATATATGTCTGAGCGGTTTGCTTATTGAAGTCGAACACATACTTGTTCTTGGCTACTTTGAGCTGCGCCACAGTAAACCAATCTTTGCGCTCTTGACGAAGCCATGTACAGATTTGTTGCACGCAGGCATCATCTTCCCTTTGCTGCGCGGTTCGATCCTGATCTTTCTTCTTCCCCTTCTCGGCCAAGCTCGTCAGTATTTCCTGGATCGGATCTTTCGTCACTGTTTCTTCCACAGTCAGTCCGCAACTGCGGCGAACACTGGAACGCGTCAGCCCTTCGTCCCCGCCATGCACGACATATTGCTCCAGGACGTTTCGGCACTGCTCAGCTGTCTTGCGTCTGGCGTAATTCCAGATACAGCGAAGCGTGACGAGACAGGCCGGCTTGTCCCGGAGAAAGTCTTTCAGCGTGGGATCTCGCGGAAAGATGCCATGTGCAGCTGCTAGTTTTTCCCTGTCTTCCATGTCTGGAAGCTTGGCCATGTCGACGAAAGAGCTTTTGAATCTGCAAACAGCAGTGCGACGCATGATGGAATCGACGTTCTCTTCAGTCACACCGCTGAACCTGAGTCGATACAGGAAGATGTGACGCTCATTTCCGATGCAAAAGGGTATCAACATCCTATACAGAATGAGTCGACACTATAGCTGACCGAGGAACTTGGGCAAGGCATTCAGCTCGAACCGCTTCCACCCGCGAAGTTCCACTAAAGCTGTTTGTATAGCATACGGAAGTCTTTCAGGCACCTTGTCAGCCGAGATGTGCTTCTTGTAAATATCTTCTCTCATCGGCCGGCGAGAACCTTGCACACTCTCCTGCCCCGTGACCACGATTTTGCCGACGAGACTGGCCGCCTGCTTCCGCATCTCCTGACACACAGCAATGTCGATCAACAACTGAATTGAACGCAATGCTGCACAGCCCTTCTATTCGACTTCGGCGTGGCCTCGTCCACGAAGTAGATGTTCATATCCAGGCACGAATGGTACTGCCCGAGTATGGCTTCCAGGTGGGCTGTCTGCAGAGATTGGCCGACGCCGCCGGAGCCGACTCCCCAGAAGGCGCGGTCCACATTCTCGCCCCGAAGGGCCAAGGTCAGAGATGCCAGAAACACCTCGAATGCGGCCGCGTTCCCCCAGTATGTAGTTCTCCAGAATCGTTGCACTCTTTCCTTGACGGCCTCGCTGAGTGGGTCCAATATGCGGTGGGGAAGGAACACGTAGATGTTGTTCGTAGCACTTTTTCCCACGACGTTGAGACCATCCACATCAAACAAGAAGCAGGCATCCGACGTACAAAAACCACCATTGCGTTTCACATCCAAAGAACACCACGCAATGTAGTACTTGATAAGAGTGTCGTTCAACAGAGAGGTTTGCCTAGGCACATCGTGCAGCATTCACTGGATAAAGCTCACCACATCACTACATGACTGCAAGACCTACATCCGCCTAGTTGCAGTTTCACGTACAACTTGCCGATGGTGTTGGCCATCGCTACGGTCCACGGCATCTCCCCCTTGCCGCCGTCAACCGCCTGGTCTTCTTCGCCTCCTCCTTTAGACTTAGTCGGTAAGCGACAGATAGCCGCTTTCTCGCATTCGCCCAAGAGGAAGTCCGGCATGCTCGAGTGTCTTTCAAGGAGTGCCTGGGCGGCCGACANCGCATTCGCCCAAGAGGAAGTCCGGCATGCTCGAGTGTCTTTCAAGGAGTGCCTGGGCGGCCGACAGAATGGCATCGGCGTCCCGTAGAACATTGCTGCCCAGAAGGACAAAGAAGCCCGCCAGATGCATGAGGAACTTCTTGCAGCGGGCCAGGGTTGCCTCGGGCACGACTCCTTCGTATGCACTCCAGTGGCCACGATCAGTATAAAAAAAACACTGCCCATCATGCGCTCGAATGNCCAGATGCATGAGGAACTTCTTGCAGCGGGCCAGGGTTGCCTCGGGCACGACTCCTTCGTATGCACTCCAGTGGCCACGATCAGTATAAAAAAAACACTGCCCATCATGCGCTCGAATGCATCGACCTGATCCCTCGATCAGTTCAAGAAAAAGTACCTCTTCGCGGCGGCTGATGTCCAAGAGGCGCAGTCTGTGCACAGCAAGGGCACCCTCGACGATATAGCGAAAGTTAGCGGGCCAGTTTTGGCTTGGTTGGAATGCCTGCANGGCACCCTCGACGATATAGCGAAAGTTAGCGGGCCAGTTTTGGCTTGGTTGGAATGCCTGCAGGGTTAGTCTGAGTGCGGATATTTGGTGCAATATGCCCTCCTCAGTGGTCACGTTGCGGTGCGGCTGCAATAAAGCTGGATCGAACTCTGTCTGCATGAACCGACTCACCGCTAACTCTAGTGCAGCTGCGTCCCCTGCCTCTGCAATTCTTTGACGCTTCTGACTGGACTCGATGGNCTAACTCTAGTGCAGCTGCGTCCCCTGCCTCTGCAATTCTTTGACGCTTCTGACTGGACTCGATGGGGACGGTGTGTTCAACGAGACTGTCTTCCAGTTGCTGGATGTCCTCATCTATCATCTGCGAGAAAGACGGTCCTTCCGCCTGACTGCCACCACATACATCAGTTGGCGGCGCAACTCGATCTCGTTCGGCAGACGCCGTCACAGCATGAGCCAGTTCATCTCGCAAACTCTGAGAAAACGACGGGTGGGGTCCCTCTTGGCCTGCCCTGAGATCATNTGATTTTGAGCACCTGCCGGCGCAATGTGTTTTGTACGCAGGACGAATCCGATAAGGAGATGGAGCTTAAGGAGTGGCGCAAGGAGGAGTGCATGGCTTCAGCAAGCGAGCTCGATCACGTGCATGTGTGAGTCGTTCCAACGCATGATTTTGAGCACCTGCCGGCGCAATGTGTTTTGTACGCAGGACGAATCGGATAACGAGATGGAGGAGACCCAGCTTGGGGAGTGGTGCAAGGAGGAGTGGCTTCAGCAAGCGAGCTCGATCACGTGCATGTGTGAGTCGATCCAATGCAGGATACTGATGAGATCGAGCGCCTTTGTGAGCAGGCCATGGGCAGCCCAGCCGTTCANCAAGGAGGAGTGGCTTCAGCAAGCGAGCTCGATCACGTGCATGTGTGAGTCGATCCAATGCAGGATACTGATGAGATCGAGCGCCTTTGTGAGCAGGCCATGGGCAGCCCAGCCGTTCAGCAGGAGTTGCTTTGAGCATGCAGATGTAGTGTGATACATATCACTGAGCTGAAAGATGTAGGACAAGCCTCACCGACCGTCGAGGAACGAAGACCTCCTCACGACTCGAACTCATATTCCGCTAAAGCTTTGCTGGTGATTGTGCGATTCCATGCAGGAGCGAGAACGGATTGAAGAGCAGGCCATGGACGAGCGGATTGCTCGGGGCTCTGCCATGCGGCCAGAGGCGACGGTTACATATCGAGGGATGGATAGGGATCCATGTGCACAGCTACAGAATGCAAACACTAACGCACCCAAACACATGTGCATGCGATTAAGGTATGGTACGAGAACACAGACAATCACAGTTGCAACACTGGGCCTCAAGGCCCGATTCTGTAGTGTGAGTATACTTAGACTCAGTGCATATCACCACAACGTACATTATGTAACCCTCC
Organism: Symbiodinium sp. clade A Y106; assembly: GCA_003297005.1. Taxonomy (NCBI): domain Eukaryota; class Dinophyceae; order Suessiales; family Symbiodiniaceae; genus Symbiodinium; species Symbiodinium sp. clade A. The sequence continues at coordinate 11,780 of BGNK01000460.1, read as the reverse complement.
TTTGTGGGTTTGAAACATCAGAGGGTTTGCACTTGTTGGGCGAGCTTTGATTCCGGAGAGTATGCTTTGGCTATGATCACCTTTATAGATCTATGTTATATATAAACTAGTAGCGCTATGCTAGTAGTAGCAGGAGTAGTACTACCACTACCACTGCCACTAAATGCCGCGACCACCACCACNGCTTTGGCTATGATCACCTTTATAGATCTATGTTATATATAAACTAGTAGCGCTATGCTAGTAGTAGCAGGAGTAGTACTACCACTACCACTGCCACTAAATGCCGCGACCACCACCACTACCACCACCACTACCACTGCCCCTGCCCCTGCCGCTGCCGTTGCCACTGCCACTACCACTACCACTACCACTCCCACTGCCACTATGACGACTCCCACGACGACGACTCCACTACTACTACTACTACTACTACTACTATACTACTACTACTACTACTACTACTACTACTACTACTAGCGCTACCACTGCTGCTACGAAAGCACCCTACTGCTATCAAACTTTTGGCCCGTTGGGTTTAGTTGGGTATCTTTGGGTGCTATGGGGTCAGTGCTGTTGCTGTTATGCAGTTTCCAGATTTGGTTTAAGGTAGCCCCTGCCATTTCCCGGATCCGGGGTTCCAGGGACGCATGGAGGACCTGGCAGCGAACCCACCGCCACCGGCCCTTGTGGAGACCAAAAGAGGGCCGAAGACGCCCAAGAGGTCGACGAGTTCGCGGAAGGATGAGCCGTCAAGGTCAAGGTCGCGATCGAAGAGTACTAATAAGCAGCATGTGCAGAAGGAGCCGACGGANACCAAAAGAGGGCCGAAGACGCCCAAGAGGTCGACGAGTTCGCGGAAGGATGAGCCGTCAAGGTCAAGGTCGCGATCGAAGAGTACTAATAAGCAGCATGTGCAGAAGGAGCCGACGGATGAAGAGATCAGCCAATCCTTTTTGCCGGAGTACCAGCACTTGCTGGACGTGCTCCCGCACAGCCTCTACCCTCGCAGCTGCAAGCATGGGAATCACTCCTACACGCAGTGTCTCGTCTAATTGTTTTGGGTATCATCGTTGCTAAATTCCAGTTCATAATTCCTGTGAAGTATGCTTTGGCATTCAAAGTTTTTGGTTCTGGGTGCTGTCGCATTTTTCTGGGTTTAGGTTTTGGAGCCATTCTGACCCGCGCACAACCCCCCCGGCCGGCCCTGTAAAAATAATTCAAGCCGACAACATCCAGCACGAATACTTATCTTAAGCCCAAGCATCGATGTGGCGAGTTAAAATAGAGCGGTAGCCTCATATAGTTGCCAGTTGATCCCGGCTTNCTGTAAAAATAATTCAAGCCGACAACATCCAGCACGAATACTTATCTTAAGCCCAAGCATCGATGTGGCGAGTTAAAATAGAGCGGTAGCCTCATATAGTTGCCAGTTGATCCCGGCTTCTTGCCGAACTATGACGTGTAAAAGTGCCTACAGGCTGGAATGGATGAGACCCTGATGCCTCTGGAGCAATACGGCCAATGTACATGGAACCCTGTAATTATTTGACCCGGCATGCTTGANAAAGTGCCTACAGGCTGGAATGGATGAGACCCTGATGCCTCTGGAGCAATACGGCCAATGTACATGGAACCCTGTAATTATTTGACCCGGCATGCTTGAAGATCCAAGATGCTGACCTTTTGATCGATGTCTGGGACATAAACTTCGATAGATGGTGCCGGGCCGATGATGATACATTTGTTCTCGCATCAAGAGCATTGAAATTGGTTTTTCAAGTGCAGCAGGTATTGTGGCACAACTGTCCAAGGTAGCCTCGGGCCATGCTTCGTGCTATGTTGCCGTATCTAGAGTATATCGAAGTTCATTATGGATGAATGTATGCACACTTCTAGTTTGGAAGATGCCGGCCGTGCAGCATGGGCTGCAGCTGGTCGATCCGCAGACGCCTCCATCGATCTTACTGCACGGTACTGCAATCTGTCGTTGAAAAAACATGCATGTGTGACCTCGATGCTGGCTGCGTGGGCGGTACTAGAACCTTAAGTGTGCACGCATGGGCTCAAATCATTATGGCTTAACTTCGCGGGCATCCGGTTGATCTGCACGATGTGATATCATTGTGTTGCGGAGGGAGCTACACAGTCAGTTGGCCTAGCTTTTCCATAGGACTTTTCGTATGGACGGGCATACTCGCGTCGCGAAGCATGTCTTGCGATCACTCTCGAAAATTGTATAGATGACTCTTATGATATATGGTGTTAGTTGCGGCTCATAATTGTGGTATATAGTCTTGGAAACCCAAGCTCTTGTTCCCTAGCACGCAGCTCGGTATGTTCGGTTTCGTGGACGCTAGCTGCTAGGTACGGGAAGATTTCGTGTTTGCATCAGTGCTTCTTGTTCCCTAGCATGCATGCAGCTGGGTAATTCGGTTTGGTGGACGCCCCCAGCATGCACTTTGCTTCGCTTTAGTGCTTCTTGTTCCCTGGTATAGTTCGGTTTGGACGCTAGCTGCTAGGTATACGGGAAGGTTTCTTGTTTGCTT
>BGNK01000459.1:231012-247178 GCA_003297005.1 Symbiodinium sp. clade A Y106 | reverse complement strand
CAAATAAAGACAAAGTTTGCCAAATACGAACATAAATAAGGTTTTGGGCCCTTTACATATAAGCCCTGTTGATCTAATCCCTGTTGTTCTGGTTCGGCGCAAACGGTTAAGGATATAATTATTCCCATAGTTTAGGATCCTTGAGGTAACGCAGGATTTGCATCATCAACCGTCGTAGTTCCTGGGCATCGCTTACAACGTGGACCGCTTGCTGGCCGCGCCTGGGTTCGTCCTCATGCAGCATATGTGGCATGCCAAAAGTAGCGCGACCAAGGAGTTGTACCTCTTCCACTGAAGCTGGGAATGTTGAGCTATCCAAACAGCCCCAGTACTAATTGAATATTTGGGCCCTAGAAAAACACTGTGCATTGGGACTTGGACCGGCTGGGCTGAGGCTGAATCGAACGGCCATACTCCTCGCAGGATAAACGGAAGGGCAAAATTATTGTTCTCTTAGGGCTATAGGGGTCGAAGGCTGTGTGGGATTGCGGTTTCAGCCTTCCCCAAGCCATGGCCCACCTGGCGGAGACATCAATTTAACCCAGAACTTTAGGGTCTGCATTGCTATGCTGAACCCAGACCCCTAGCAAACATTGTAATTTTAGCTGTTTCTTAGGGAGTAGAATAACCAAAGATCAAAATTGCTTCTAAGTACCCCTAAGATTAGGGTTCCCATGTAGCAAGGCACTTAACAACACAAATGTACCAGTGCGGTTGATCGCTGGCATCTTGCTGGGAGTATTTTTCGGGACCGTATTTGTGAGGGTGCATGCTCTAGAGCTTCCAATAGCAATCCTCAAGGGTCCAAGTATACTTGACCCTAAGCCCCATCAAGAAAGCCTTCCGCTAATTCGCCGCTAACCCTTATTCCTTATTCAAGCAATTCTAGTAACCCTATGCCACCCCACTGTTCGGGTACAGTTATTCAAGGGGCCTTACGCCTAGACCAGAGTTTTAGGAATTATGACGGACGCCAGAACCTCGACGTTCAAACTCGACTCGATCTCTCTCATTCAACTCCAAACGCTTGAGCCCACCAAAACCCGAGAACTGAAAACCACAAATTAATTCGACTTAACCCCCGAATACTAAACCCCCAAAGCGCTAAACGATACTTCAGCCCTCGAACGCAAAGCTGCCTGTAATACCGTATAGCATGGACAGCTTAAGAACTGCCATGACGAGGCGCAAAGCAATCTCGACGGACTCGAAAAGGCCCGCGGCGGGGAGAAGCGCGAAAAAGTTGACCTGAGACGCTTTGAGGTTCGGGTTTACGCCTGTGCACAAGGTTGGTTTACCGAGAGTAACCAGTTCACGTTTAAAAGAGGGACATAAACTTAAACAATTGCTACAGTTACATTAATTGAGGTACCTTCGTTACTCTAGGTAGGGTTGGGTCTAGAATGGTTTGTTTTAGGGTGCAGGGTTCAGGGTTTTTGCGGCGTGTAGATCGTTGATCTTTAGTGTCTTCTGGGCTTAGGTTTGGTGTTCCAGGGGTACAGCTGTGGGTGTGTCTGGGGCTTTCGGGTTTTGGAAGTAGCTCCAGGATTTATTGAGGTTAACCTAAGGTTCATAAAGTACAGAACCTTGGGAAAGCGTTCTCTTAGCACCACCTGTCCGTGTTTCGCCTACTGTCAGTCTTTCGGTCAGTCTTTGTGGCAGTCCGTTCCGCGAAGCCCCAACAACAGCAATCGACAAAACACGGACAAGCAAGCAAGCAAGCAAGCAAATAACCAACCAACCAGCCAACCAACCAGCCAACCAACCAACCAACCAACCAAACAAACAACCAAACAAACAAACACACACACACACACAAACAAACACACCCACACACACACACACAGACAAACACACCCACTCACACAATACAAAAATAGAAACAACGCAATTGGCCTCACCCTCACCGAGACCGTACTTTTTCGCACAACTTTACCATCAAACTTGTGCACATTTACATCCCATTTCTGGCACTGCACTGCCCAAGCCGCATCATTTGTGCCCTTGCCTCACAGCTTCTGGCAGCTGCGATAACATAGGCTTCTCTCAAGAGATGCAGCATACCCCGCCCCAAATGCAATTCTCATCTTGCTCGCAAATCTACAAAGGCCGACCCTTTCTCAAGGAATAGCCCAGAAGACAAGGATAGAAGACCACGAACCGTTGTGTCTTGAAGCTGGAAAAACCCTGAACCCATAGCCCTAAACCGATAATCCCTGCAGTCATGACCCTACCCTAAACCCTAAACCCTAAACCCAAACCCCTGAACCCTAAGCCCCCAAACCCTCACCGGCCCTAACCCAAACTCCCTACATTCCTAGAAGCCTGTATGCAAAGCCTAATAATTATAATTTAGGCCCCCACCGTACCTTTAAGGGCCTAAACCCTAAACCTTCAAAGGAACCCTACCTATAGTCTCCATTGTAGTTCCGTTTTTCGGTTTAACCATTATTATAGTTAGGATCCTATAAGGTAACCCAAAAAAGGAACTCCAAAAAAGGAACTACAATGGAGACTATAGGTATAATTCTTTGATCTGAACCCTAAACCCTAAACCCTAAACCAACCTTTAAAGGAACCCTAGAGCCTAAACCCGAAGAGCCCGGAACCCCCAGCGGAGGATCTCCCAGGCTCGTGCCGCTCCAGCGATGATTGTCACAGCGCTGTACAGGACCAGGAGGCAAAGCATCCTAAAGGCGCAGTAGAACTAGATAGTAAGTCGAAGTAATAGCAGATAGTAGTAGTCATAGTAGCATAGTAGATAGTATAGTAGTAGTAGTGGTAGTAGTAGTAGTGGTAGTAGTAGTAGTAGTAGTAGTGGTAGTAGATAGTATAGTAGTAGTAGTCGTCGTCGTAGTAGCAGTAGCAGTAGCAGTAGCAGCAGCAGCAGTAGCAGTAGCAGTAGCAGTAGTAGTAGCAGTAGTAGTAGTAGTAGTAGTAGTAGTAGTAGTAGTAGTAGTAGTAGTAGTAGTACTAGTAGTAGCAGCAGTAGTAGTAGTAGTAGCAGCAGCAGGTGCAGTAGCAGTAGCAGTAGCAGTAGCAGTAGCAGTAGTAGTAGTAGTAGTACTAGTAGTAGTAGTAGTAGCAGCAGTAGTAGTAGTAGTAGTAGCAGCAGTAGTAGTAGTAGTAGTAGCAGTAGCAGTAGCAGTAGCAGTAGCCAGTAGCCAGTAGGCAGTAGGCAGTAGGCAGTAGGCAGTAGGCAGTAGGCAGTAGCCAGTAGCAGTAGCAGGAGGAGTAGTAGTAGTAGTAGCAGCAGCAGGAGGAGCAGGTGCAGGTGCAGGAGCAGGAGCAGGAGCAGGAGCAGCAGTAGTAGCTGTAGCAGTAGCAGTAGCAGTAGCAGTAGCAGTAGCAGGAGCAGCAGCAGCAGCAGCAGTAGCAGTAGCAGTAGCAGTAGCAGTAGCAGTAGTAGTACTAGTACTAGTAGTAGTAGTAGTAGTAGTAGTAGTAGTAGTAGTAGTAGTAGTAGCAGCAGCAGCAGCAGCAGGTGCTGTAGCAGTAGCAGTANGGCAGCAGCAGCAGCAGTAGCAGCAGCAGCAGCAGCAGGAGCAGGAGCAGGAGCAGGAGCAGGAGCAGTAGCAGTAGCAGTAGCAGTAGTAGTAGGAGTAGTAGTAGTAGACTTAGTAGTGGAAGAGGTACGTAGTTGTGTGGCAGTGGCGGTGGCAGTGGTGGCGGCAGTGACAGTGGCGGTGGCAGTGCAAGTGGTAGCGGTGCTATTGATATTTAGTAGTAGTAGGAAGCATGGGGTAGGAATGAAGGACGTAGGATGTTAGGGTTGACCGTTCATTTACCGAAGACATACAATCGAAGCACGAACCCCATAAACCCAACTATATAGCTCCAAAGTCTTGCACTCTTCAGCCCGTAGCAAGGTATCCCAAAGTGCCACCCTTTGGAAAAAAACTTGGGCCGACTGCAGGGCTTTTCGACTGCAGGGCTGGGCCAAGGGGCTATGTCAATGTGTTACCTGTTACCTCCTGCTTGAGGGTGTTTGGGTTTCTGCCGGCAGGTGGGTAGGGTATGGCATCCTGGCTCTATGCAAGGTCGCATGGCCGGCAAATACTGCATCATGTGCTCCGACCGACGGCAGAATATGTAGGGTCCTGAACACTTAGACTAGGCTTTTGATGGCTTTCCACCGTACAATGTATGGTAAGAGACGCCTGATGTAAAGAATCCTAAAACTACATAATCACTCCGGCCGCTTTCTTACTTGCATGACTTGTATGTGCAAAGCAGCATGTGTCATTCTGACTGACAGAGAGCCCTGCAAGCAAGCATGCAACCAGTCTTCATCTTGGCACTTTTCGGCTCAGCGCGTCACGAAACCTGCAACTGGTGTGCCTAACCTTCGCGGTATTGCGAAGAGCATGTGACCGCATGGAAATTCGGCATTCGGCTGGGCAAGCCGTTTGTCGCGCATATCACGAACAAAAATGCAGAGCTGCGGGAAGTCTGCTTTAGCCTGACTGCCCGCTTTGCCACACCGGTGCACGTGGGGGCTTAGCACGCGCACTCGGAATTGGCCTTTACACTGACGAATTCGGATCTAGACACTCTCACAGTCGTCTATGCGGTCCGGCAAATGCCCATTGTCTATGCGGTTCACCACCTGACGGGGCGGTAGATTCGGGGCGCACGGGTTTGGTCAATGCTGCACGGCTGCTAGGTGCCTGTCCACTTGAAAGGTATTTGGGAACTCAGTGAACTAGCAGTGAGTCAGATCAAAGAATTATACCTATAGTCTCTCCATTGTAGTTCCTTTTTTGGGTTACCTTATAGGATCCTAACTATAATAATGCTTAAACCCAAAAAAGGAACTACAATGGAGACTGTAGGTAGGGAAGAAATCCGGGATGCTCTCATCTCAGAGGGTCAGCTGCCACAACTAAACCGGGACTGCGCCGTACGGTTTAGGGTTTAGGGTTTAGGGCTTACCCTAAACCCTAAACCCTAGAAATCAAAGCACCAGGGATCCCACAAAAGGGCCCCACCGTAGCTCGGGCAGGGGGGGGGGGCCTGATCCCGGAAGATGAGGCGGAGAAGACATGCTCAGTTGCAGCTGACAGCAAGCTCTGGCACCTTTGGTGCAAGACAGCCGCAGCCGCAGCGGAGCAGCTTGACAAACAGGAGTTGCATTAGACCTAGATGGTTCCATGGAGCTCAATGTCTGATCGGGCCGAAAACCTTTGGGAGGGTTTTTTCGGGGCTCGGGGTCTCGAGTTTGGGTGCAGGGTGGCGGACAAGTTTGGCATCTACTGTAATTGAATGTATGCCTGGTCCCATCAAGCTCCGTGTTTGCATCTGATGTAATACAGGGGCCTTGAGAAACATAATAGGGTCTTGGTGTATGCTGTGTGATATCATAGGGACTATATGGCAACACTATTTGTAGTTACTCAGACCCCCCCCCATCGTAGCTGGGCAGCAGCATTTCTCACGTCGCAGACTGCACCACTAGCTGCGCGGATTCGAGCGACCTCCAGCTAGCTGTGCAGATAACCGTTTACTGAAGTCTCCGATATGCTTCAAGAAACTTGCGCGTGTGTGCGTGTGTGTGCGCGCGTGTGCTTCTTTTTGGATATGTTGTGCCGTTGTTACTCCTTCTTCTTCTTCATACTCGTGTCACGACGACACCCGAAAGGAGGAGCTTGAAGGTGCGCGCACGATTTCAGAAAACCTCGCACCTCAAACATTACCAGGTGAATTGCGCACATGGGCGGAACAGCAAGAAAGCCGAGGAAACTTGAAACCTCAAAACCAACACATGTCTTTGTGCCTGACCCCTCACAGCCCCCAGGCCCAACCAGCGAAAGTTAGTATAATTCAATCCACTACTCCTGAAATAGAAAAAAGTATAATATACAAGTATAAACAAACAAATTTAAAATATATATATATATATACATATATTTGTAAAGCCATGACCCTCTGCGCGTCCACATGGGGACGGCACCTCGCTAAACGCCCGAGCAGGCGGAGCCGCTGTTCTTGCTGATCTTGCTGGCCTCTCAGGGCCCAGAGAACCCAATACCCCTTAATTAAGGAATATGCCTTAAATTATAGGGGCCTCAATATTATGCTTTAAGGTATATTCCTTGATTAAGGGGTATTGGGATCTCTCAGGGGTTCTGTCTGAGAGCTGCGGTCACTGATCATGCCCTTTTCAGGGTGAAGGCGCAGTTGCCCAAGACCGCAAGCAGAACACTAACTTCTGGTATCATGGACTGAATAAAGCAGCATGACGAAAGATATGCCATCAGTAGTTTGCTCGCTGCTGGTATTGCTCATGTTGCTACCCTTAGTAGCACCACTGCTGTTTTGTTGTTGTTGTTGTTGCTGCTGTTGTTGTCGTTGTTGTTGCTACCCGAGACCCTAAACCCTAAACCCTGTAAACTGCGCTATCCCCAAGCACCTGGCGATCGAACCTGCGGCTTTCCTGCTGGTAGCAGACATTCTCGAAGTCTGCCTCGCAGGTGCTTTCGGATTAAGCTCAGGGTCTATAGGGCCTTTGGGGTTTGGGGTTCCTTTAAAGGGATCTATAAGGGTTCAAAAAGGGATCTATAGGGCTTTAGGGTTGGGGCCTTGAGGGTTTAGGGCTTAGGGGTCTATAGGGTTTAGGGCTTAAGGTCTCAGGCTCAGGCTTTATGTGGGGGTTGATCAAAATTATGGGCCCCTTTTGGTCCCCTAGACTATAAGCAATATACTATAATACAGACCCCAAAAGGGCCCATAATTTTGATCAACCCCCATGTGGCTTTAGACTTACATAAGTTCTCGCTCTGGGGTTCGGGTTTGCGGTTTAGGGAAGTTCAATTCATAGGACGAGGGGCCACCGGCTTCTGGGCCCAGGTTCAGGGGTGCTGACGGTTTCGGGGTTGGGGTTTGTAGGGTTTCAGTTCATGAATATGATAATTATGTTTCTGCAACCGCTGTGGATGACGTAGATGGAGATTTTGGGATTGGGTTCAGAGCGAAGAGGAGCAGAACAGCCAGGACGAGCGAAGAAGGATGAGGATGACGTTACCGATGGTGATGACGTTGATGATAGAAGACACCCTGTAGCACGACATTAGGTGGGAGTTTTTGAAAATTGCCCCCCCCCCCCCCCCCCCGGCCATATAATCAGGATTAGGAATTTTGAGTACTATATCAGGGTCCCCTATTTTCGGAAACTCCCATGTTAGCGTTTCATCCGATCCCGAATCTCGAAGCAAGAGCAGCTGCTTCCGGGCCTCCACTTCATGGAGGGCCTCTATCATGTGACCCATCTCCTTGTCCAGCTCAACCTTATTGTTTAGGGTTTAGGGGTTTAGGGTTTAGGGGTGTGCGGGTTTAGGGTTTCGGGTTTTGGGGCGGCCATATTGGGCTAGTTCTTACCAGCCAAGGCTCGAACAGGGGAGCCTAGCAGCTGGTTATCTCTAACACAGCTTGGGACACACATATATATATATATATATACATACACATCTATGTATATACACACGCACACATACAGATGTATTATACCTGCATACTTAAACACATACACACATAGATACACAGGTACCCTACCTACCTCCATCCATTCATTCGTCCGTCCGTCTGTCCGTCCATCGATGCATGCAGGCATGCAGTAGGTTTTTTGGTCACGCACAAAATCACAATGCACACATAACACTTTATGTGCGTATGCGAAACTTTATACTGCACGTGTGTATATGTTGACACATACGAATGATACGAACGTAATGTGCATGTATACACATGCATACGCCCGCTATAGCTTTTCATCTAGGCTCAAGGTTCTGGAGGTTTTCCAAGCAGAACCAAGCCACACCCAGCCAAGCCACACAGCTTTGCAACGAGAACTCTAATACCTTCGTCTGACAGAAAGCCCTTCCTTTGAGAAATTCCTGCCTGAAACCTAAAACCCAAAGCACTGCAACCCCACAGCTGGCTATGCCCATTCTCGATGCTAGTGGCCCCAAACCCGGACTTTCAAGTCCATAAGACCGAAACCAACCACGATATGCTTAGTAAGCTGCCGGCTTTCTACTATACTACAACATCAAAGCAGATGAGTCCTAAGGAACAGCCAGGAGTAGAGGCCAGCGTGCCTGGCATATCCCCTAAACCCATCCTAAACCTTAAACCCTAAACCCCCCTAAAACCTTAAACCGTAAAACCAACCTAAACATTAACCCCAGACTAGAGGCCAGTGTGTCTGGCGTATCCCTGCCAGATTCCAGGTCATGGAGTCGGCTGCCCATGTGGCTCAGAGCCTCCTGTGCCTATCGGTGCAGTTGAAGTTTAGGGCTTAGGGTATAAGGTTTAAGGACCTGTTTCCGTCAGCAGTTGAAGTTTAGGTTTCAGGGATTAGGGTTTGGGGCTTTGGGCTTCCAGTCAAGGGTTTCGCAGATTTAAGCTCGAGGGTTTGACGGTCGGCTTGGGAGTTAGCGCCCGAGGCTTTGGAACGGTTTGGGGTTTAGGGCGTTTAGGGTTTAGGGTTTAGGGCGTTTAGGCTTGAGGACTTGGGGTCCAGAGCGTACTGAATACTGTCATGATGACCCCAAGGTGACTCAATCATGCCAGAAAGGATCTTTTGACTTGCGAAGCCCATAGAGCCTAGGGATGCAAGGCCGCGCTCGTCTTTGGCATGTAATATAGGGGGCTTAATAATTTGAACAGTTTTTTTTTGGGGGGGGGTATTATGTTTACTATAATTGCAATAAGGCACCCCCCCAAACTAGTATAGGTATTTATTCAGGCCCCTACAGTAGTGCATGCTGCATGCTTCCGGTCCTGGCAAGGGCTCAAGATGGTCTAGTCTGCCGCGAGGTGCGAAAACCGTCAACCACAACAGAGGAAGCACAACTTCTTCTAGGTTCCTGAGTAGCACCTTTATGATAAGGGTACCCTTTTTCCTAACATTCAGTTTTAATACGGAGACCCCACACTTAAAAGGGCAAAAAGGTACTGTATACTCAGGAACCTAGTTCTTGGATTCTTGCAGGCGAAGAATACCTCAAAACCGAAACATCAGGCTAGCCTAACTCCAGCCTTATGCCTTTAACTGTTCTGCGGTTTCCTTGTTAGGGTTGCTTTGGTGGAGGTTCATTGCTACACTGACAGGAGGGTGCAACAAAGATTGAGCCTGATTTCCCCTAAACCCTAAACCCTAAGCCCCAGACTGTCTGTCAGCGACTTCCGGCCAAGAGGTGTTCATGCTGTGGGTGCCCATATGGGAGTTTCCGAAAATTCGGGGTACCTTGTTTTGGGGGTCCTTATAGTAAGGATCCTACTATTTAGGGTACTATATTAGGGTCCCCTATTTTCGGAAACTCCCATATGTCAACGGCACTTCTGCGGTCACCACGTTGACATTAGTACTGTATCGGTTATAGGGCTCGAAGACTCGAAGACATAGTTGCAGGGATACGCAAAGGTTTAATGTAGGGGCCTTAATAATTAGAATAGGGTTTTGGGGCCCACTATACTATAGTTATAATAAGGAACCCCCCAAAAGAAAGAAAGGTCATTATTAAGGCCTCTATAGTAGGTGAGACGGACGTGGCCCTAAACCCTAAACCCTAAGGCCTTCTTCAAGTCCGAGGAGAAGCGCTCCTCCTCCAGCTTCTTGATGTAGTCCTGTACGTTTCGACCCTACTAAATTATCTAAGCCATTTACAGATGGGTAGTTATTAGGTGGGTAGTTTCCCATAAGCCTCCCATACCACTCCTATAAGGTAAAGGGGGTCTTATGGGAGTACTATGGAAGAAGAACTACCCACCTGATTGGGGCTTCTACTAAAAGGCCGACAAAATTACCAGCACTATTTTGGGGGTTCCTTAGGCTAAATATAGTAAAACAGAACCCAAACCCTTGTTCTAACTTTTAAGGCCCATGTACCAGCCCCTCCACAGCAAAAGCTTCGTGCAGGGAGGGCCGTAGCGGAGCACCGGAAATTCCATAAGCAATGTTCGGAACCATGAACCCTAAACACTTAGACTGAACCCTAAACCCTTAGACTGAACCCTAAACACTTAGACTGAACCCTAAACACTTAGACTGAACCCTAAACACTTAGACTGAACCCTAAACACTTAGACTGAACCCTAAACACTTAGATTGAACACTAAACACTTAGACTGAACCCTAAACCCTTAGACTGAATCCAAAACCCTTAGACTGAACCCTAAACACATCGACTGACGGTCCCCACTCCAGGGTTTAGGGTTTAGGATGAACTTACACACACCGGGCTTGTGCTTATGGGCAACGTGGAGCACTTGCTCCTCATCTGAAACCCCAAGACAAGAACCCTAAAGCTAAGACCCGGCCAAACTGGAGACCCACAGTGTCAAGCAAGAGCCAGCAAGAAGCTATAAACCTGAACAGGACTGCCCAGTGCCTCAAACTGGCTCCAAGACCTTAACCTATCGAAGCCATCGTTTTTAGAAACAATGTGTTAGGTCCTTTCATAGGACCATACTAAGAAGTAGGTTACTATAGGGGCCTTAATAATTGGAATAGGGTTTTGGGGCCCAGTATGCCATATTTACCAAAAGGAACCCCCAAAATAGTATTGGTAATCACTAAGCCTACCTTTGGTTAGTAGGGAATGGAAGAATGGTAGTTGTCGTAGTTATAATTGTACCCCATTCCTCCATTCCCTACTGGCCAAAGGCAAGTAAGGCCGCTACGTATGTTATGGTGGGTGAAGGGGAGCTCCTTGAGGATCTGGCGGCAAGCCATGTAGAAAAGTCCGATGGACCCAGTTACCGAAGCCGGCACAAGAAGGGCCTCGACGCTGAAGGCATAGGAGTCTTAGACATTTTTTTAGGGGGGAGGTTTAGGGTTTAGGGCCGTTTAGGGTTTCGGGGGTGCAAGCTTTTGGGCCTTTTAGGTTTTAGGCTTTAGCGGGCAGCGGGGTAATTGGGTGTTGGGGCTTTGGAGCTTTGGGGTTTAGGGTACTGGGCTATCCAACCCCAATACCACCCTAAACCCTAAATCCTAAACCACACTGAAACCCGAAACCCTGACGCCATCCTGAAACTCGAAACCCTGAAGCAAGACACCCTGAAATCCGAAGTCCTGAAAGCGTAATCTGGGTTGTTTGTAGTTTTGCGGTCCTTTATCTATTTATGAATAAGTACCTCCATAGGGACCATAGGGGAAATTTTAAAATTTCCCAAACTGCCACGCAGTAATGGGCTTAGGGAAATCTCGCAAAGAACCTCATCGGCTTGCCACTGCTCTCCTCCGTCCTACCTTTGGTTAGTAGGGAATGGAAGAATGGTAGTAATAGTAGTTATAATTGTACCCCATTCCTCCATTCCTAAACCCTAAACCCTACCCCATTCCTCCATTCCCTACTAACCAAAGGCAAGCTGTGGGTTCCCCCAGAACTTCGGGGATGGTAGGCTAAGTCGAAGATGCCAAGGCCTCGGGACTCGAGTCCCCAAACCCAAAAGCCCCTACTGAAAAGCCTATAGGCTGAACCCTAAACCCTAAACCCATCTAAACCCTAAACCGGGTTTGTTTTGCAGTTTCCCTAAACCCTAGACCCTAAACCGGGTTTGTTTTACAGTTTAACGTTTAGAATTCAGTTTTGGTGAGGATTCAGTCGGCTTCGGAGGCTTTGCGGTCTCGGGTTTAGGGTCGTGTGACTAGTGCAACTATCGATGTGTGTGTGTGTGAGTGTGTGTAGTGAGTGTGTGTGTGCGTGTGGGTGTGTGTATGTGTTCTCTTGCTTGTTAACGTTTTTGCTGTTTTGTGCTGTGAACATATCGATGTTTGCCTTGGCTGCCAGTTTAGATATGTTGTCATCACGATGCAGTCTGTACTCATGACGACCAGTATCTTCCTATTTCTTTCTTATTTACAAGCTCCTCGATTGGATTTTTTAACCTAAACCCTGAGCCTCTTGTCGAGCCCCTCCTGCACCCAAGCCCCAATCGCCAAGCCGAGCATGCCAGAACCCAACTCCCTCGTGCACCTTGGGGCCGGGAATGACATTCTCCATGTAAATTCCTCGGCTCCGGCTATTGGTTAGGATACTTGGTTTTAAATCATTTAAGAGACCGGAGTAGCAACTGAGCCCCTGAGAAATCCCATAGGATAGACTAATAGATAAATAGACAGATCGATAAATCGATGCATGGGTGCATGGATGCATGGGTGGATGGATGGATGGATGGATGGCTGGATGGCTGGATGGCTGGATGGGTGGATGGATGGATGGATGGATGGATGGATGGGTAGATGGTTAGATGGATCTGTAGATAGACAGATACAGATAGTCCAAAACTCCATCTCAACCCCAGAGAAAGCCTTATATTTGTTCTGGCAGTTAAGCCAAACCTGAGTTCCTTCCTAAACTCTAAACCCTAAACCCCTAAAGCCTACACCCTGAACCCATAACTATAAATGCCCAGAGTCCGGTGAGACCTCCTGAGAGGTAGAACACCCAGAGTCCGGCTAGGACGGTGAGCTTCCTTGAAGAGGGCATTCCCTAAGGGTCCATGTGCCCAACTAGGGCTCCTTGAAGGGTTCCTTTAAGGGCACCATTAGTACCCTATATAAGGGTTTAGGGATGAAGGGTCCATGTACCTAAATAGTATACTTTGGCCCCAAAGTACCTGTTTGGGGGCTACTTTGAGGTCAATGTATACCCCTTGGGTTTCGGGACTTTCGAGTTTGGGGTAGGGCATCAGTGATTCAGGGCTTCACGGGTTCAGGGTCTTTGGGTTCGAGGCCCTTCGGAGGTCAGGGTTTAGGGTCCAGGGCCTTGAGATTTAAAGTTTTGAGGGTTTAAGGGTGTGCGCGTTTCCCCGACGCCGGCATGTGGCAAAGTTGAAGCTTCATTATCGAGGCCGAGCTTCTGAGTATCCACCGCAATCTCTGCACGATCGATATCGTTGAGTGCAGTGCGGTTGATTGCCCTGGGCAGAGGCGGGGATGGAAAAGATTCATGTTGCCTTCAACTGTTGTGAGGTTCAAAACCCGGTCAACATCTGAAGCTGAAACCTAAAAAGTCTGCCACTCAGCAAAGGCCTCCTACTCCTTGATCTGAATCTCCAAAGCCAGAGGGCAAAAGAGGTAATTGCTGCCTTTGGGCTGCTAGTGGCCTGCCACTACGAAGTGCTCTAAGTTGGTAAGCATAGCCCGAAACCGTCGTAAGCCTCGAAATTGACCCTGGGCTGATACACTGATACACCTTAACCACAGTGGCACAACTCTGCCCAGGAAAGCCGCAAGCTATGCGTAGATGTAGCTTAGCTTGCTCACTCCTTGCCTCGACTTGCCCCCCCCCAAAAAAAAGAGGCATGCTGAATTCTACGTCCTCAAGGGTCCTGAGAGCACAACGCTCGCCCATTATACTCCAAATCCGAAACACCTGTACTCGCGAATTGAAAAACGGCCGAACCTTCGCAGCCAGATCATGCTGATGCGGCCCATGGTAGATCCGATGTCTGTCACCGTGCCTGCTTTGAAATTCTGTAGGGCATAAACCCTATACGTAATTCTTAAAGGGTTTAGATGCTAGACTCTAGATTGTAGGAATCCCCGGAATCAGGCTTGCGCCGCGCCTGTCACGTGAGTGGTGCGGATGATGGCGCCGAAGTGAGATGTGCACATGGCATTTTGCAAGCCGCAAGCAGCGGCGACGAAGCAGGTGGGCACCAGTCGGCCAGGGACGAAGGCTGCCAAAACCAGCAAGGCAGAATTTAGTACCAGAGCCATCCCATAGAAAGCCTTTCCAAGGAAGTGCACTTGGTTCTTGTCGATCAAGATTCCACAGGTATAGGCACCCGCCAGGAAGCACAACACCAGTGAGCAGGCCTCTTTCAGTGACTCGGATCCATACTCGCCTTGATGATAGCCTTCAAGGGCTTAGGGTTCAGGGTTTGTGCATATGCCCGGAAAAGGATACTGTAAACTTTCGGCTTTACAAGGGGTATGATTATCCTAAACAGTGTCAAGAGCTACCGGCTACCGGCCTTCAAGGCGAAACGCCATGGCGGATGTACTGCCAGTCACATGAGAGGCGTAATGGCCAAAGCACTTGAAGGCGATGATGTTGGCAGCCCCCGCACACGAGGCCAGGCACCAGCCAAAGCCTCGGGCAAACATGCGGAAGCCCAATTAGTGAACAGGGTCTTGGGCCCTGGGGAATGTTTTTTGATCATTCAAGCTCATGAGAAAAGCGACGCACTGCTAATTAGCTTAAGCTTAGCGAAAGGATGAGGACTCTAAGGTTTGAGGTTCCTGAAATCCTTCAATCAAACTCTAAAGCCAAGATGCGTAGGCAAACCCTGCACTGTCTAATTCCTGAACATATACGCAAGACAAGCCCTGACTGACTACACCGTATATATTACAAATCCTATCAAGTTGATATTCCCGGGCTCCCCTAAACCCTAAACACCGAAACCCGGGCCTGTGACCCACAACTTCGGCCGTTGGAAACTCTTGCGGATGGCCGCAGCTTTCCTTGGCGCCAAAGTCGTGGCTTCAGCGGTGTTTCGTGAGCTCATGCTCACGGCCCGGGGGCTGCATATACTCCCTGGTGCTTAGCAGGGAATGGGGGAATGGATCCCTATAGTAGTCCCTAAAGACTCCCCAATAATAGGCCCCATATCCATTCCCCCATTCCCTGCTAAGAACCAGACCGTATATCACACTATCATGCAACATAGAGTCATGGGTGGTAGGGCACGCCAGGCCTCAGAATTGCACAAACAACATTGTACAATCAGAGAGTTCGGGTTCGGGGGCGAATGCGGTAAGCTGTGGGCCCTTAAGACATGAGACTTACATCGGATCGGGTGTTTGAGGTTGGCTCAGAAGATCGGGTCAGCAAAGTGCTGTTTGTTTGAAATTGCGGATGGACTCGGCATCCGCGTATATTGTGGAATCTTATGCAATCGTAAATGAACGATATGTCATAGTCCGATGCCCGTTGCACGAGCGAACCCCACACTTTGGAAGTGTGTCTCAGCTGATTCAGCTGCCGTTGCCTGTATCAAGACACGTATGCAGTAACTCCTCCATTGCAACCCGCCGTATGGCCAGGGCTCTCTTTCACTCGTCTCGTCGAGGTGGACTGCCTCCCAGAAGTTAGAATTTCAGATCTTGGACTCGAAACAGTACAGGCAAGAGACACCCAGAGCGGATCTGAACACGCAAAGAGGCGTAAGAACGTCCCCCTGCTGCTCTCCTGCGACCTTCAGGATTTAGGGTTTAGGGAGTTCGGGGTTGGGGTCGGGGGCCATGCTGTCCGACGTGCCTCGAGAGTCGCGATGGAGACAGCGGCGCCTTGTCCGTTACGTGCCCTTGCGTCATCGGAGCTACCACTACAGGGGTCGCAGCTACAGTCTGTAAAAATGGCTGCAGGGATCCCCAAGAAAGCATTCAGAACATGAGATCACGCGACTCAGTGGGCTAGCTTGGACTTTGCGTCAGGTCTACTACGTCCTGAGAGTGGGGAGTGGAGACGGAGAAAAACTCTCTTATCAAGCTATCGCTGCATGCACCTGTCAAACTGGAAAAGTTGAGCACTGCATTCTGGCACGAGACCTTCAGCTATACACCATTACACTGAACCCATATATGCCTATAGACCCTGACCCTCACACTCTCAACACCAATTCCAAAACTTCAGCTGCACCTTCAAACTGCAAAAGCTGGCTGCACCATGGATTTAGATCTTAGGCTTACAAGTGTTCGAGGTTGCTGCAGGTACACTCACTTCACACAGGAGATCTCGGCAACAGCCCAGGGATCATGTGTCCGGCGCTATGGAAACTCCCGTTAGATCTCCGGGTTTGGGTGGTTCGTCAAAAGTCGACGTTTCGGGCTTAGGGTATGAACTACTATTTGTACTACGTAATGACACAGGCCCTCCACACCGGGAAGTCGAAGCTGAAACAAGCCCGAAGCCGAGCACGGCATTCCTGCACGCCAAATCCCGGTTTAATAGTTCAGGGTTTTGGGGTTTAGTTTTAGGGTCCCGGTAATCCCAACCCCTCACACCTAAACTGCAGGTAACTCTGAGACTTTATCTTGACTCCTCTATCATGCACCCTGTCTCTTGGCCTATACGTCCTCAAACCCAAGCTTAACCCCCCCCCCCTAAACCCTAAACCCTAAACCCCTAAAACCTAAACCCTAACCCCCCCCC
>BGNK01000459.1:192863-231007 GCA_003297005.1 Symbiodinium sp. clade A Y106 | reverse complement strand
AAAAAAAAAAAAACAACACAGACTGTCAACCTCAACCCTTACCCCTCGAAGCTTCGCGACGGAAGCCACGAAGTTTGCTAGAAGTTAGCCCTTAAAGCCCTAAATCCGATGATTCAAGGCCAAAGCCCTAAACGACCTAAATCACCCCTTCCCTAAACCCTAAACCCTAAACCCTAATCAATCCTCTCGCCCTTCAACCGCCATAAGTCCCAATTTAGACACACAAACCCTCTGCTTTAGACAAAATCTCACCCTGAGGCTGCAGCCCAGTGGGATCCCAAAGCATCCAGGCAGCTCGCTTGGAATCATCTTCCGACTTCCTGGACCTACGGTAAACCCCATAAAGTTGGAAACCGGATTAAGGACAAATAGTGCTGGGATTCCCTATACATTACTCTTCAGGATGGAGGCTATTGGGTTTCCAACTTTTGGGCTTCTACCGTACGCTGGAAGAGGCTTACCGGGCATCGGATCCTCGGTGCGGGGTTTAGTCTTTGTGGGGCTGCGGCTTTAGGGATGGGGATTTAGTGCTGCGGGCTAGGGTTTAGGATTTAGGATGCCGAAGTCCACGGCCTATAGGATTTATAGAGATCCCAGGACCAGGATTGGAGGCGCAAGGGGGGGGGGGGGAACAGTGTCCAAGGGTTTCCGGGCGCAGGCTGCAGGGTTCTCATGGGTGGCCGGATTCAGAATTCAGGGCTTTACAAAGGAAGGTGCGCACGTTGAAGGTGTGTGGTGAATCGACTTACGGTTCATCCAAGAGTTTCGGGCTTGTAAAATAATCGGGGCCCGGTAATCTTCCTGCATGAGTGCAGGACACATGCCCAACACCAAGATCAGTCAGGTGACCTTTCCGCAGGTCGATCGCCCATAGGCCCGGAAAGCAGATGTTGCAGGGATGATGTTCGGCTGCTACACTCACATCAACTACTGTTGTGTTCCAGCTTGTCTTTATAGCTTATTAGGATTAAATTCTGAATAGACAGTTTACAATGGACAACAAGCACGGTGAGACATCTCTCGACTGTGTTGCGGGCGCAAATCGCCACGGCTGGTAAGTCTGCGGAGTGAGTAGTGACTGGTAGTAGTTCGAGTAGTAGCTGGGATGCTGTAGTGCGGTGATGGACACAATTGCTGGTGGTAGGGGGAAGCTTTCCCCCTCTGGGCTGGAAAAACGGCACAAGGAGTGTCCAACATGATTTCACAACTTCCCACCGCGAATGACGTAACTGCCAGTGATGCTTTCCCGAAACACTCCAAATCTCTATCCTCCGAACCCTGGATCAAAATTTGTGATGGTATTTTCGGAAAGTGCATGCAACTTCACTCTTTGCCCCTAGGCTTACAAAACCGATCCTCAGACTCCCAAAACAGCCCTGATCTCAGAACCTTGGTGGCAGAGTTTTTCGGGTTCAGCATTTTAGAGGACCGGACGGTTTGGGCTTTAGGGCTCTTAGGGTTTATCTACGGCTTTTGTGGGCGTGGGGGTTACGTAAATCCCGAACCCTGGGCTCCTTAGAGGGCGAACTAATGCATATCTATATCTATATCTATATCTATATCTATATATATATATGTATAGATATTATATATATATATATAAATATAATATATAGATATTAATTAATTATACATATACATATACATATATATATATATATATATCACTGGATTAAGAGGTTGGGAGTCTAGGCTTTCGGGCGCGGTTCTCCGGTTCAAGGATGTCGTCTGCGTACCTTTTCTGTCGAGAAAAACGGCATGACTCGCTGGGAACTGGAGCAGCATGAACCTGCCGAAGGTGCTTTCGTCGAGGGCCCAAATACTGCCGATTCAACGAATGAACATGCATTATAGACCCTAAACCTAATGATACATTGGATTACCTACTAAGCGCTAAGCTTGGAACCCAAGCTCTGCAACACCGCATGTTACTGTCGCAGACTTTGCATCCGAAGCCCAACTTGCTGCTGGATCAGAAGGACATCGGCAGTTTAAGGGCACAGAGCGGGGAAAACGACGATCGACACCCCCGCCTCCCAGAGGCTCCAATACGTCTTCAAGGGGTCCACGACGAAGGAGTCCGAGAATGAAAGGCGATGAGGAACGATAAATATACGCATGCAAGAGTATACATGCACATGTATGCATGTTGCGGACATAGTCTACATCAGTGGCCTGGAGTGTTGGGGTACATTATTGTGTCATACCGGCACTTTACAGGGCAGGGGGGGGGGTAGGTGTGGGGGGGGGGGAACTAAGTACTGTAAAGGATTCTCGCTGGTCCTAAATATTCCGAAACCGGTATTTGGTAGATGATATACCCTAAACATCCCCAAACCCTAAACCCATCGGAGCCTCTGGGATGACTTTTATCAACACAGTCGCAGCTGATGCCGACACGACGAAGGTCCCAACTTTGCCGAGCCTAACATCTTTCAGCTGTTCCACTGGATGCCCTGTAAAACGAGGACTGAGAAGAATCGCAGCTACTGTGCAATTGCTACCAAAGTCTAGGCTTTTGTGTTGTGTGCTATAGGGCCTGGTGCTTCGCGCCTTCGACATCATAGGCAAAAGCTATTCAACTTTAAGACATCATGGGTTCTTGTAATGAACTGCTGCATCCCACTTGCCCCCAGCGCACTCTTGCACAATGGGTTCTGTGATCTGAAGAATTTCAATTCAAGGTTCAGCTCTTGATTTTGCGCATCAAGTAAAAGCCTGGCCCATGCCTACTCCCTATAGACCAATCCCAAGCCAAACCCCTAACCGCACACTCTAACCGTTTTAGGCCGTACATGGTCCTGCAGGGCGACATGCGCCTGATGATGATGATGATGATGATGATGTTTGCAGCGCGCGCCGGCGTACGCCACTGTTGAAGGTGTATAACGCTTCTGGTGTGGAAACTTTGCGCAGTTTCGTTACACTAGTGACTCAGCTCAGACATCTTAGGTTCACAAGCCTCGAAGACAAGCTATAATTCCCAAACCAATCTCGACAAACCGGGACGTCAAAACACCCTACCGGCGCATCTGGAAAACAGGAACTGATCGCAGTGGGATGCTTTGCCACCCCGAGAAGCAAGCCCGCTCGCGCGTACAAGCAAAGACTGTCTTGCCCACTGCAACTTGAGATTTCAAGCTTAATGGAAACGAGCCGGCGGGGCTGTGCACATTTCTTTGCAAGCTGAGGACACGCATAACCAAAGCTTGAAAAGGCCTATTCCCAGAAGTGCTGAGGCCCGACTTACCCCGAAGCCGAAGCCCCCAAACCAAGAAGGTGCTGATTACAAACCTGAAAGATGTGACACTTCACACTCCAAAGATGCGTGACTCCCAGCTACCCTATACCCCCGAACGGGGAACAGGGACGTTTTAAAAAAGCGGAAGGAAAACTTCACCCTGCCTTTACAATCCGGACACGTTGCGGTCCGGCACTCTGGGAATGGTCTAGATTTGGTCACTAGAAAGTTGAAAGGCGTGGGCTCCCGAAGATTCTTGCTGTATGGCAAAGCTTTGTAGGGGCCTGGAAGACTGGAAAAGGGTCAAAATGCTAAAGCAAACCCTAGCCTGTAGTAGTACATTATTAATTATTGTAGACTACAGTATTCACAGCATGGGCTAGTATGTCACAGCCTATTCATAAAAGGGACTTTGGCTTCGGAAGCTCATGTTCAGGTTACCTTACGATCCGAAGGTCTCGCTCTATAGAGCCTGAAGATGCATCAAGGACCCTCGCAGCACCTGGCCTACACGGCCCACCTTAAAACCCCAAACCCCTAAACCCTAGGCTTGCCCTAACTCCCATCTGAAACCTGAAGCCCCCGACCAACCCTGAGGGCCCATGTAACGCAAAGAGTATACACTCTGGCCCCAAGGTGCCTTTCTTTCGGAACTGCTTTAAGGCCGATGGAAGTATACCTATGGTCTCCATTGTAGTTCCTTGTTTTGGTTTAACCAAATGTACTATTAAAAATCCTAAAAGGTAACCCCAAAAAGGAACTACAATGGAGACTACAGGTAAACTCTTTGAGTACATGGACCCTTACGGTAAGCTCCCGAAGCCTTGAAGTCCCTACTCTTCAGGGTTTTCGCTTCGAAGCCTGTCGCCCTGTAAAGCTCGAGGAGCTGAGATACGCTGGCCGAGTTTAGGGGCTTATTAAGGGTTTAGGGCTTAGGTTTAGGGTTTAGGATTAGGGTTTAGGGTTAAAGGATAGCAAACCCGAACATAAGATACCGGACTGTACCATACCATACTTTGCTGCAGTATGCTAGAAGATACTGTACTAAACTGTAACATCACATCATATACTACAGTACAAAGTAACACATTGTTACATAGTATAACATACTGTGATAACATACCGTTAGTGCACTATAGCCGAACACACAAACACAATACATATGAGTACATACCTTTTGTATGCTACAACTACGATAACATATCTCAAGCATGTACCATCATATAATATTACTTTACTACCCCCAAAGTCTGAGACACCCCTGGTCTGCGGATCCTCTGAGCGTTGCCTTGACTTTGGGGTATATATGGGGTGGGGGGGAAGTGACGGGACAATAGTTTCATTGTGAGCGGTCAGCTTTTTTTGGATGGAGGGGCGAGGTGGGACTTGGGACTAGGAATCACGGCTTGTGTGCTGGGGCATGTTTTGAGAAGCAGTGGTAGCACTCTTAGAAGTTTTGAGCAGGTCAAGCACAAGCGGCAATCAGAACAGCGTGGTACAACACTTGCGCTCTTTCAAAATTGTAAAGGCTTACCGAGGCAATACTGATCGTGGTTGAAACAAGAATCAATGTCTGCTCGACCCCAGTACTAGGTCTACTCAGCATGAGACAGTATCCGCCACTTGACTGGCAACCGCCGCCACCACGACCATCAACGACACTTGCTGCTGATACTACTACCACCACGACCAGCATTACCATCATCATCTTCTTCCTCAGCATTTATCATAGTCGTCGTCATATGTTGTACTCCACTGGTCACTCCTACAGAACTTGTGCTTGTGATTCCAGCGCCAGCACCAGACCTTTCCCAACCTACGTGTTAAACGAGTCTGAGATTCAAGCAGCCCCCCCAAATGCCTGCACTCCAAGCTTCATAACATCCAGGTGATCTGAAAATGAAGACGACGTTGCGTTTAGCGGCAAAGACGAGAAACGTAAGTTTGAAGCAGGAGTTGCAGGCATGTCAGTCTAGGGGTGCTGGCTGACAAGCACCTTTCTTGAGACACCGCTCCGCTGCCAAGCAGTCAGATCATTTCCGCCGGGTCTTTTTGGGGTTCCCATAGTGGTTCCTATGATGCTGTAAGGCTTACTCTACGGTACACCACAGGGCTTCTTTCAAGGTTGTAGAGGTGCGGCTGAAAAGTCCAAGGCCTCCTCTGACTCTACGACTAAACGATCATATAATACTATACTATCAATACCCGTGTCTGCGACCCGGAAAGTAATCCCTCTTGCACTACGGGGGTTTAGGGTACGTTTCACATTGTGTTAATATTACTGGGGAGCAGGCTCTGCCTTTACCCCTAGGGTATAAGCGCATCATGTGAAAAATCTATGAGTCTAGATTGGCAACGAAACATCGCCATCGTCAACCAAAGAAGTACTCAAACAACAGTAGCAAGAGCACTGTGCCGACACTGGCTCAGTGTTCAAATCACGGGTAGTGCAAAGAGATTTTGGGAACAAAGGACAAACATCATCAGTCTGATCATTAGACAAATCGAGGGGCAACGTGTGCGGGCAAAGCCTCAACTCGCGACTAGCGAAGCGCTTGAATTACTTGTCATGCCTGACTGCGCCGCCCCACTCTCACTGTCATACGGAGATACCGCATCCGTAATGTCGGTACCTGGGCAATTCAACATCGGAGTCTCTTAAAGTAAAGAGACACACCACCTGCACTCAGCTTCGCGAGACTGAAACTTCCTGGCCAGCAGTTCATACAGAAAGCCCATCGACCCAATTGCCCAGAGACACTCGCACACACGAGCAAATCTGCAGAACATCGGCAATCATGAATGCCAACAAATCGCCAAATACGACTGCAACGACCGGCTGCAGCCGCTTCGGGCTCGAATCTTCGTCATCAACTTTTGCATCGTCATGAGCATGGTGCTGATCCGTATGGTCACGAGATCGATGGGACAGTAGCCACAGTTGGCCATTGCTGCGACAGAACAACAAAGCTCGGAAAATGCAGGGGTCTCAGACCTTCCAGGACAGTGCAGCCTAGGCATATTCAAGATCTATAGGGCTCGAACTCTCCGGCGTGATCTGCGACGTCAGGAGGTGTCCGTACCTGGCGGCATCACATGTAAAAACACTAAATTTTTAAATATATAACGTATAACTGTTAGATGTAGTCTGTAGTAATATTATATTGAACACTTTTAAACATGTACACCAGTCCGCTTAGAAGGTGATCCCAGTCCGCTTAGAAGGTGAGCAAATGTTTATGGGATAAACCATGATGCGAAACAACAATAAAGCCCTCCAAAAACAACTGAGGGCCTCATAGTGGACATGTGCATGCATACATCTCATCCACCAGCAACACCTGTAACCCAATCATGTTGTTGGCAGTGGAACAACAGTGCCTCACCGTTGAGGGGTGTTGGCCGGTCCTGCGACCCTGCACTTGAGACCCACACAATAGGCGTTCGGTCATGTCGTCTGTATGCATCTGAGTTGGCACAGCAACCCCAAGAGCTGCAACCGCATCCAAATTACTTACTTGTCCTGAACCTCATACACCCTCAGCACAGCTCAGACTAAACCCTGCACCTTAAGTTGAAGCTACACTTTATATGAACTCTTGAACCCTATATATATATATCCAGGCTCTGCATCCCAAGTCAAGGGGCTGCGATTCACTCACCACCGCCTCCGCAAAGCAAGGGGCGATCCGGGATTCGAGGACAGGGAGCCATCACATTCTTACTCTGAAAACAATCGTTATTGTTTTTGTTAATAGTAAGACTAGACGATTACATGCGCATGTATAATACCTTCATAACGAGGCGTAGTCTCAAAGAGGGCTTGCGTCTGCGGCTTCGGGTCCTTAGACGAGGGTATACGGCTTAGCATGTAAGGCTTGGTGTAAAAGTTCACTCGCGGTACCATTCTCCTCCGCAAGATACCCTTACATCCATGGATCTTCTCGTTCAGAATTACTGCGTGGGAGCCGGAGAGACCCTCCTGCATGCACAGGCTACCCAGTGATCTAGACCCGTGTCGGCTAGTCCCACGAACCAGACATTGTTACGTCCAAACTGTCTGTCTGTCTGTCTGTCTGTCTCTGCCTGTTTGCTTGTCTATCTTTGCATCGATATGTCAGCAACGGTGTCTGTATGTAAAGATGCATGCATGTAGTCTTGTGGCCTGAGTATGAATACAAAACTATCCCTCTCGGTGTCCCTAATGCACGGCATGAACAACTAAATCATTCGGGCTTTCATCTTATGCGTGACATTCATGAAGCCCACCTCAAGGCTGTGAAGACGCTGTCGGAGCAAAGCGTTCTCTCGCTGCAACGCCTGCGACAACTTTTGCAGGCCTCTATATAGTGCTTCGGGTTTATGGAAGAGTAGTAGGTGTCAGGACTTTGGCACTTAAGAGGCGTAATGTTTGAGACAAGGGTTGAGGGTAAGCTACACCGTCAACGGTTCGCTGGGTCACTGTCGCGGCACTTACGCCTTAAGGTCCGCACTTGCAGCCCAGAAAAAACAACTCCGACATCCTGAAAGGGCGGGCGTTGGGGCTGGAGCCGCCATTGCCTTCAAGCCCGAAACCTTACAACTAACACGATGTCTAAAACCCCAGACCTTAACCCGAAACCCATCCCTTTGACCGATGTTGTGCCTAGGAGAGCGCTAAACTGCAGCTTCGCAGATACCTATATATTTTATAGCTGTGTCACGGACCTATGATACGACACACCGGATCCAACGCTCAGAAGTCAAGCTATCAATAGAGATGGTTCATTTCGGGAGAAATAATTACAGGAACTTCTTTGCGAAACTCTGGCCGGAGGTGTCTGAGCTATACGGGCTAGTGGTTGATGCAAGTTAAGTTCGGAAGTGTGCCCAGAGACTGCAACGATTCGCGCTGAAACATCTCATAATTGCTGGTTAAGAACACCTAGGATGAAGCAATGAGTGTTTACTAGCCCAAGGACGTTTACGAACATCTGAAGCCACGATAGACGAAGCCTGCCTCCCAAAAGAAGCATGAAGGCTTGCTTTGTAAGCCATTGAGGGTTGTGTCGGCGGAAACTCCCCTGCACCGGCCTCCGACTGCTTCTCCATCCATACAAACTTGCTCTGCTGCTTCGCCTTGCTGCTGTCAAGGGCACTGAACCTGTGGCGGTTTAGGGCTTAGGGGTTTAGGGTTTAAAGGGGTTTAAGGATTATAGGGGTTTAGGGTTGTGGCGCGTTTGTAGGAAAAGTGCGCTAGGAACTTAGCTCCATGTCGGTCTTCAAGGTTCCGACTTCTGCTCCGGGATTGTCGATTTTGGGGCTTAAGGGAGGCCAGACTAGAGTCTCAGACTCGGGGTGCACGCGGTCCCTGAGGATTGACAAGCCTTAACCCCCAAAGCGTCCCAAAGCTGAGGTCCTACGCCCACGAAACCTGGCAGTACAGCACGAACTGAGTCTCCAAAGTTAGGGTTTGGGAGTGCTGAAAGAAATGTAACCCCACCTTAATAAAACCGATTACGGGTTGCTATGGTCTAAACCCTTACAAACCGAAACTCCCTGAAACCTAGAAGGCCCTCCGCCTGAAGGATTGAGGCTTTCCCTTGAGAGCCTGTGCCCTCGTCGGAGGGGGGTGGGCGAAGCTGGCTAGTGATCATTCTGATTCTGCGTGAAAGCCGTTATCATGGTGGCAATAATAGCCATAATGATGAACAAAATATAATCATAGCCACGGCTAAGACCCGAATTTATAGTAGAGTTCCCTCGACTGGAGGTCTCTCGGGTCTGGTTGTTCTGCGGCTTCTGCATCATGTGAGTCTGCTCGGCTGTCTCTTTTTGCGATTGTATTCTAGGTGGTACAATGCTTAGGCTGTCGCGCTGCAAGGGATATGATGTTACCGCGAATCCTTAAAAACTGCTATGGTTCTGACAAGCACTCATATTAGAGCTCTAGGCTATACTCCGTATACGCCCTCCGGCCAGCTATCATGTACACCTTGCAGCAACCCTGTATTGCGCTTTTAGCGAGCTCACAACACGGCCCGCGTAAACTTTCTGGACCTTGATCTCGAAGCCAGAAGCTTCCAAGTTTGGTGCTCAAGGCGGGAGTGGCGACGGAGCACAGTATTCCGCTCCGGCTTGGGAATTTGAAGGGCCTGTAATTTGGACATGATTAGCTTGGGGCTTGCTAGGGATGTGCTTTGAAGTCGTCGGCCCCAGTTGTGGCAGCCAGCGGGTGCGGAAACCCTAGTCTCAAACACTATGTGCCGGATGGGACAAGATACTTCAAACAAGATCCTACAGCGCCTTTTTGTGCTCATGAGCCTCTGAGCCGCGAAAAACTCGGCTGTACGCTAGATCTGCGCCACCGACCCGTTGATGCAAGGGCAGCAAACTGCCTGTTGCGCATCTTTCAGTTGTGATGGCTTCCAGGTAACACCTGCGATGATGACATGCGTTCTGCCGCCCAGAGAGCCCTTGGTTGTTCAGAGCAAAACAGCTAAACCGAAAAACACGCACCACAACTTATATCAACCTGACGTACCCAATAATATAGCAAGCCCGAGGGAGATTTGGATTACTGGCTTGACATCTTCAGTTTCATCGTGGAGGGTACAAGAACGACTTTTCTATTCCCTTTATACCTCGCACCGCACACTGGACTCACCGGAGGCTTCTTGCGGCACAGGCCCTTATGCATCCGAGGGAGTGAGCCATTGCTACACCCTGAAGCTCTTGCAGTGTCCAGGCAACGAACTGCCCTCTGCACAGCTTTTCGCGGGATGACGCTTGGCGAGCCGTTACTCTCTGTGGCTGACTGAGAAGCTGTCGGATTTGAAGCTACTGCATTACAAACGGCCAACCTGGATTACACGAAATCCACAACCCGCCGACACAAACAAAACTCATCACAAGGTGTCTGCCGGTTTCGGAGCACCGTGTGCTGAGTGGTCGCAGGGCTCGCGAGATCCGGATCTCTGGATTCGCGCCTGAGCTTCAAGTCGTCCTTTGGACGCTTGCCTCAAACTGGATCCCGCGAGTTCCTCTCACCTGTCCCAGCCTCGACCCCTATAGGCCGTTACATCCCACCGAATGAGTCGTTGCTGCATCCTAGCAGCGCAACGGCAGCAAACTGCCCTTGCACAGCTGTTGGGCGGGATGACGCCGGCGAAAGCTTCAGAGTAGCATGTCGACGAGTGAGCCATTACGTAGTCGGCTCGAGCTGAGCAAACACTAAAACGAAGTGAACACAGAGCTTCGATTTCTGGATTCGCTGCCAAGCTTCCTTGCCTGGCCTCTCCGTGCTGAAAAGCTTGACTCATGTTAGTCTACAACTCAAGCAGTATACTTGCTTGCTATTGCTGCGACCCCAATGAAAGCTACTGTTTGAGACTAATGCTATAAACAATAATACTTCGTCTACCATTCCATACCGCACAGAAGCTCCTGAATCTTGAATGAAGCTGGGTTCTCCAGGCAGTACGGGAGGAGCTAGAATGTGCTCACGATGCCTGTTTTGAGGCACCAATTACCTCTGCGGGCACGGATGGCTTGGAAGATTTGGATTTCTGCTTTTGTGACCCAGGCTTCTTCTTCGCGCGTGCTTTGGACGCCGGCCCCTTCTGGGCTGCAGAGCTTGAGTCCCTTTGGCTACTCAACATCTCGCCGTCCTTGGTAATCTCAAGGGAGGCCGCTTGCTTCTCGTCCATGGCGACTACTGAAATCCATGTGTCCTCATTCGCGTCTTTCTGGGTCATCTCGTCAGCCGGCAGGCCCTGAGCTGTTTCATGGAGCGTAGGTTCCGGCACCTTGGCCAACGACATGGTTCAGGATTTAGGACTGAGAAAAGGAAAATGTGATCATGGAACAAACGAAAGAGATCTTCAAACAAATGTGAAAATCGGGTGCATAGTGCAATTTGGTCCAGAAACGAGAGTTCTCAGTTTGGTGGTGGGCAAGCATGAAGCCTAGGGGGCTGACCACCACCCCCCACCGCCGTTCAGGCCTTGCTGAGAGGAGGGGGGGGTAGTTCGTGCACTCGCTCTTGTCACTGGGGTAGTTTGTAAGAACCCTGCTTCCGGTGCAGGCCCTGCCAATTCCGGAGCAGCTTCCCCATACAAATTGTTGACAGCCTCCTGAATCGCGAAGGTTTCGGTTTAGGGTTTCATGTTGCCGGTGTAGATTTAGCGGCGAATGTTTATGGCGATCCCGATCAACGACAAAACCATTGCAACACTTACACCCCGTCTAACCTGTGCCCATTGAACCCACAGGCCCTTGCCTAAGAACTGGGCCTCGGCCTTTTGCAAGCCTTCCTCATGAGTTAGCCCTAAACCCTAAGCCGTGCTTCTCGAAGATTCTTGAATCTGCGCCTCGAGAACCAGGGCTGCAGCAGTAGCCCTTGGAATACTTACTTATTTAGGTTTATGGAGGCACGTCCAATAGGGAAGGTTTAGCGAACCAAAGTTTTGAGTTGGTAGGATGAATGCAGGGGTTGTTAACTTAAATCCTGAGCCGCAAGCCTTAACTTTAAGGCCTAAGCAGCTGAATCATGCCTAGCATGCTCAACTCAACAGTCCTCGTCCATGTCGAAGTCCAGGTCGCATACTTGTGCGGCGTAGCCTGTAACAGCTTGAAATCTGTTGCCTGCAGTGTCAAACCCTTCTGGCGGTAGTCCTGCCTGTGGGGGAAGGAACCCAAAGAAGAATGGAGTCGGAATTTGTCAGGACCTTGAGAAGAGACACGCCTGGAACTCTTCGTGTTCGCACTAGCGGTTTTGCGTCGGTATCGCTAGTTCTATGAGCGAGTATAACCAAGCAAGATTTAGAAGTTCAGAGACCGCATACACTGCCAGCGCCTAACGTCTTAGAAACATGTGCATTAATCTTCCTTGGCCCCGAATCGAAAACCATGTCACTTCTGGGGCACATAGCAGGCCCGATTGTTAGACATCGCAACCACTTGCGTGGCAATCCTACACAATGCCCTCCACACATGATACCCTCCTCCTTGTGGACTTTGGAGGCAAATCCCGCAACAGGAAAACCATTAACATCGGGAAAGGACAATTGCCATTAACCGCCATCACGGCTGAACGCTTGGCTTGCAGAGCCTGCAAACAACCACGTGCTGAGAAGAGTGCTTAACATCTGCACCAGCATTTGGACAGCAGTGTCGACAGAGAACATGGCGGAGTAGGCCGTGACGCAGCCGCAGAAGAACGCCTCGGAACGTTTCTCCTCCTCAGCTGCAGCCAAGTTCCGAGAGACTAGGACTAGGGTTTGCACCCAACCAGAAACAGCTCCCTGTCAGACCTCGCACGGCCCACGATTGATCCCACATCCCGTCCCTTCGCGCGTGTGTGTAAACATACCTCACTTTGCAAACATTGTCGCCTCCAGCATGTCCAGCAGATCCTTCCGCACGAGGCCTCTGTCCGCACTTTGCCGGACGGCCTGCTCATATAATACCAGCAACAATAATCGGAACTGTGCGAAAAATGACGCAACTCGCACAGGTGTTCTGGGGGGCCCTGTGTTCTGGCGTGACAGGTTTTCGTGATACTCCGGTACTTGCCAAGGGTAGAAGCGAGCCTCGCGCAAACTCCAGGGGTTGAGGACCATCACCTGCTTGAGGGTGCTACGGACCACCACGAAAGCAGTCACTGCAGCAAAGATGTAGTGCTTCGCTACAAGAAAGGTGAAGACGGTGTTAACGTCAAGGCCCACATCCAACAACCAAACAGCCACACTTTGCCACAGCCCGCCGCCTTGTCAGGGCCAAGTGAAAGAAACAACCGGCATAATCTTTCTCGGTAATGCGTCCTTGGTCAGTGCTATCGCCGGGTTGATCCTAGTGTGCAAACCTTGAATCTTGGCTTGTGGAGTCTTCAGCAACTCCCGGACGGCAAGCTGTTTCTGGCCGTCATGCGCAGCAACGTTCCCAACCGGTTGCTTGAGCCGGAGCTGCACGCAACGCCGCATGGCTGCACAAAGCAGGCATGCCAGGTACAGGACGAGGAGTAGTGCTCCCACAAGGAGCTGAGACTCGTACAAGCGGGCGGCGCTGATCCACGGGGCCCATTCAAAAAGCCAGTGATCATGCAGTCGACTTCCGTGCCACAGTTGCAATTTTGTTGTGTACCAATCCCAGTAGAAAGGGTTCATCAGGTTGTGCATCCATGCGA
Source organism: Symbiodinium sp. clade A Y106 (assembly GCA_003297005.1). Taxonomy (NCBI): domain Eukaryota; class Dinophyceae; order Suessiales; family Symbiodiniaceae; genus Symbiodinium; species Symbiodinium sp. clade A. Next base: position 217,601 of record BGNK01000459.1, on the reverse strand, counting down.
GCAGAGGCGTAATTGCTGTATCGTCACCGCAACCATAATCATAGAGTGTGTTGTTGACCGCAGCATCGCTGACAACATATATGGCCGCCAAGATGCCGAACAACACCGCTGTGCGAAAAAGGGCAATGACCTATGAAAGCAAACACGTTTCTCGGTTTTCCTGACTCTTCGGAATTCGCTCGTGGATTTTGTGCATAGTACTCCACCTATTGCAGTCCTCGATGATGTTTACTTTTCGCAAAGTCGTAAACAGCGGCAGCTGCTAGGGAGACCATCATTCCCCACTGCCATCACCGCCAGAACCCGGGGGGTTGTCCACACTCAGCCTTATTTGTTTTATGGGGTTATTAGGGGGCTTTGCGTATTTCGGGTTTAAGGGTCTCGGGAGTTTCTTGGGATTGTTGAGGGTTTAGGGTTTGGGGTGTGTTGATAGTTAGGTACATAGGTATATATATATACACATACATACATATATTCTCGCCCCGCCCATTATCTACCGTCGGTGGGTCCTGGGTCTGGGAGCGGGGGGAACACGCATAGCGCATAGTGCAACTGAAACAGTCAATACAACTTCACACTTGCGACAAGAACCCTGGCAGAGTCACGGGAGTCTACCACAAAGCAAGCCCAGAAAATTAGCCCGGCTCAACGAACCAAATGCAAACATGGCCTGGGCTGCCGCACCCTGTGTGAAGATGGTCAGCACCGGGGCTTGGACCAGCCTCCGAATTCCGTAGTGACGGGTTGCCGGGACAACGTAAGCAAAAGCCACCACGGGCAACCACCACACCCAGTGTATGAGCAAGAGAGAAGGGCCAAGCAAGAAAACAGCGACCAGAACCTCGAGCCAGCGCCACAATCTGAGCAGCCACACACGACTGGCAAAAGCTTGGCCAACCAGCAGCCTCGCTGACTGAAAGAACTTATCCGGGACGGACTCCTCTTCCAGCCATCCACTGCGCCGCAGAAACTGCACCATCCACCGTTCAATGTACACGGCTGCAACAGCTGTGCTCGCCGCCGAGATCAGCGCCACCCAGACAAACCAGTCTGTCACAGTTGTTGTGATCCGGTCTTCTTGTGTCCCGCGAAATTCCAAGAACTCCTCTAAGGCTCAGTTGCCAGAGGATTAATGACTACTGTCGTATTCTCTTGACACTATGCGACCCGCGGATGCAAATACTATAAGGACACCGAGCCTGAAAAACAAAGAGCTCTGGCTCACGCTCTGGGCTACTTGTGAAACTGCTGTAATTAGAAGTTAAAATATGTTCATCCTGCGCTTCAGAAATGAACAGCAGGTCTATGAGCCGTGAGCCAGAACCATCTCGAAAGTTTGGGCTGGCATCACAGAAGTCCAGCCACAAATGCAATTCTGGCTTGGTTAGCCACCTCTTATTCGAGCACTTCAGGTCTCTGGCAGCATCCTTCCACGACTGGCTCGCCTCGGTGGTGTTGCAAGCCAGCTCAATCAGGACCTCGCAGTCCAAGTTTGGAGTGTAAGAAGGCGGTGGGGACATCTGAAACATCCAACGAGCCTTCTCGACGTTATAGCCTGTTCTAGCAAGGGCCGTGGAACCATCATTGTCAACCACATGGAGCCCCTCGGGCCAGTTCTCCAGCAGCAGCTGCACCAGCTCCAAACTGCCACAACAAGCTGCCATGTGCAAGGGCAGCCCACCGCCGTTGTCAACAGCCTTTACACTATCTGGCCACATTTGCAGCAGGAGTCGTACCAGCTCCACATGATTACTCATGCTTGCAAAGTGCAAAGGCAGCCTGCCATTTCTACTGGTAATTTTCAAACTTTCTGGCCACCTTTGCAGCAGGACCTGTACTGTCTCCACATCTCCACTTTCGGCTGCAATGTGCAAGGGTAGCCGGCCCTCGATTTTTTTCAGCAACTTCAACACTTTCTGGCCACTGTTCAAGCAGGAGCCGTACTTGCTCCACATCTGCACGTTTGGCTGCAAGGTGCAAGGGCAACCAGCCACCGGTGTCAGCAACTTTCACACTATCTGGCCACTGCTGAAGCAGGGGCTGCACAACTGCCAAGCTCCCATTCAGGCAGTTGTTCTCCCAGTATTCGTGCCCACATGCAACGTGCAGAGGCAGCTGGCCTTTTGAATCTGTTGTCTGCGCACCTGCTGGCCAAGCAGTCAGCAGCGCCTGCAGCACGTCAGAGAAACCCAATGCAGCAGCTTCATGGAGAATGGTGGTCTCGAAATCATACTCATAAGGCATGAAGAAGCGCAGCTCGCTGGTGTCAAAGCTGCGGCTGCTCAGCAGCCTCTGAGCATCCTCGGCATTGCCGGATCGCACCGCTGACAAGAGCTCCTCATTTGTGGCGGCCCCCGTGGCCAAGCCGCAAAGACATAGCAAGGCCCAGTGGCACATCATCGCTACTTGCACTACACGACGAGTGTGTCTACTTGCATTTCTTGTGCCAGGAAGCATGTTTCTCATCACTCATGCCGTTCTGATGGATTCACCTACCAGCCAGGCCCAGTGTTCTACCGGACGCTGCTTAGCAGCTCCGGCAACGAAAAACAGCTGGGCAAAGGCTTGATCTTAAGGGTCCGTGGCGCAGCCGTTCCGATACCCAACACATCTAGCACTTCATGTTCCTCCGCACGAAATCCGTACTTTTGGCATGGCCGTAAATTTATGGATGAATCCAATCACGCATGAGCTCCATCGTGTGGATTGTTATGCCACTGGCAGCATCGTGGACCCGGCAGCGAATACAGACAAGAGAAAGGCGCATAAAGTGCAACGTGAACTGGAACCGCAAACCCTAAGCTCAACAACTTGTAAGCCCTGAACCTCAACCCTAATTTCTAACCCGAAAAGCCTGAAGCCATGTAAGCTCTAAACTCTAAACTCAACAAAGCGCAATGAGCTGAGCCAACGGCTCCTGCTCAATCGGAAACTGAACCTCCGCTTTGTCCTGCCATACTTGATACCTATAGTCTCCATTGCAGTTCCTTTGGGGGTTAACCAAGTTCACCTTAATCTAGGATCCAAACCATAGGCTGGTTAACCAACAATTATTAATACAAAGGAACCACAATGGAGACTGTAGGTAGGGCTTTACGGCTAAAGGTTTTTAGGGCTTGGGGTTTAAGAGCGCTAGGCGTTTGTTAGAGTTGTTTTCGGGTTTTCGGGCTTTATTAGGGGTCTAGGGCTTAGGCAGCGGTTTGGGGGTTTCAAGCCTTGTTAGAATGAAGATGGGTTAAGGGTTTTAGGATGCTAGTGTCTCAGGGTTCGGGGTTGTAGGGTGTGCAGGGAAGAAGTCCTAGGTTTTCAAGTAAAAAGTCTTTGTCAGATAGGGTTGATTAAGCCGCACAAGGGTATTAGAGGCTGAGGTTTAGGGGGTCTCGAGATCATAAGGGCTTAAACGCTTCACGAGTCATAACGGGACCTTCTAGCTGCTCATATATGTCTTGGAATCCTGTGCGCGTCTGAAGGTCTGGCCTGATCACTTATACTAAGAAGGTATCCAGTCTTCAGGGCTCGGGGTGCTGATGATCACTTATACTAAGAAGGTATCCAGTCTTCAGGGCTCGGGGTGCTGAGGGTTAGTGAGCGTGGCAAATTTCGCGGCCCAGGTTTCGGGAAGGTGGGATCGACTCCAATCGGCGTTCACTCAAGGATCAGGGGAAAGGATTGTCTGCCCGCTAGTTGTGTGAACCCAATCCACGACTCCGAAACACGCAAACCGAGGTCGCGAACCGCAAGTTTCAATCACTGCTGAAATCAAGCGGCAAATGTAAACATGAAACGCCAATCAACAAACTCTGATCCCCTCTTTCTTCGAAAACCCACGAAACCGAAACGGCAGTACTAGTACTACGACGAACCATTCATCTAATCATTAGTTAGTCCTAAAGATCCGATGCCCAAATTCGTGACCACCACCCCTAAACCCCAAAACCCGTAAACCACTAAACCCTCATACCGTAGACCTTCCCCCTCTGTTGCGCTGCAGGCACCTCCCGGCCCCGCGGACTGAGAATGAAGCTCCACTTCGCCCAGTCCTGATTCTTAAGAGCTCTATAGGGCTTGAGGGCTCTAGGATTTTTTAGGGAAGTGTGGCTCGTCAATGGCTTAGCGGTGCGGGGCGAAGGGGCGTGGCAAGCATCAGCCACTGGCTTCTCGAGGAACCACAGCTCGTACTCAGAAATATTGAGGAGGACTAGGAAGAACAAAGTCGCCACACTTTGCAACACCTTCCTAAACACCTGAAAACCAGCAGCGAACACCTTATGTTCAATGTACTGGATGGACAGCAAATCCTGACCCAAAGTTAAAGCCCTGGTGAATGAGACACCCGGAAAACAGGCATGCTTTTCTTCCGAAGTTCCATCGCCATACACACTCCATGACAACTAACCCGCCACATGTGGATTCAAGCAACCAAAACCAACTCTCTCACAAACAACCTTTGGTTTCCACATATATCGTAACTCTGCCCCTCCCCCCCCCCCTTTCCGAAGAGCCTTCGCGGGCTCGGGTTGCGGTGCGCTGGGCTTCTTCTGATCCTTGGTACCAAATGAGCTTTCGAAGTGGCTTGGAGCAAACCGGCGAGTTTGCTGGTCAGGACGGTGGTACAACAGTACAGGGGGGTTTGTCACTTCTCCTCATCACGACCAGCTACGGATCGGCCCTTTCTGGATCGTATGGCTCTGGAAGTCTTCAGACCGACAAGGAGCCCTAGTACATAGCCCCTTGACGTACAGTAACTTTCACTCAATCAGCCACCCGTCCCCAACTTTGTGGATGAGTCTCGGCTAAAGACATAAAGATCCTGAACTCCTGCATGGTGTGGTGTTTAGGGTCTGGGCTTGGGCTTAGGGTTGGTTGGGGACTTCCAGACGGGGATCTATAACACGGTTGTGCAAAGCACGATCATACAAATGACTCAGACCTGTCTATTGCCTCCTCTTTGCCGGACGTTCCGGGGACGCCGCCTTGGACCTCCGGATCTGCGTGATGACCGTCTGCCCCAAGCGATTCCAGCTTTCGTCACTGACCTGGGACAGGGAACACATGGGGATTGTAGGGGTTCCTATATAGAGCGAAGTTCGGGTCAAGACCATGAGCTGTTGCAAATGGGCTATGACTACCCGTCGCGTAAAGCCAATGGCGCCTAGCAAGACTGACTAGCTAAAGGTCGGGTTGATGATGATTGCCTTTGCACCAGCCGGTATGTGGGCCTATCCTATCACAAAACGTAGAAGTCAAAACACACACCCACACACAGACACACACATACACACAGAAACACAGAGACAGACACACACACACACACACACTCAACAGTAAACTCAAAGCCCCATGAACTCTAAACTCTCCCGAAACCATGCTTCGTATACTCCTGACGTGTTTGGGCTTGTGAGGAGGCTCCGCAGTAGAGTGTCCTGCGATGCTAGTATATAGGTGCTGAAGCTTATCGGCTTCAGAGTTTAGGGTTTCGGATCGTGTCTCTGAAGATCAAGGCTGCCTCACTGCAACAGCAAATGGGACAACATGAACACAGGAGAGGAACATTGAAGTTTCGAGTTCAAACTAGACAAGACGTGCAATAGAAACCTATGCAACCCAACAAAGCCCTATAGAACCCTATTAAAACCGTTTCAAACCCTGTAAAACCCAAAGAAGACTCGAGCACATGAAAGTACGATAAGCAATCAAAACATTGCCACCCAAACTCCAGGCCCGAATGGTTTTAGGAATGGGAGTTCGGCTTGGGGGTGTAGACGGGTACTAAACGGATCTATGACTATGAGGGTACTAGAAGGGCTCAAGGCTTCGTCATCGACATTTCATATACATATATATATATGGTTTAGGTGTTTCACATCTTCGTTAAACCTGTTTTCTGTTTGTTGGAAAGAACTCTAAGCCTCCAAACCTGAACCAGAAAAAAACAACGTAACACCCAACACCTCTTCCGAGAAAAACAGAAGTCATTGAAACAAGATCGGTCTGGGTGGACGCACCACGAAGACGGCTCCATCCTTGCTGTCCGTTTGGTTTAGGGAAGCGGGGGCGTGCAACGCTTCTTTAGTTCAAGGCATGAGAGCAACACAATGTTAGCAACACTGGTAGCGGTGGTAGGAGAAGTAGAAGTAGCAGTAGCAGGAACAGGAGCAGGAGCCGGGGCAGCGGTAACAGTAGGAGTTGGAGTACGATTAGGAGTAAGTAGGAGCAGGAGTGGGAGTAAGAGTTGGAGAAGGAGTAGGAGTAGGAGTAGGAGCTGTTGTTGTTGTTGTTGCTCCTGTTGTCGCAGCAGCAGCAGCAGTATGGTAGCACGAACCGTCGAAATTAGTTGTGGTAGTAGGATCCAGAGACGTGTCTGGGCAGCGAACTTCGACGGTCACGGAGACCGCTCGATTGGGCACCGCCACCTGACCATGAGGTTTCAGTTTTCCAGCCTTGTTGCGTGGGGGTGAAGGGTGCACGAATTCGGAGTTTCGGTGACAAAGGCAGGGCTTACGGCGTGCAGGAATCTGGTGAAAAGAGCCTCCTATTGCAAAGTAAACCTGCCTTGCCAGGACTTAAAAGGGCCTTGCTTCAGGCTTGCGCTACAGTGTTCCAGACCAGCAGGTTTTCGGGCTCTAGACTACACCCCAAACCCCTGAACCCAATAGCTGTGCGACCTACCGGCTAGACCTAGCAAGGACCCTGCATACATTCCCAAAGCCCCTAGATCCACGACTCTCCGACCATTAAAGAGAGGGATAAATCCATGCTTCGTCAAATCTCCGATCAGAACCTAACTCCTAAGTAGCAAATCAACCAATGCAAACCCCAAAGCCCCATACCTCGACACCACGAAGCCCCGAACCATGGAACCCTACTACAGAAGGGGACGTCCACAAATCCTCCTACTACCTGAAATCGTTTTGTCAGCTGAGGATGCAGCTTCCCAGTCATAGGCGAGGTCTTGCTCCGAAGGGTCCTTCACAAAGGAGCGTCGGTCCTTGAGATACTTGTACCTGCGAGGTCGGGGGTCTCGGCATTTGTGCTTCATTGTCGAAAATGTCTGCCCGAAGCGCCAGGGCCATCTCAGAAGCCTACGATGTTCGGGGACATCCTACGGCCGACAGGCACGTTCTCATTCTGAACCCTGGTTTTATGACTGAGTTTCGGGTTTCGGGTTTTCTGCACCTGACAGTGTCATTAGCACTCGGAAACCGTTAGCAACATTCGGAGCTCTTGTCTGCTTTGTAGCATGGAGCCTGCTCGATGTCTGGTTTGAGAGATTCGAAAATATGCTGTCAAAGGTACCACTAGTACCTCTTCACTACGAAGGGTGTGGAGTGAGAAGGCGGGGACGGCCGGGTCCCAACAACCTTTCACCCTAAACCCCCGAATTTCAATTCCAAAGAATCGAGGAGCGGCCGAGGGTGCGAAGCATAACTGCAGTCATCTCTTCCCGGTTATAGTAACATCTCTGCTGATGCTTGCATCCTAAGGCCTACAAACCTATAGGACTTTGCAGGAATACCCCAAACCTAAACCTTGAAGAGAATACCAAAAATGCTGAATCCTATGTCAAGATGACGACTCCCGTAATCTTCAAGGGAATCATCCTTGGGTCTCGGCTGAAAGCTGATGGAGGTGTTCTTGCGAAGCCTCAGATCGTCCTTCGAGGCCTGCAGGCGGGCCAAAGGGCTGCTAAACCTGCTGCCTTGCACAATTGGGTCTTATGAGGCTTGGACTGGGGCTTAGGCTTCAGTTTAGGGAGATCTACATAATTGGGTTCGAAAAGCCTGAGGGATTGAAATAAAGGGTGATCGACATAAGCGGGTTCTATAGGCCTTAGACTGGGCTTAAGGGTTGAATTTAAGGATTGGATTCTATAGGCATTAGACTTGCGCTTAGGGTTTTAAAGGAAATCGGGGAAAGGCATGGGTTTCTTTTTTGGGATTTCTGCGGTTGAAGATCGGCTTCTGAAAGCCGGCGGCAGCTCACTGGGATGCCTCGTGACTAAGATAGCACCCTACAATACCCTCTAAAGAAACCGTTTGAGGAACAGTGACTCGGCCTAATTAGGCTTTCTTGGGTTTTACATAGAGACTATGTTCGGGATGGGTGGCTTCTTTATCAGGCATCTACATCAAGCTTCAAAAATCGGAGGGGCACGCTTATGGGGGGTCTGGGACATATTACGCAACAAACAGGACTAGGGAAGCCTGAGGAATAGCATTACAAGGTGCCTAGGTTCCCATACCCTATACTTAGAACCTGTTTTTCGCACAATTGCTACCTTGATCGCCGAGACTGTTCCAGCACAAATTCGCCTTCATTGAGCCCAAGACACTCAAACGACAAACCACCTGCAAGAACACCCTGAACAAGTCTCAGCTTAACCCCTTCAAACACTTTGAGTTGTGGATTGCACCTAGGCCCTCAGACCATGACGGTAGTCTTCATGTGCTGGGCCCCTGAGGCTCAGATCCCTGCTCTCGTACCCCTACAACCCCAACCCAAGCACCGAAAGGCTGAGCACTGCAGAAGTCCGACCCATGCCGGACTCGGAAACATGACCGGGGAGCCTAAAGCTGCAAACGAACCAAACAAAACCTGACTGCCTGTCATCAAGCTTGAGGAAAGAATCTTAAGATCCCCAGGTTCATGGCACCATGCCATTCGGTCCTAGAGCCCAACCTTAAAGCCTAAACTTTTATGGGAACTTTGCAAGGCTCCGGAGGATGGCCCAAGAGCCTTGCCGGTGATTGGTGTGCAGTCCGCTGTGTCAATCCAGATGGGGGTGCGCGACGTCCATCTGGGATACCTGCAGAGTGCATAGCTGTAAGGGTGTAGGGTTTAAGGCTTGCGGTTTAAGGGTACCGTGTGCGAGCGAGCTAGGGATTCATGAGCTTGGGCTCACGGCAGCGATTATGATGCACTCTGAGCTTCTCGAGCTATGTCGGCTCCAGAACTGTCCCCGACCCTTCAGGAGATCTTCAGAGCCCTTTTGGAAACTTGAGCCCTGACCGAAGCATACATAGTGCTGCTTGATACATTCGTGTGAATGTATGGGCCTGAAAAAATAGGTACGAACTCTGGGCAAAGAGGAGATGCAGTGCGTCCGGAAAAAACGAACTTCAACGTGCCAGGGTTTGTGACAGCAGTTTGTCCACCTCCTCAAACCTAAGCCCAAGCCGCTTACACCCGACATCCCGGCAGCCCAAGTCCAAACTCCCGACACCCTACACGTAAATCTCTCAATCCTAAACTTCCTGCACCCCAGACATCCCACCTTGCAGGATTCCTTACAGGATCTTTTAAGGAAGCTTGTAGATGTAAGCAAACCATATGGTCTTACGGAACCCCACCTTGCGGGATCCGTCTGCAGGTGGAGCAAGCCATAGTCGGAACATTCGAGCTCCCAGCTTCCCAGCCTAGCACTTGGGGGTTACTACCCAGAGAACCCCAGGGGCCCCTTAATTGCGGAATATACCTTAAATTATAGAGGCCTTAATATTATGATTTAAGGTATAATCCTTAATTAAGGGGTATTGGGTTCTCGGGGTATAAGGATTCTGGGTTTGTGGTCTAGACGGTTTGTTTGTACTGTATAAATATGACTATATATGTAAATATTGCACACACACACAGAGACATACACAAGCGCACACAGAGAGAACTCGTACACACATAGGGTTGAACAGCACATAAATACATGCATACATAAATTCATTCATACGTTCATTCATACCTGCAGACATACTTACATACACATACATACATACATACACGAATGCATGCGCACATATAGGCATACATGTGTGCAAATACGGGTATGAATGAGCATGTTCGGGGATTAGGGTCTATGGTATTCTAGGGTTTAAGATGTCAGTGTTTATGTAGGATTGAACGTTGAGGCTTCTCAGTTTTGAAGAACTCCACAGGCTCAACAGAGTTTAGTCAGTGAGTTTTTAGGCTGTCAGCTTAGTCTTCATGATCCCAAGGCTTGGGTTCATTTATGACATAATCTATGATTTATGGTTTCAAGTTTCAAGGTACCACTGCGACTTTGCCACAGTTCTTCCGCAGGTACAGTGCTTTGATCCTTCGCTAATCATCCTCATCGCTTCACCTAGGTGTCCGAGAATGAAGTGAGGAATCCGGCTTTTAGGATCTTGATGTTGAGCCCTCTTCCACCGGGGCCTCTGGGGTGTTGTATAGCAGGTCGCCAAACAAAAGCTCCCGGTATAGTTCCCCATAATTGGGGCATATGTTGTCTATATATATTGTATGAAAAGCCAGAGTTCGGTGTCCGGGAATGACATGAACTTTAGATTTTTACAACCAACATATCTCTCAAGTCTGAGCGCATTTCACTTTCGAGACGGCAACCCTACGCTCATCCGTAGTTGGATCTGCTGCGGTCAGAAACGTCGTCCGGCATCTTAAGCGCAGAGGAAGCGAACCTCCATATACACTCCAAGCTCCAAAATAATCTGAAGCACCAGAAAATAAAAAAAAAATCGTCCAAGGCGCCTTTCCAAGGAGCCACGGACACAAACCATTTCACCAGGCCTCACGAAACATCTCAAGCCAAAGGCTGTGAGGACTCACACATTGCGTTGCTTCGACTCGTACGCTCAAGGATTTGTCGGGATGTACGGCAAGTTGTGTGGACGAGACTGTTTCACGCATGCAGAACAACGATGTCTACCATTGTCAATGGAAGCTGCGCTCTGGGCGGCGCACTTTGTGTCACAGTGGCGAAGCTCGAACACGATGCCAATGCGTGGCATGATGCCAGCCTCAGCATGGCTTCGACTCTGAACGGCACTGCCGGATCAGCAACTGCACAAAGAGAACAGGCATACTGACCGATATACAGAAGGCCGAACCACAGAAGGTGGAGGCAGTTCAAAACACCTCACACAAATCACTGTCCGGAGCCTGTACAATCTGCACCAGGCTTGCGCCATGCACTACGCACAAGGTCTTCTTACATACCTCTGCGTGTCGGAGACCTCCGGCTGAGCTGACTACATATCAAGAAGCAGGAACGGAACAGGTGAAAGCCATCAGCCCTCAACTCAAGAATTTAACATAAGTGCAGCTTTGGTTCAGGGCGATTAGGGCTCGATCTTTTAAGTAATGGCCTGTGCTACTCCTGAGCGCTTTTGCCATCCACAAGCCTAAATCCTCTAACAGTAGGTCATGTGAGTATACTATGAACAGGTTTAATTTCGGAACATCCCAGAATGAGCTCCATTTGGTACCCTCGAGACTTGTTCTAGCAACGGTCACTTCAGGGATATTCGGAGTGGCGCCCTCATATGATGATGACAGTGATGGCGAGTGACGGCAGTGGCAAGCTGATAAATATCGTGATGCCATCGACGAGTGAAAGCTAGAGTGACACTTCCAGCAGCGGTAGATCCTCAAGCTCTGCTGGCGGCTGCGAGGACTGCGAAAACAACAGAAGCACTACACTACACAGTACAGCCTGAGGCCCTGGCAGAATGAAATCAAAGTGGGGTTGCAAAGAGTGCACACCACAAGCGGTCTTCAACTGTAGCCGTACTACCACTTTGAAAACGTGGAATGTGCAACACTCTCGAAGACTCCTGACACCTCCATCCGGGAAATCAAGCCTGCAGCCCATATCATGCCGGCCTGCACTCACATTATATTCGACACTGCTTATTATCTGACTTTGTAAAGCTGTCTAGGCATTGGCTGATGCTTGCACAAAGGCCGAGACGGCTATGGGCGTCAAGGAGCAGATCTTCTGCAGTTTGGCGGATCCGAACAAGTCTGAGCTCAGACAGAATTTCGAGTCCTTGATGCTTCAAGCAACAAGCCTGTTTGGTTGCTAACACAGTTCTGGCGGGCTTTCTGCGGCGGGGTTAGCTTTGGTCTTTGGTTTACTGTGATGGGTTGAGTCTCCAGCTTAACAACTCGATTGCTGCTCTGCTGATTGTGTGCGCAAGGGTCAAAGGATTGGGCTATATAGAGAAACCGCTACATGACCAAACACAAAAGTGTATGCATGCATGCATGCATGCATGCATGAATGCATGCAGGCGAAAGCACATACACGTACACATACACACGTACATACCTACATACATACATACATACAGACAGACAGACAGACAGACAGAACATCGAGAGCAGCCAGTGTGCCTTCCTGCTTTCTGGCATAGGTGTTGACACGTCCCCCCCCCTCCCCCCCACACACACACACACACACGGCTTCATCAGGGTTCAGCATGAGACTCCGCACGGTACCGTCTCAGTGCGATGGACACCTTGAGTACATGAACCATCATGGGCTAAGTTTGGAGCTGACAGTCTGAGTTAAACCTTAAACCCTAAGTTTAAGCACTTCAACATGTGGGTAGTTCTCTAAGTTAGGGTCCTTCTTACAATGGGGACCTAGAAAGGCACCCTAATTTAGAGAACTGCCCATGTGCAAAGGTGAGGCGGCCAGTGCTAAGTCCCTGGCATTCTTCACGGGCACTTCATTTTTTTCGGGAGGGGCGGGAGTCAAATAACAATGTCTGAATGTACAGGTCCCAGGAGGGGGATCCTTAATGTATAAACCTATATATAGGGTCATGCAAAATAGACTCTGAAACTACAGTAGTATATGTATACACACATATATTATAGTGCCAAATATTTATACTATTTTCACGCAGTACATTTTGAGATGAAACTCCCGCAGTCCAGTCCGAACCTCGTCTGCTGCAGGACGCGCACGACTCCCCTTTTTGTCCTACGGTGAAGCTATCTCCTGCGCCCCCTCGTCAGGGCGGAAGACGTAGTTGGCATGGAGGTCTGAGTCCACCTCTCGGTGGTGTTGAGGGCTTTAGGGTGCTATAGAGTTTAGGGGTTTGGGTTTCAAATGGCTTTCATTATGCGGGTTTGAAATGAGATCCTGGGTTTAGGCGTTGGAATTTGGGTTTGAAGGGCTTATATGTTCAGGTACTTTAGTTTGGGTCAAGGCATTTATGCACACTCATCACACTTCGATCGTGCAATACACATACCTTCAGCCCTACACCGCAGCTTCGGGCTCCTGCGCTTCTTCGCGGTGGCACTTGTCACCAGCTCGGAAGGCGACCAAAATCGCAAACACCCTCAACCTGTGTACTGTGCAGTAGCCAGCCTCCGTAAAGCGGGAAGGAACCCAGACCTGTGGAGGAGTTGAGTTGAGTGGATTCTGGCTCATGCGCTGGAAAGTTGGGCTTAGGGTTTCGGGTCTATAGGCTACAGGGAGGGAAGTACAAACTGAAACCCGCAAAGCCCGAAGCCTCAACTAGTACGACACATCCTGGGGGTTCAGCAGCGGGTGCCATTCGGAGTTTGACCCATTGAAATTACGTGCATAGATTGGGCTTACGGATTGGAAGGCTTCCATCTCGAACAAACCGTTTCTCTGAACCAACGACCCATGCATGTGGTTTTACATTCGAGGACGAAGCTCGAAAAGTGTGAGGGCTTACGCTTTTCGGGAAAAGAAGAGCGGTTTCCAGGGCCTGAATCAACAGAGTATACAGGTCATATCGATTCTAGGGTCTTAGAGTCGGGGAACAGAAGGTTCAGACTTCTGCCCCAAGCTTTTGACTCCAATAGTCCTCAGCTTTGCAAACCGCACATACTTGACACACTGCTCAAGTCTCAAACCGACGCGCGACATTGTTGAACCCCCACCCCAAAAACCAATTGCTTTTAGGAACAGGCCTAGGAGGACTTTGAGGCTTTCGGTTGCGGAGTCTGCTGCAAGCAGGGCTGCACTTTGAAGTCGCTAAAAGGTTCGCCCTGCGCAAGATGATCGATGTCAGAGTCCTCCCAGATTGGGTTTAGGATTTCAGTACAGCATCGCCCTTAAAGTCATAGAAACGCTGACAGAACCCTTATTATATCATGAAGACGACCCTGAAGCTTGAACTGCAACGGGGAAGGTGCAGAGGTAGAGTTTGCGAGAATCTCAGGGCGAGGCAAATAAAGGCAGCTTGCTTTTCGGTAGCGCCTGCAGGTCAGCTCACGTTTGGCTCAATAAGGTTTCGGTCTAGGTTGTGCTAGAAAAAGGAGGAACCCCAAAGAATAACATAACGAAGATATTCCGACCCTTTTTTCAGGCTTTAGACACTTGCGGGTTTCGGGTCGAGCAGGCAACCTTACACGCAACGAGCATTGAATCTCACACTCCCAAGCCATTCATGAAAATCACAGATGGGTGTACCAGAAGAGGCGACTGTACCTCGTGACAAAGGCAAGGACGCCCGACATACTAGGGACATGTACCATTTTTCAAGGTATTGGCTAGGTAGGGTTTAGGGTTCCCGATTTAGGTTGCCTGGAATTTATATCCTCAAACATGAAGGTGGTTGTCAAAATTATAGTGCCTTTTTGGGTCCCTAATATAATACGGCACCTATTATTTAGGGTACCCAAAAAGGGACCCTCATTTTGACAACTACCCATGAAGGTTTCGGGGTCTGCAGCTGCGGGCAGGTTGCCGAAAGCATGAGTGCTAGCAGGCCTCCTGGAGGTCCTGCAGCTCGCAGACGACCTTCAAGAGCATGAGCACTAAACTCCTATGTTTAGGGCTTAGGGTTTCGGTTTAGGGTTTATATAGGGTTTAGGGGTTTAGGGGTTTAGGGTTTAGGGGTTAGATCCCTTACAGGAACCCTTAATGACGCCCTTGTAGATCCCTTTAAAGGAACCCCTAATGAGCCCTAGAGCCAAAACCCCCAGCCGTGCACTTCATCAATAAGATCCGGTAGGGGATAAGTCGTAGCCATATCCCCTTATAGTCCGTTTGTAAAAACAGCTTATTATGCGGCCATATACTCCAAAACCCGTCTCAAATTCATACTCCAGTTCTAGTACTTGGAAACCCTGCCTACACCAAGCGAGGCCTACGTGCCCCAAAAGCACAAGAAGTTGCTCACGTCGAGAAAGAGTCTCAAAACGAGGAAGGGCAACAATCCTTATGCTTGCTTCCATCTTCACGGCATGACAGAAACTGCCACTGCCATTTCTGAAATCCGGTGCATCTTTTCCCGAGCTGCAATCCAGCACCCTAGCTAGGCGATCCGAAACAGCCCCCAACCCAAATCCACTACATCCCCAACCCAAGGGGCTATGCATCGATCGCAGCTCTAGGCGGTTTGAAGACAAGGAGGCGCTCAAGCGAAAACGGCAACATTTGCGAGCAGGTCTGGTGGTCCTTGAGGATCATCCTGCATCCTTGTAAAGTGGCATGGGGTCGAGGGTGCAAGGTTTACGGATCAGGCTTCGGATTCGACTTCAGCCAAAGAGTGACCGGCCTTGCCCATGGTATGGACCATCACGAGCTGTCGAAAAGCGTTGCAATCCTTGTGAGGCTTGCGGATGTTCAGCAAAGAGGGCGATCAGTTTCTGTAATCCTCTGTCATACAAGTGTAGCATGTCTATCCACAAGTGTGCTTTCTGCTCTTGATGTTTCAGGCGAATACAGCTGGAACAACAATCATACCATGAATCTGTTCATCTTTATGGGAATGAGAATCCATGAAAAACCAAGTCCACTCACTCACCTACCTGACTCCATCAACAAACGCGGATAACCAATGAGACTACATGATGGGAGAGGCGCATTGCACTCCACCTTCTGAGCGCATGCCATTGAGACGAGTCAGAACAAACCTATGTTAGGACCTGGTGGGAAGGTACCTTGAAGTGTGCATGTACATACATCTCCCCCTGCAATAGACGTGTGCGTGATGAATTGCCTCTGTGTCTATGAACATCTATTGTATCGTCGCTTGGAACTCATTACCAACATACATGTGCTTACGAATGTATGCATGTATGCAGGCATGCATGTGTGTGTATGAATGCAGGAATACATACACACATACATACATGCATACATACGTACGTACATACAAGCAAACGTGCACACATGCATGCAAACATACATAACGAAAATGCATAACATACATGCAAGCATACATGCATGGCGCATACATGCATACGATCGTGCATGCATGCATGCATACATACGTACATAGATATGTCCATACATACGTGCGTAAATAAATACGAACATACATACATGCATTTACATACATACACGCGTACACGCATGCACACTTACATATGCACTATATAGCATGTGTACGTATGACAGGCAGAAAGGCAGGCAGACGGACAGACTGACAGATCCATAGATCGATAGATCGATACACATAGATAGCTAGATAGATACATATATACATATAGAAAGACTGACCGATAGATAGTTTGATTGTTAGATTGATAGATTGATTCATCGATTGATTGATTGATAGATAGACAGATCGATTGACAGTTAGATATACCGACAGACAGGCAGACGGACGGACGGATGGATCGATGGATGGAGGGATGGATGCAGGAACAGATAGATAGAACCGAGTATAAAGCCCCTCCAGCCTTCTCGTTGGATGGATCCATGTGTTGCATTCCACGCGCCTAGACACTCTCGGTTGCAGGAGTGATTCTACCGACCACATGTCGTACTGCTTTTGTCTTTAAGGTTTATTGTTGTTTGGGGTTAGGGATGTCTAATGTCTAAGATGTAAGTAGATTAAAGATCTGAAGATCGCCCTATAGTGCTCTCTCTCTCTCTCTGCCTTGCCCAGCTCGCGTGCCCAAAATCGCTGCAACTACCATCCCTAAACCCTGAGCCTGAACTAGTCTACTCTGTCTTCGAGACAAGCAGAGGAATTTCACTGAAGACGTTAGAGGGTGTTGGGTTTGAGATTCCCTGACTGAATATGTAGATCAGAGTTACAAACAAACCTACTCCAAACAGCTGCGTCTCTGAAGTTGACTAACATAGCATTGCTGGAAACCTTGTGACCTATAGTGGTAATCGTGGGGACGAGCCGACGAGGGCTTGGGATCGTTTTTGCTAGAGTTGTCGTCTGTCTGCATTCGCGTAAATTTAGGGTTTAGGGCCTGCGGGTTTGGGTGCTCCGATTTGCGACTCCGCGCCAACCAGATTTCAGGCCTTGCAAGCTGGATGCCTGACAAGTCGTTGTTCTAGAATATTCCTCCAAACGGTGTTTTAATTGTTCATGCAGGTTCCATTACTCAGAGTATCCTGGAATCCTTCATCTGTAGAAAGCCGATCGGAAAGATGTGCAGCCTCTAAACATGTTGGCAAGAAGCCCTTATGGTCCCTGCTAGAGAACATGCTGGACCGCGGCCGGCCTGCCAAAAGTCCACTGTCTTCTGCAGCAGGATCGAGTGGCAGGCAATGCAAATGAAGTTCATGCCTGTGCCCATGTACTCAAAATCTCGATGCTGCCATATTTGTGGGCAGGGTCTGACGTGGTGCAGGGAAAGGTCTTACAGGGGCTCTTAATACTGGCTGGGGGTATATGATGCTAAATTAATGATTACGGAGTTTTGGTAGAAAGGATATAAGGCTCCTGCGTCTTCTGATACCACATGTGCATCCCTAAATGGTTAGAACAGGATTTGGCAATGGGCAGCTTGGAGTAGTTGTTGGTCAAAACGAGCGAAAGGTCGTAAACAAGCTCTGGTCGAAAGCGAGACATTCAAACCACCAAAAGACCCGAAGCCGGCCAACTCCCAACACCTAACATGATCAACCTAAACCCTAAACCCTAGATCTGGGGACATGACCCAGGGACGTAACCCAGAACCCTCAAGCCATTTGTCAAACCTCCTCCCTCAACCCGTGAACCTGACCACATCTGACCACCCATAACACTCCTTCAACTTACCCGAGTTGCCTGAGATGAAGTCCCACATGGCGCGGCCACCACCAGTTCTTAGGCAAGGCGATGTCCAGAATTGGGCATGCAGGGACTAGGAGCTTACGATATTGAGGGTCTACCGGGCTTAGGGTGTCAGGGCTTTGGGCAGAGGGCAGGAGTTTCAGCCTTCTTAAACATGGGGTCGGCTACTTAGCTTGGAGATCGCTAAAAATTGCAGAATACTCCGAGGTATTCTGAAAAAAACCAAGTCAAACAGGGCCCTGAGTCCCATCCCTCAGGGTTCATGTGCCTTTTGCTCTGTGTTCTTATATGGGAGTTTGGAAAAATAGGGGACCCTAATATAGTACCCTAAATAGTAGGATCCCTATTATAAGGACCCCGAAATAAGGTACCCCTAATTTTCGGGTCCCATACAGGTCCTGTGAAACCCAAAGCACCAGCCATACAGGCCCCCTGATCCAGGATTCCTTACAAGTAGGATGTCAACATTTCTCTATAGGATCTTACATAGATGTAAATGTATGTATGCATGTATGCATGTGTATGTATGTATGTATGTATGTGTATGTATGTATATGTATACACAAGCACATACATACTTGTTTACATGCATGTACAAACACATGTATACTAGTATACACATACATGCATATAGATGTGTGCGCACATATATATATATATATATAGATGCATATACTTACATATCTATATATATATATATAAAATACATCTACGTAGGTTTCCATTGCTGCTTATTCACGTATACATGTGCGGGTTCTCATTTCTCAAGCCCCGAATCCAACAGCTTCTGAGACAGGAGCTTGGGCTCGCTTGCCAAGGAATCAATGTAGCCCACCTGCGAGAGTCGGGAGCTGGAAGACATATTATTGTTCTTATTATAATTAAGACTAAGAAGTAAAGCATTACAGGTACAGGGGTTCGGAGGATGTTATGATGGTCATGATGATCATGATTCTTGCTACTATGGTCATTCTAATCATGGTTCTTGTTTCGCATTCTTCTCTTTCCATGAACTTGGTATTCTTGGTCGTTTTGTTGACCTCACTACACACACTGGGCTTGACTGCTGCCCTTCTCAGGCTCCAGCCGTTGTGGTCCCGAGGATCTCTTCGCTGGTACCTGCTTTGGCGGCTTGGGGTTTTGGCACGAAGACTCGGGCGTGGGGCTGGGGAGATATCTGCCAATCTAAGGTACCTAGTTTGGACTAACGCACGATAGTACTATAGTACTAAGTACAGGATATGTTCAGGACCATCTCAATCTCGGTTGCGCCTTGCAACAATTTGCCTCTGAGACTCGGGCTCTGCAGTTCGAGAGATGTTGGCGTTTCAAAGGATTTTGTGACATCTGCTCTCAGATTTGAGACTTGCTGTTGCTGGATGTACCTGTGGGTGTTGACAGACCGGCAACGAATCTCTGCTGTGGACCCGGACTCAGAGAACCGCAAACCCTCAATCCTCCCCGTACTTGAAATGTACTTGAACAACGAAACCAATACCTAGACCCCCAAAAGTAGGTAAAATAATGGCCCAATACCTAAAGAAAAGGCAATTATTCTACATACTTTGGGGGTCCAGGTAACTTCGCCCCACATGCCGACACTGCGCACCAGGATAGTACACATTGAGGTTCAGGTTGCTGGAGCCTGCCAGGGCAAGCCAGCTGTATATGGGAGTTTCCGAAAATAGGGGACCCTAATATACTACCCTAAATAGTAGGATCCTTATTATAAGGAACCCAAAATAAGGTACCCCTATTTTCGGAAACTCCCAAGAGCGAAGGAACTGCAACGGAGGGTCGAGGTACCCTGACCCCTGGGTAACGCTATAGGATTCCCTATGCTGCACCTCAAGGGCATAAGGATTTTGATGTTCCTACTCTCTGGCTTCTACTGTTTTTCCGCTTTGCAAGTTAAGGGTTCAGGCTAGAGGAGGGAACTTTGAGGGCGTAGACCTGCTACTATAGCGATTTGGGCTTAAGTTAAGGTTGGTTTGGGTTGAGGCCGCAAAGGCCGCCTACCATGGAGAATCCCGCTTCTAGATGAAATCTGTGCAGGTAGAATCATGTAAGATGAAACAAGTGTGAAACGCAAGAACAGGCCAGACCTGGCACCCAAATCAAGCTTGAGGCATCTGCCAGAAGATCCAGGTTTCAGGCTTCATGCGGTGGTTTTGAGGTAAGAACCCGATTTCAAGCAAACCCTGCTTCCACACCAGCACTATGTCCGGATCCCTTTTGGATGCCTCATGAGAATCAGAGGTCCCTTCATCAGGTTCCCACGTGGACGTGGCCTTCCAGGTGCTTGGCCCGCACAATAATCTCCTTCACCAAAGCTCCACCTCCAAGGGTTTGGGATTCGTTTGTTGTAATTATTAGGGCTCGGGAGCAGGAAACCTCGCATAAATTTCGAAAAAAAACATTCTGCAAGCCTCACTTTAGGTCCGGGCTGGTTCAGGGTACTGAAATCGTTTGAAGCCTTGCTCGTCGGAATTCAGTGTATGTGCACTCTCTGTGTCAAACCATATCAGACGTCGTCCATAGTCCGAAAATCTCAAAACCCCAGCATGCAGGAGGGGACGCTACATCTAAAGGAGTGTCAACCTGGTTTCAGTGCTTGGTTTAGTGATTCTGGGGCATCCTGTCCAGCAAGGTTCTGTTCTCTTTCTCTGCAAGAAAAGCACCAGTAACAACCAGTGCATGGTGGCCTAGGTGCCCTGATATCGGAGCCTTTGGCTGTTGCTCTGAAACCCTCCATCCGTGCCTGAGAACTTGCCCTCCGTCGTCGTATGCAAGACCTGCATCTCCTCGTCGAAGAGTTTCGCCTGCCGCAGACTCAGCAGGCTGCTCGTCCAGGAAGCGAGATTTGTAGAAAAGAACACCTATAGATCCGACTTGAGCCCTTGAGACCACCAAAGCCTCAAGTTATTTCACAAGGGGAGAAGTACGAAGGCCCAACAACCAACCAAAACCCCTGTACCAAAACTCCAAAAGCCAACCCTGAGCCAGCTAAGGCGCATCCCTCCTTTCCGGCTTGCAACTGGGAAGTCTAGGACCTCAACCCCCTGCCCTTCTTTGGTCTCCGAAACGCAAGTATGGGTGGGCCTCTCCTCCAATTCTTCAGAGAGCCCAATACTATTTAAATGACTTTAACGAGGAAGGGCTCTCAAATTACAGCGGGATTGCTTCATTCAGGGTGTTGGGCTCTCTGGGTCTTTGGAAGATCGGCCCATGAGTGGACACTAGAATCAGTGCCACTGGAAGCTGTCTACTTCGCGGTTCGGCTTGTCACCGTTGTCCTAAGAGATCCTCTTAAGGACGCAGTAAGTTAAATGGCGCTCAGACGATGATGTTCTGCTGGCAGGCGCTAGCTTGCAGCCCTGCATCGCACAGCAGCTTCATGGTGTTGCTGTAGTTGGAGAGGCGTGCATACCCATGCGGACCCACCTGCGGCATGGACACGGGCGATTTTCTAATGGAGTTGCTGCTGAATGCACGACCATCCAAACAAAGGGACACAGCGTCATGGGGCAGAGATGACGCTCACAATCTATCCCCCCCTGCTGATGCAGAATTCTGTCAGGGAAGTCCACTGCCATCGCCCATTGTGATCCCCACAACCAACTGTGACTACTAGTAAGAAGAGGGCGGAGGTCAAAACCACTAGGCATTCTACTCGTGACAATAGACAGACTCAACGATCATCCGGCCTGAAAGTCAAAATACTAAGAATGCTACTAATGGCAATACCCCCAACGACCATCCGGCCTGCACGCCATCGATGAAGACATGGGGCACGCCGAAGGGTCCGGGACCGGCTTTGGAAAACTCGGGGAAGCGGGTGACGAAGTAGCTCTCAGCCTGCTAGGAGTGCTTGGTAAGGGGCTTCGGGGTCTCAGGGTTTGGGGTTTAGGACTTTAAAGGAGGCTTTGGGGTTGAAGGCTTTCGGACTTGGGGTCTTACGGTTTGGGGATGAGGGTTTAAGGCGTTTGGGTTTGGGGTCCCCCATCAATCCCCGAACCCTGGAGACCAGAAAGAGAAACATCTGCCTCTGCAAGGAGAGCATCGCCCATTTCTGTGTTGCAGGTCTCCTCAGCTAAAGCAAGAATGGGCTTCCTGACACTAGCTTCTTTTCGTGATATCATTGGTTTAGGCGGTTTGGGGCTTGGGGATCTTCATGTCAAAGGTGAAGGGCATTAGCAGCATTGAAGGTTCGGGAATGTCGGCTTCCAAGTCGAAGCCCGCGCTTGCAACTTCGGGGCTTCACATAGAGACATGGAAAGATATCCCTCTTAAATCTCAAAGCCCTCAAAACCTAAGATCTGGATTCCAAACCCTAAACCCTTAACCCTAAACCCTAAACCCTAAACCTCGAACCCCAACACCATACTCACAAAACAACAACGCCAAGTCCAAGCCCTACTGGCTGCCATGTCTCCACCTTGGGAACCTCAATGCTGGCCAGAGAGCTGCAGCCATGCACCCGAGCGACCTTATGAACAAGCTGTGCTATAACATGTTATGACGACTGTCCTATTAAAGAATCTCAGGGTAAAGGATGTAGGAAAAGCTCTCTGTTCACTTCTGTTGCTACGAACTGCCTAGCAATCTGACATGAACGGATCCATGCTGTGCGCATCCACCATTTTCCGTTATCGGCAATGAGAATCCCACGGATAGAATATTACACTATATCCACATAAGCCTAAACCCCAAAGCCGAAGCCCAAGTTTGTGGCAAATCTTATTTGCTGGAGAACCTAGTCTCCCCCCTCCTAGGGTTCTTGTCCCCCGTATCCTGCCCCTAACACCTGTCAATACGGCTTCTGCGACCTTCACATCAGGGCATCCAGAAAACACCGGACCCTAACATAGCTCTCAAAATCGGATCTGGAATTGACCCCCCAAAACCCCCCAACATCTCCTTGAGTTCTTAGAGCATCCTACACCCTTCAGGTCAGGGGACCAGTGCTTGCTTGTCCTTCGGCTCTACGAGCGGGCTCTCGTTGAAGCAGTTCAGGAACCTGCCAGGCAGCGAGAACCAAAAGCTTGAGAACAGACTGGCTTGCTTACTTCTAGATCCTATTCATTTAAAGTTTCAGTGTTGAGATCTGGTTTCAGTTGCAAGAATACTGCGTTTGAGCCAGCCCTGCCTCATGATGTCTGCACCTGTGCTGTTGGCCTCTCGCTGCGCGCAAAGGAAATATCGCGTCATGGGGCAACCAGGCTCTTCTAGCACACACTCGTAGCTGCCGTCCTGTCCTCCGGGCAAACATACTGCTTCTTGCATCACGAATTCAGGCACAACCAGCGACCCAGGTATAACCACGGGAATAAGCACCTAAGGTTCAACCCTAAACCAAAGATGCTAAGTTCCTACACTAGACTAGACATGCGCTCCAGCATCCGGTCCTTTGCGGATGCCCATGTGAAGCTGGAAGTGCACGCCTTCCTGAACACCGGGGGTACTGTAGATCTCCTGGAGCGCAGGGTGTCGGAGTGATGCTCTCTGCGGGTCTGAGTGTACCCATAGGCCCCATAGTAGTTCGTTTTTGGGATTCCCTTATTGGATTCTACATATGAACCCCCAAAAGGAACTACTTTGGGGCCTATGGGTAAGGATGTCTAAGGCTGTTGTTGTACCTATCGCAGATCTCTTGTCTGGCTTCCACCAATCGCAGTCGGAAGACCAAAAATTAACCTTCTCCGAGCCTCTTCATAAACGGAGACTCGAACCCAATTCCATGAACACTGCAGGTCCTTCACGGTGCTGTTCCCGTACTGTCTGCAGATCGGACAGTTTACGGCCAAAGTGTAGTCGAAGACAGGCTTGTGTGCAGAAGCCAGCGTGGCAAGAGCCACGAGCTTGAAAGCCATCCTTCGAAGGGCTACCTGTCCTATAAAACTAGGTCCATACACAGCTGCAGGGTCGTTGCGCACCTCATGCAGGCAGGCACAGCACAGAACCCTTCGTGAATGAGCTTCATACTCGATTTCCCGTCGAAAGCTAGCAGCGCAGCTACCAAAGAGCACCTTTGGCAGAGCTGACTTTATGACACCCTACGAGCTTGCGCTTTCAGATCTCCCGCTAGAGCTGCTGCTCTCCGACCTCGCCGCAGGGTCACGTCTGTTTGGCTTGTTGGTGTTCCGACACAGGTTCAGAGCTCATCGTGGCGTTTCGGTTCAGGTTCAGGTTGGGGGTTGGCAGAGGGGTTGATTTTGTTATTCAAGGTTACTTGCAAGATGTAGGTTTGCACTTCAGTACCGGTCTGCACCATGTACAACAGCCTTATTTCCCCAATGGGCATGGCCAAGCAAAGCAAGCATGGCAGAAACGAAGCAAGGACACTGTCGAAACTCCAAACCCTCAGCCCTAAACCTTCCGATGGTTCTCAGGCCACCACTGGTCTTCCACAGAGGATTGGGCAGAGCCAGGAACATCTTCCACAGCCTCTTCGGCCCTTGCAAGTGTCTCCGAGAAAAGGCCCATGCTATAACACAAAGACAACAACGTAGGCTCAAACCCAAGACGCTCCGATCTCCGGCCTGATGAGAAGCACTGCCCGTATCGCCTGTCTGCTCAGATGCCATTCGAGAAGGATCTCTGGGTTGGAAGTGAGGCTGCAGAGTCCTTCCTGTGGTTTCCCTTAACTTCCTAACGCAGTCCCTAAACCCTAAACCCTAAACCCGGAGACCAAAGATTCCCTAAGGTTGTAACGGCTCGTGGGGCAAGTAGGAAGTCATGCTGGTCCAAAGCACATAGAAGTTCAGTGCTTGGAAGTTTGGGGTGGAGAAGCCCTACTTGAGAGGTCGGATTGTCAACGGTTCAGCAATAGTATCTGGGGAAATTATATTAATTTCAGAACCCGAATTAGGAAAGTGACGTCGCGCTAGATACGAAACCCGAAACTAGTGACGTCGCGCTTAGTTTCCTTGCTGAAATTAGGGGGGTCGCG
>BGNK01000459.1:122124-190063 GCA_003297005.1 Symbiodinium sp. clade A Y106 | reverse complement strand
AGGTTTTCAAGGCCTGAAAACCCAAAAATCACAGTTTTGCAACTTTTTGAGGAAAGGGGAAGGGGCAGCAGGGCAGGGCATGCGTCGCTCGCCTGCCTCAGAGTTTAGGGGTTTTTAGGTTTTACGGTTTAAGGTCCTACCACCTCAACCTCGCTCGCCTCTCCTCAGGAGCCTCAGGCCGCTAATTTCGTTATTTTGGATTAACCTGACGTCGCTAATTTCACATTAATTTCCAAGTGNGCTCGCCTCTCCTCAGGAGCCTCAGGCCGCTAATTTCGTTATTTTGGATTAACCTGACGTCGCTAATTTCACATTAATTTCCAAGTGACGTCGCTGACGTCGCTATAATTTGTACAGATAGTATGCCCTTTTAACCTCTATACTTTCTCCCAAAATCCTGTTCCAACTGTCCAGGCGACTTGAAACCCTTGTACCACCAATGCAACATAAATGGATTTCATCAGAGACTCCTAAACCCCTAAACCCCTAAGACCCTAAACCCCTGGACCCTAAACCCCCGAACCCCTTAACCCCAAGCGAACTCCAAGCAAAGCAACCAAACGGCCGCCTGCAACTGGCCCTCTGGCACGGCACCTGCGGCTGCTTCGGCCTCATAACAAACTCGGGGAACGTCCTCCTAAGGGTCCTAGGGGTGCGGTGTCACGGGATTCTATCTTACCGGGGATTCTGTGAAGGGATCTGCGAAGGACTCCCTAAAGGCTTGCCTGAAGGGTTGCAGAGGTTGATCCATAGAGAAAGGAGGGATAATTTCTGAGGGGTTCCACTTATGAGGCTTCGGGCTGAAGGTTTACGCATCTAAGTCAGGAGTGTGGGTAAAAAGAATCGTGAAACGCACCCATCGCAGCCTGCTCGAGGTGTTGGGTTGAACATTGTCCGGTTTGGGGTTTCAGGTATTGGTGGGCTTCTGAGATATGTAATGGGCTTGCTTAAGCCAAGAGCTTCGTCTGGGCTCTCCCGTAGAAAGTTCACACATTTGAGATGCACATCATGCCATCTTACATGCCCAAAGGGTCCTAATTGCCTACATAGTAGAAAGTGGATTCATCCAGAAGGACCTACTGTTGTGGCTTGGGCCTTCTATCTGCATAGGACCCCTTGGGGTGACCACATATAAGGTAGGCCCTACCCTGAACCCTAAGCCCTAGTCCCGGTGAGAGATACCTATGAAAGTCGAGCAGAAAAGCTGTTCGAGGCTTTGGGAGTTCTTGGGCGACTGATAAAGGGGCATGAAAATAGCTAGAATGGGTGGATAGCGTTTTGGGGCCCATTATACTGCAATTATCATTAAAGGGGATCCCACAGGCCCATTTAAATACTTAGCAAAATCTTAAAACCATAGTCATAGATACGGCATGAGATTCATACTCATAAGTCGTAACGAAAACCGAACCCCTAACCCATATAAACCCTAAACCTACAGCTACCCACGAAACCACAAAGCAAGGCCTCATCTCGAAGGTCATCGTGGCCCTGATAGCACCAGCGTAAATCCATCACCTCCGACCTGACACGGAAGTACCAGGAAGTAGAACTCAAGACCCCGAGATCCCTTGATTTTAGGACCTGACACGGAGTTTGTTGGAACCCTGTTTGACAGGAGAAAAGACAACACTCAAACAACATGTGTAGTATTCGGTGAGTACAAGTGGCTACAGAAATGTGTGTCAATGTCTGTCTATATATCTATCTATCGATCTATCGGTCCATCGACGGGTCCATCGACGTATCGGTCTATCGATCAATTTATCCATCTATCTATCTGTCTATCTCTGCATCTGTCTGTCTGTCTATCTATCTTTATACAATATATCTATATATCTACATCTACCGACCATGTATACACATGTGTATACCTATATCATACACATATACAGCTAGGCACAAAGCCTTGCAATGCTGGCCTCCTTTTGCCCAGGACTGTGCTCACCGAGCGTGTGGCAGGCTCGAGGGACAAGAGCGCCAGGTGCAGAAGTCGGAGGCGTGGCCACAAACCTCGGGCACAGGTGGCAAGCTTTCCCTAAGAGTGTACCCAAATAGTATGTACATCAGCTTGAGGGGAGAAAGGCTTGGGATGCTTGGCTTCGCCTCCTTTGTTAAGTTTTAAGCTAAGGTAGGGGTGAACCCTAAACTGTTAAGTGCCGGATGCATGGCTTGGCACAAAGTCCAAACGCTGAACCCCTAGAGCTGGAATTTGGATTCTGAGATGTTGCTAGGGCTTTACACCCTGTCACAGAAGCACTCAGTGACTGGGTGCTTCCCTATAAGCCGAGTAACCGGTAGAGTGGGCTACTGGGTCATGGGTGCTGTAACGCATAAACAGGGTTACGGAATTGAACAGTCAACCTCTATTTAGGTAACCGGGTTTCTAGGGTCTTTGACGACGAGGCTGCGACGGTTTAACTATACTCACCAATGCAATTTAAGTCTTTCTTTCTGCTTTCTTCCAACCGTATTGTTCAGTTCCATATGCAATAAGAAAGACACTACACTACTAGCAAACTAGAAACTACGCATTGGAGAGTACAAGTAGGGCCTGGTCGAAGCATCTGCCGGAAAAACCGACCCAACATGAGGTTTGGTTTTCAGGGTTTACGGCTTCTTGAACATTTCAGAGTGTAAGGCGTTGTGAGGTGTGTGTTTTAGGGGCAAAATAGGGCTATAAGGGTTAGGGTTGCAGAGGGCCGGGGCGCAGGCCGTGGACATCGGCCACCAAATGGAAGCACTCGAAGGCCAAGCCTTCGCAGTTGTCGGACGAGCCCTTTTGGGGAATTTGGTTTAGACTGCATTCTGTTCCATGCTACTTTGATTCGCTCTAATTGCACAGCAAAGGATGTACTACCTGGTCCAGCAGCGACGATTATGCCTGTTTGACCTTCCAGAAGTCCCGGCGAACCGTCAACTATGGAAACCACCGTCCAGGACATTCGAGGCTACTTAAGGATTGAGGGACGTTTGCGCAGTTAGTGCATTGCTTAACCCTGAGGTAGCAAAAGACATACTGATAACTTCCCCTGAACCTCGTATATGCATATATTATGCATTCTGTAAATTTATCCACATATTTATTTATATTACATTTGATTTGTATTTATGTATTAACAACCCGTAGTATAACAACACTACGTATATAAACGCCCATGAACCTTCAAGGGAACGCCGGACCTTCTTGCTGCTCGGCGAACCATTGGTTGACGATGAGCCGGAGATGGCCGTGCGGAAGATCTGGCGTAGCATCTTAAAGGAGCCCCGCTATAAAACCCTTAAAGGAATCCGCAAGGGACTAGCAACGGATCCCTTAAAGAAGCCCGCGAAGGAACCCTTAAAGGAGCCTTAAAGGGCTTTCCAGATGCCCGGAGGCTGTCACAATCGGGGGGAAAGCGCTGTAGGCTGCTATTCGGGACTTCGGCGCGTTCATTCCGCGTTCCAGCGGCGATGGCCGGAGTAGTAGGAATAGACTACCAGTGACTACCGTCGTGGCATGCATAGCAATCCTGGTCGCGGTCACAAAGTCGCAGTCGGTGTGGCAAAGGAGACTAAAAGCAGCAGCAGCAGTTGTCATGATGACATCATGACCAGTCTCATCCTCGTCAACAACACCCGCAACATCAGAATACACCTATCATCAGAACTAGACCCAATGGAGTCGGTCAAGATGTGAATGCTGCTCGAAGCTTCTAGGGCGAGCAAAACCTGTGTGGCAGTGTTGGCATGCAGACTACCCATAGGCCCCAAAGTAGTTCCTTTTTGGGGTTCATATATAGAATCCTATAAGGGAATCCCAAAAAGGAACTACCATGGGGCCTATGGGTAACCTTAGCCACGAGCACCGCCACCGAGGCAACGACACTGCTCAACCCCAAGCCTAGACTTCTGAAGGCTTTGCAGAAAACCCTAAACCCTAAACCCCCAAACTCTAAACCCCTAAACCCTAAACCCCCAAACCCCCAAACCCTAAACCCCCAAACCCTAAGCTGTAAACCGCTTCCGGGGCCTATGGAACACTCGCAGGATCCTCGAGGAACGTCTGCCTGAAAGCAGCAAAGCACTGCACACTCTTGCGGCAGTCTGGTGGCTAAACTCCGATCGCCCAGTTCGATACAAGTCGATGAAGGGATCTTGCGTAGATAGTCTCGAATCGGAGAGCGCGAAACTGGGCCATCATTACTATCCACGACCACCGCAAGCTTCGCCATGCATAGCAATCGAATGCTACTTTGATTCTGTTGTTGGGCCTAGCTCCTTTGTTCAGAAAGTATATAGGTCTTCGGAACAGACGAACTATAGCAAGAGGTCGAGGTGCTAGACAAACCTGGAAATTCCAGACCAAGCCGAAATCCCACAGCCCGAAATGGTGACCCACAAAGACGATATGAAGCCCAGCCGCGACTGGTGTTGAGGACCAAGTCAGGGTGAGTGGCCTAGGGCAGATCTTGTGTTGGATTGGGACTGTTTACCGGATTCCGTGTAGGATCAGATGCTGAGATTTTGTGTGACCGTCGGGGTTGTGGTTGTAAGGCTAAGCGGATCAGTGTAGATCTATGTGGGGGCATGGGTTCACGATGTAGACTTGTGACAACTGCCCTGAGCCTCTCGAGGACGAAGCACCTGGATTTAAGCTCCGCTGGCTGAATGCCTCAAGCCGGCTGCAACAGCAATTATTCCAAACACCAAACCTCAAGCCTGTAACAGTAGCCCATGCCAAAGCGCCGAAGCTTCATGTATTATGCCATGGGGCACAGCCGCAATGGCTTTGCACCTCTGCAGCGCCTCTGCATGGCCTCAGGGCGCAGAGCATGCAGGCACAGTTCAAACAGCAAAAGCAAACATAACGATCTTGCTGATACGAATCAACATGTTTAGCTTTGTGCCGCTAACGATGAACCATGTGTGTGTATAAATACACAGTCACATACATATTTATTCGGTTGTTTCTGTATTTACTTACTTATTCATTTAGTTGGTTGTTAATGTTTATACATATTCGTTAATGTCTTTCGTCATACGCCTGCTGCTTCTATAGCAATTTCCCACCCCACCAAGCACCATCGGGCCTTTGTAGAACTGCCGGTCATCCCGTCTTTGGCACTTTGCGTAAAGCTCCTGGACCATTTGGAATCAAGGGCCAAATGGCAAATCAAGGAAACATGAAATAAACGTACCCTAGACCCGGGCACAAAGCGAGGAAGGGGTTGACAGCATGCAGAGTCAAGAAGTTGGTTGCACATGGCACTGCAACGCGTAGCTTGAACATCCATGTACAATAAAGGGCAAACCACCCTGCCCCAGCCAAAGCCTTCGTCCACTTGTTTTTGTTGCATTTTGTCTCAACAAAACCGCAAGGAGCTTGAGCTCTCATTCTTTCACCTGGCGGTTACCTCCGCCTCTACCCCATATAGTACGAAACCTCCAACCTTGAACAGCGAGGCATCCACCACATCAAGTGCACGCCGTCCGCTCCACGGCGAGATGCACGCCTTTGCGAAGTTGCTTAGTTTTGTGAGGACGTCGTTGACTGTTTGTCTCCTTGTTTGGTGAGAAGATGTCCAAACACCCCCGGGTTTAGGGGGTTTAGGGTTTAGGGTTCCCCCCAAATTCACCCAAGCACTCGCTCATGCACAAGGTGCCTCACCTCTTTCTGCACTCAGCCATCTCGCAGTCTCCAACTGAAGCAACAAAATCTGATCTCAACCGACCTAATTACCACCGCTGTCACGAAGCTGAGCTGCAAAGGGTGACACCAAGCGCATGTAGGGGTGTAGGTGCTTCTCAGATTCGTGTATCTGCTCTTGATGAGGCAGCAAAATCATGCAACATCCACATTGTCATGCTCTAAGACACTTATGAAACAAGCTATGCCACAGATTGACAGACAAACACACCTTCATGAGAATTCCACTGCTAGAAAATAGAAACACATCTCAAGCCCACCGCCCACTTTTCGACAGAGTGCCTCCAGGCCCGTCCATGATGCAAAAGTCCAGGCCACCTTGCGGTGCAGTGGAACGTTGCATCCGAACGCCTAAGCCCTGTTCCTACACCATCCAAAGTGTAGTACAGCTTTTAGGTAAACCAACAATTTGATGGTCACGATCCTGCAAAAAATACGAAACGACATCTTGTCCGCCTCATGAATTCCAACTCGGTGGTCTTGACTGAAGGAGATGATGCCAGTCTTGCACTCTGGTAGGCTTTCAAGTGCGCTCAAGCAAAGACGACAGCGGAGTGATGAGAGCTTCACATGTCCGCGAACCTGAGGACCTGAGGAAGCCATGCAGATGGTAAGGCTCGCACCTTCCCGTGAAGGTGCGCTCGAGACGAAAGGAACTTGACGAGATTTCGACACACCTGGCATTTTCCAGTTGGCATCTTCGTTTAGAGTTTCGGGCTGGGTTGACGGTGAAAACCTGAAGTACAACCATTTCATGATTCTGATGCTGATTGGGCTCAACACCGCTTCTGTCAACCGGCTCAGCGGTCTGTGCATGGATAGTTGCCCAGCAAACCCCGAAGGCCACCTGCAGCGTCCGTGGAGGGGATGCGGCATCCGGGGGCAAAGCCACGTGGCGCTGGAGGAGGGCCTGTGAGCTTGCTTCCCAAAGGGTCCAAATATAAAGAAAATTGTAGGCTGTAAATTAGGGCATATTGGGGCCTCGACAGTATATGCTATACTGTTACGTGGACCCTGAAGCCGGGAGTGGAGCTCTTTTCTCGGAATCTCGGGATAGAAGGCTCAAGGATTTTCGGTGACTTGGCACAATCCAACATGCGTTGCCCAGAGAACCCAATACCCCTTAATTAAGGAATATACCTTAAATCTTAATATTAAGGCCTCTATAATTTAAGGTATATTCCTTAATCAAGGGGTATTGGGTTCTCTGGGTGGGGCCCTCTTCCAAAGCAGCATGAACCTGCAAAACAACGCACCGCGAACAACAATGATACTACTGGGCATACCTACTAAAGACCCCGCCTCGTCCCAAGGATCCTCCAGCAGTTTCAGTATCGTCAGAAGCTCCGTTTGACTCCAAACCATTAGACCCAAATAGCAAAACCCCCCCCCCNCCCCCCCCCCCCCTGCATCCTTCTCTACCCTGCAATGCCCCAAGCCCTCGCAGCTCCTTCCCTTCCACCCGGAAACCAGACAAGAAGTGTAGCCAAGCCCTCGGCTCCTTGTGTATAATATATCCTGTGACCCAGGATGCACCCTTTAGAACACTCCATACAACCCGTTTAAACCCTGTCAAACGTTTTAGCATCCAGATAACACCCCCACAACCCTGAACCCATATAACAAAGCATCCATACCCCTCCATCGTTGTAAACCAACCCCCCCCCCCCAAAATGAACCAATTTAAAACCTTTTACAAGAAACACACCAAAAAAAAAACCAAAAACCCCCATGTAAAACCCTCAAGGCCCCTCTAGGGAGAAATATTCAGCGCCGCGACGTCTAAGCAGACCANTACGCCCCCCCCTCCCCCCCTGTCAAACCCCCTCAAACCGTGTCTACATCCGAAAACCCCCCCCCAACCCCGCACCCATAAAAAAAAAGCACCACACCCCCCCCTCCTTTTAAACCCCCCCCCCCCCCCCACCATAGAGCCAACATGAAACCCTTTGCGAGAATCCCAGCAAAAAGACAACCCTAAAACCCCCTGTCAAACCCTAGAAGCCCCCTTCTAGAGGAACCCTTAGCCCGTGAACCCTCAAAGGAACCCTTAAAGGGAACCCTGAAATTAGGAGCCCTTTAACTAGGAGCCCTTAAATAAGGAGTCCTTAAACTAGGGGCCCTTAAAGAACCTTAAAGCAACCCTTCAAGTAGGAGCCCCCAAAGGAACCCTCAAATTAGGAGCCCTTTAAAGGAGGCCTTAAAGGAACTCAAAGGAACCCGAACCTTCCAAGGCTCCCCCGGCTCTCCGACCTGCCAAGACCTCGAAGCCACGGAGGCCAAGGCCCGGCTGCAGGCGCCGACGCGGCCAACCTCCCGGAGCTCCCCAGGCGGCGGTAGCATAAGGGTACTAGCATAAGGGTTTAGATGCTAATATATGGCCTTCATAATTGGGGTTTCCTTTAAAGGGATCCTTATAGGGTTCCTTCAAAGGGGTCTATAAGGGTTACTATAAGGGATATTATGAGGGTACTATAGCAATGGGGCCTTCCTCAAAGGGTTTCCTTTGAAGGGGTCTATAAGGGTTACTGCTTTAAGGATCGCAGATATACTCGGAGAAATAACCTTGATAATAGCAATAATAAACTAGACTGCGATTATCCCGAAAGCTAGCAAGGCAATGTTCGTGTGGCATGTGTATGCAGGCAGTGCAAGCGCAAGCAGGCAGTGTCTATGTGTTGTATATGTGTAGTGCAAGCATGTGTAGTGCAAGCATTCAGCGTTTTTTTGCCAAAGAACCCTTCGCAGAGCTTTCGGGAATAAGACCAATACAGAACAAGTCTATCTATCTAGATACTTGTCTATCTGGGGGTCCACAGTAGCAACCCTACATCCTAAACCCTGAGCGCTAGTATTGTTGCTACAACGATGGTTGTTCATGTTGTGTTTCTTATGGTTCTTCTCGTTGCCACTGCCACTACAACATATATGCTATTTCTGTTAATAGTCATACTGTTACGTTTGTGCTTACAGGTACTATTATCATTATCATTACCAAGAAGAGCCTGTGCAGCGTAAATGGCCGGCGAATGCGATTAGGGTTTGACGTGGCTGGGCATTTAGGGAGCTTCGGGCACATGAATCGAACCCTAGGCATCGCAGCATCGACGCCTCGCGCACCTCCAACTGCAAATACACCTCGCGAGAGCACAGACTCGAGGTCCAACGAAGCTCTGCGGCAGTGTTTCAAACTCAAAGCGGGCGAGGGGAACCCTCCAAATCTTCCCAATTGTACTTTAAATGATACATTGAAACACACACACACACACACAGAATATAACCCTAAACCCTAAACCCTAAACACACACACAGAATATACCAATACAGCAAGAACCCTAAACCCTACACCCTATACAACATGAACTTTGCTGCGGCGCTTCGGACGCTTCCAGCGCCGAGTCGGGCGGAGGCCCGGCTGCCATGTTGCGCCATGGCTGAAAACCCAGGGCCCAGGGAATTTTGGGGCTGGGTTTAGGGTTTAGGGTTCAACGGAAGGGGAGGGTTCAACGGAACAGGGTTTAGGGTTTAGGGTTTAGGGGTACATAGAGGGGAGTAGGATAGCTGGATTTTTTATCAGTATTTAGTGACTAGCTCTATGTGCCGTTCACAACTTGGACGGGCGAGTATGTGAAATGCCTGCTTGTGCAATGACTGCTCGCAAAACCCGTGCAGAAAGCTTCTCTGGAGGAGGGTAGGAGAGCGACCAGGTCCACTTTTGGTGCCGCAAGCACGGCTCAGCCCTGGCACTGCAGTTGCAGGACTGCTTCCGATCACCATCGAGTGGCTGCTTCCGGCATCTTTGTACAGAGGGAACTTCAAACTCAGGAACCTGTACATGTCACGGACAAGCCAATAACCACACTAACTGCTCCGACAGATTAATTACCCGGAGGCCCCAAAACCACTGCAGAAAACTTTCCTGCCTGCCAAGAACCATTCTAGCACTCTAAGACCTGTTCGAGGCTCCGGGAGACCTTAGCCATTGACGCGTGTTTGCGTCAAATAGTTTGGGCTTAGGATTTATTTATGACCCAGAGCCATCAATAGATGTAGCCTTGTCATTAAGAACCGACATACACCAGCAGCTGTTAGCCCACCCCCTGGCCAAATACATCCGGCATCGAAGCCTTCATCTCAGGCCTTATGCCCGCAAAGACCAAGCAGTTTCCAAGGCTGCAGAGCTATGATGACAGGTACAATCTGTCAGACTTTGCATGTCTCTGTGTCTTCGTGTCTCTGTGTCTCTCTCCGTCCCTGTCTCGCGATCTCTCTCTCTCTCTCTTGCTCTTTCTCTTTCTCTTTCCGCGCACACACATACATACATTTTTATATACACATATATGTATGCATACGTAGATAGGTAAATATATGTAAATATACGTTACGCATACAGCTACGCATTTGTGTAAGCGAATACGGAGGAACAAAGAGCATGCATCCGCTGGTCTGTCCACACTGGGAAGTGTTTAGGTCTAGGTGCTCTGAGCTCTCGGCTTGCCATCCGGCTGATCTATGAGCTTGACAGCTTCTGGGAGTCCCAGACACTCCGATACCGGAATGACTTGAAGATTTTTGCGCTACCGAATAGTGGAGTCTCTGGAAAGCTCCCATCTATATCCCGAAGGATGATGAACAAACGCAAAGCAAACCCACGACGGAGTCATCCGCTGTATAGCCACCGACGACGGAGGTGTACCTTACTCGTGCTTGGGGTAGACTGTAAGCTTTAGGAGCATGTAGGTTTGAGGGCCCTGCACCCTAAACCCGTAAACCAAAAAGTTTTGGAGGCTTAGACCGACCAAGAAGAAACAAACAATGCTTGCTGCACTACGACGGTACATGCTGCTGCCCATTGCGAAATGCTTGATCACCACCCGAAAATGCTTCCTCAAACATGAGCACAGAAACAAACGGATGCTCGCATGCAGCATGTCGCGATTTACAGGCTGAGGGGCAGTCGAGAGAAAGGCCTTGAAGGTTTTCTCTGCTTAAAGCCGGTTCACTTGTCCGAGATTTTTGTGCCAAGCTGAGCGATGGCATGCCATCCTATGCACCGGATATCCTAACAAGGTCCGTTGATCTCTGTCACACTTCCACGAGGACTTAGACTTAGAAGTGTTCTCCCCATAACACGCAGGCACGTCTCCGAAGTGACTCGTTGAGGATCTCCGACAAGTCGCCGAGATCGGTTTCCCAGTCTTCACCGTCAGAGTCTGTGCCATCCAAGCCTACGATCGCCCGGTGCAGTTCCTTTGCTGGCGACGCTGTGTCCGCAGCTGAGCTGCTCTGGTTTATTCTGTGAGATTCAGCAGGCTTAACAGTGGTCTGAACCTCCTGGCTACTGCAAGCCTATCTGAAACCTGGGAATATACCACTCTAGAGCTCCGAACCGAACTCCGACCTAGGCACCCAAAACAGTAAAGCCCGCATTCACTCCGAGAGTCCCGGGTTGTCATTTTCGGGAGCCAGGTCTGCGACATGTGCTTCCGGAGGCTTTCGTGTAGGCCCAAGGCTTGGTAGCAGGCCTCTGACAGAGCAGCTGTTAGGGTTCTTTCATATAAGTTTCTAGAGAGGTCTGAGGACAGACGGCTTCGTCCGAAGGGGTTGTAGGACTCATAAGGTGTAGGGGTTCTGGGTGTACAGGGCTTGAACATATCACGGCTTGCATTTGGGGCTATTAAAATTGTCGGTTTCACGGATTGGGAAATGTGGGGCCAGCCCCAAGCGACTAAACTCCAAACACTTATAGAGGTATGAAGTGAGAGGATCGATTGCCAGACATGGCCATGGGAACAGTGGTAGGTGTTGTCGGAGTTGCCATGCTACAGGGATACGAGGGCCACGAGTACCATCGTCTTCTGCTTCGGACTTTTAGAGGCTTTGGGGGATCCTCGCCTACCTCAATCCCTAAACCCCTTAACCCTCAACCGTAAACCCGAAACCCCTAAGCCCTAAACCTGTAGCAGTGGGTCTTCTGGGCCTCGCTCCACCATAGTATATACTTCGGCCCCAAGGCCAATGTACATACTATATGGGTTATGGACCCTTAGGCTTCTGTACTGAATCTAATGAGCTGCTATGACGGCTAGGCCTATACACGTCCGAGGCAGGAAGCACTCAGAATGAACAACCTACGATAAATCAAAACGAGACCAAGCACGAACCCCTAAACCCTAAACCCCTAAACCCTAAACCCCTAAACCCTAAACCCTAAACCCCTAAACCCTAAACCCCTAAACCCTAAACCCTAATAATTATGGGGGCCCTGCACCTTCCAACCTCAATCCGAACTCTCAATCGATCCGAGGGCTCGGGTTTGAAGGCTTCTCGGGTTAGAAATCCCTAAACCCTAGGCCCGAATCCCCAAAGAAGGCCAGATGTCAGTAAGCTGGAACTTACGAAAACCCGAAAACCGGTGCGCCTCCACAGGATTCTCGCCGGGTCTGCTGAGGACGATCGGGATGCCAGGAAAGCCACCTGGTCTTTCAGATTTAGGGTTTAGACGCCCTTTTCTTTGTAAGAAGCCTGACCACCAAAGTTTTGGGGGGTAGCTGGCTTGCGGTGACGTGTTCAGGGTTTTCGGGCTAGTTTCTCCAGGCTCCGCCGTCTAATGCGATTGAGCAGTATATGTGTTGGAGGCGAAATTCGGCTTTCGCAGGAAATGGCTAAGCAGCCGCATAGGCCCTTGCACTATATGATAGCATCGCTACATCTTCATGTGCAGATCAACCACTATCCAACTACACCCCACCACACTGTCTACCTTTTCAGGGCGGAATGCCTGAAACTGGCCGCATCTCGGCCACGATTCTCTGCGCTTCTGCCGGCGCGATGTCCATGTTGTAGACCCACTTCTTGGAGGCGTCGTGCCGGAAGAGAAGCAGGTACTCCGTCACTTCTGGGTTCACAAGGTACATCGGCGACGGGTCAAAAGTCAGCACGGCTTCCAAGACAGCACCTGGGTTCATGTTCAGGAATTTAATTTGAGTTACCATAATAATAATAGGGATCTATAGTAAATAATATGGCTTCCTGACTATGGTACCTTAAAGCAGATCTCAGATACCTTAACAAGAACCCAGGCACCGGTAGTGATACCCAGCTCTGACAGTGTCTTGTCCCCAGCCAAAGGGCCTGTGGTCGACAGCAAGTCACCTGGCGGTTACGAGCACAATTGCGATGCCTCGATAGTTCTTCTGGTCTTACCTTAAACTACTAAACCCTACTTTTTTGTAGGTTCCTATTATACACCCTAATATAAAATTCATAGGGACCCTACAAACAAGTAGGTTTTGGTTGGTTAAGGTCTTTTCAGATGATCTACAGTATCAGATGTCAAGAATCAGGGCCCCGACCTGCCTACAGCTCCTGTGGGGGTGTGCTTCTGCAGCTCCCGCTGCAAGCTTGAGACCGATCCAGCCGCCGGCCACGCCAGAGACGTCAAGAAGCTCCCCGATGCAGCATAAACGATGGTGAGCTCAACCGTTCCGTCAGTCGCCATCCCAATACACACCGAGGCTTCCTAATTCCAGTGTTAACTTAAAGCTGGAACCGCTGCCTGTCTGAGATGGGTGACGGTCTGTTGAGGATGCTTACATCCCAACCCGGCACGTCGCCCGGGAAGAAAAAGACTGCATGTTGCCGAGACTGCCTTTCAAGACCTTGGCAAGCTGTAACTCTTGAGCCTCTGATTGCGACCACGGTAAATGTACTCCTAACTGCAGTGCTTAGGACCCGCTTTTAGGCAGCTAGCTCCTCTCTTGCATGCGCAGCCTTGTCTACGACGTCAGAGACCCTCTAGACCACATGGCGTTTGATTGCTCAAAACTCGGCGTAGGATGCCGACACTTGGTCAGCTTCGGGTCTGCCAGCTGACCCTTCAACCTGAAATCACGGCAGCCAGCCTCTAAACTGTCCCGGCTCGGCAGCTTCTCCTGAGACATGTCCCCAAGGGTCCATGTACTCAAACAGTATATACTTTGGCGCTGGAGTACCTACATAAGGACTACTTTAAGGCCAAACGTGGTTGTCAAAATTATGGTCCCTTTTTGGGTCCCTAATATAATACGGCACCGATTATTTAGGGTACCCAAAAAGGGACCCCTATTTTGGCAACTACCCATATGAATACATGGACCCACAGGGTGTCAGATTTCTTAAGGTGTCGGGTCCTGGCTTTCGGGCTCAGGGGTTCAATGTCAATAGCACGGTTTACGGAAATAACCCCGAAACCAAAATCTGTGCTTCTAGTAGGCTGCAACTTTCTGAGCTCACATCCGACCGAAATACCTAACCCCTCAAAGCAGCCAAGATATTAACGCGAAATCTGAACAACCGCAAGAAATCCCGCTTGAGCTCCACTTCTCCGGCCTTGAAACAACACTTCTGCATCTTACGACTACAGCAGCTTTCGACTTTTGGGTAGGGTCTCGGGGCGAGCAGCTATTTAATTTATCAAAACCTGACAAGACAGCCCTGAACCCAAAACTCCCGGAACCCATAACAGCGCAACCCTCAACCACGATGCCTCACGCCCCAAAGCAACAAATCGAGCAACCGCAGGTATCTGAGGCAACTACAGCCTCACCATCCCACAGACTGTCCAGATTCTCCTCAGAATACTGATGAACAGAAGCTATGAAGCTATGAAGCCATGAGGAGTTGCTTTTGTCTGAAGAGAGGGAAAGGGTCGCAGGAGTTCAAAACCTCGAAGGAGAGCCCGTGGTGTCAGAACAGCTCAGCTAATGAAGAAGCCTTGATACGGTTGATGGACAAAATCCTGCATGACCCTAAGGACCCTAAACTATGGGAATTATGGTATATTCCTTATAATGGGTAATGCAGGATTTTGTCCATCAGCAGTATTGTCCTGCAGCCTATCAGCCCGATCTTTGCATGGGGAGGCTTTCGCTGTAGTGTAGGTCTCCAGGTAGTCGGCCTTCAAAGTCTCCAAAATGATGATGTGAGTTCCAAGGGAAGATCAAGCAATCGTTTTGTGAGTGACCATCTTTGAGAACCAGAATTTTCAGAAAACAGCGTACTCCGATGCAGACCTCAAATAGCACCCCCCCTGCCAACCACGGATGCCGAATTTTCTCAAGCCCCCATCTGTGGTGCTTGAATGAAGACTTCCTCGAATTCCATCACATAAGCCACTTTCGGATCGTCGCAACCCCTTGGGTCTAAATGGTGCCTGTCCTTGTAGATCCGGCGGTGGCAGAGTTCTATGACCTGCAGGCAGTCGGCCTTTGACATTTCACAACATCAAAATACCTCCATATGTATGGGGGGGTTTCCGAAGATAGGGGCCCTTATTTAGTACCCTAAATAGTCGGATCCCCAAAATAAGGGACCCCTTATTGGCCACTTATTTCGGAAACTCCTATATCAACAGGGCCCTAATCCCATGGTGAGATGGCTCAGCCCGGAAGATTCTCTCGCAAACCGCTAAAATCTCAGTGTGCCTGCAATAGCACCCCTGAAGCCACCATAAGTTTTAAATCAAAATGAAGTCAACAACATCGCAGTCCGACTTGTAGACCAAAAGCTGCATTACAAAAGTGCCAGGATCTTCAATGCGCTAAGTAATGCACTAGTACACTAGTGGAAAACATCAAAAGACAGTGATGAGCAACCACACCAAGTGCTAACAATAATCGATGCTGCCTGCTGGTACATCATCAGGCGCTGCTCCGTCAGAACACACCCGTGGCCAAGTCCGCCCTGTGGACTCACGAGCAGGCGACTCTCATGAGTCACACAAGAGTAATTGCTGTTACAAGGAAACACTATGCCTGCTTAAATGCGAATTCTGTGCCTGCACGATCTTGCCCAAACACACCTACTAGTGGCTTCTCTCTTGACTTGCATTCACAGCCCCAAAGCCCAAAAACCGAGTCCTTCCGCTTTCGTGCGCGACGGAGCAGCTGGCCAAACTTCGGGTGCTCCACGAGCATCCAAGCCTCGAGACCCTCTAAGGGCTACGTGCGCCCAATCATGTTTATATTATAGTGTTCTCACTATGATCTCTTCGCAGAGACATCTAGGGTTTCGAGAATTCTGGCTTCCAGGCCTTGTGCTGTTGAAAAAACCCGTCCATCGGTGATGCATGTGCCAATAAGACACACATGAGATGTCATCTGTCGTTGGTGTCTTGGTCAAGCAACACTTCTGCAAGTTGACATCCGCATAGACTCCGACTAGACACTTATCTGGACCTGCTGGGCCTATCGAAGTCGCGAACACATCATGCACGGCTTTGCTTTGCCATAGTAGCGACATCCCCAATGTCCGACCCTCACACACTGCTCTCCGCAATCCAAATCGAAATTAGATTAGTCGGAATTGCAAGCTTCACACAGAAATCAATAAGCGCAACAAATCGAGTATACTAAAAGTGAAAACCAGTGCTCGTGTTGTGGACTTTCTCCGTCAACTGGAGACGGTCTGGTGTCTGGGAGGAAGCACCTCCGAATCCGGCACCAGCGCGGTGCTGGAGCTAGCTGTCCCTGTCGGCGACACCTGCAGCTTCGCGTCTGCAGGATAGACACGATTGTCAGAATGGGGTCGAAGCATGCAGCCAGTGAGCATGACTTATGCATGTATGCACATGCATGCATGTATGTACATCTGTATGTATATAGATGAATGTATGTATGTATGCATGTATGGTGCATGACAACATATGACAACCCAATGAAAAGCAGCTTAAGGCTCTGCAGGCTCAGAGAGAAAGTATGGAGGGACAGCTCGTATACGACCTGATTCCTGGCGCGCATATGACTCCAGAGCAATTTCGATGAACTGCGACACAGCCTGATGTCCGATACTCGGCACTATAGGTGCCTGGCCGTTTCCATCATGTAGAGGCGGGGGAGTTGTAAGAGTTGCATGTGGTTTGCCACAGAGTGCAAACCCATCAGAAGCGCAAGAAAGTTGTTCTGGCCTTGTGCCGGCGGAGGTTGTTCATCGCCTTATGGCAGGGATCTCTAGACATTTTGGGGGGAAAATATTGGTCCCCAATATGTTTAGTCCTTATTGCAGGGATCTCTCCGTGAACGTAGCTCCGTACATAGGAGCGGGTTCCGTTGACGATCTCGAGATCTCGGTCAATGATGTATTGACTCTACCGTCAGCCTCTAAGTCACGTTGATATGTGAGCGCATGACGACCATGCCCAGCATGAAGGAGAAACAGCAATGACGGTTATAGCCTATTATAGCCATAGCCACTCGCAGTAGCAATGCATGGGTTGAACCACGGTGTTGAACCGCCTATGGATTTCGGCCGCTAAGGTGCGGCAATCGGAGGGTCGCCCCCACCCTCGCGCTTCTTGAAGCGGACGTCCGAATCCTGGCTCCCCATTGAAGCTTTGGCTCTTAGTTTAAGGTGCAGGGACAACGAAAAGCCAACAAATCGTGTGGCCATAATGCGCTTGTGGTCTGTTAGTTGTGTTTTTTGTTCGAAGTGTTCAGATGTTCATGCCGTCTTAGAGCCCAGCTTGCGCAAATCTTGACAGCAGACTCATCGATGGAGATGAAGCAGTACGTAGCTCCAGCAGCACGTTCGGAGATGCAGAACACATTTACAAGTTAGATGATTCCACACCCAGTCTTGCATACGTGTCAGGGCCGTGTCCTGAGTGAGCTCCACCCAGTTTCCGTTGCGGCGTCGAACTCCCACAACATCTCCCTGGCACGCGGATGTCTTGGGGTGGTCATCAGCCATTGCAGTGCCAACAGAAACAAGCACTTGCTGCGCGAGAGCAGTTACGGGACATGAGCCAGGGTGTGCTAGCATCTGCCAAAGCACATCAAAGCTGTGCACGAATGCTGAGATATGCGAATCATGCGGCAAAGCAAACATGACCTGGGCAACACGCTTACTTCCAGCCTCTTTTGGCACCTTCAATGCTATCTGTGATGCAACTCTTGAATTCAACACAAGTTTGGCTGCAGCTGCAGAGTCAGCGTTGCTGTGAGGATTTTGGGTTGTATAGGCCTTAGATTCCGGGCTTCGGCTACAGACTGCCAAGGCAGCGAAAGCGATGAGAGCTGCAGCCCGGAACATTTGACTAGCAATGTCTTCTGAGACCAGGCGAGCATCAATGCCAGTCTCTGGCGTTCCAAAGAGCATGCCGAATAGAAGTGGCCTCCCAAGACCTCCGAATATCAGTGGTGCAACGAGGATATGACGAGATGTACAAAAGGGCGTCAATAGGGGGCCAGCTCGAGCCACACAGGACAAAGCAGAATCGGACCAGTTTCTGGACATCTCGCCTTGGAGCTCGGCTTGGATGCCAGATGTTATTTTTCAAGCCTGACGCTGAATTCATTATTGGTGCTGCCGGCTGATGTTGAGCTGCTGATCGGGGCAAGGAATACACCATCGATCGGTCGTTTGAGTCATTGCTGAAGTGCGGCAGGCAACCAGCAAGCTCCGCAGCGATGTGAACCTGCAGCCCGAAACGTCCAATCTCAGGGAGGTCAGGCTCTGGGGCAGTCGACCAGCGAGCTCCTTCAGAGACGAACCTTTGAAGAAGCTATTCCTGAAGTCCAAGCTCAAGGAGGTCAGGCTCTGGGGCAGTCGACGAGCGAGCTCTTGCAACAAGCCATCGGCGGACATGCAACAAAAGATATCCAAGCTCAAGGAGGTCAGGCTCTGGGGCAGTCGGCCAGCGAGCTCCTTCAGAGATGCATCCGCAAAACTGCTTACAGGAAAACCAAGCTCGAGGAGGTCAGGCTCTGGGGCAATTGCCCAGCCAACTCCTTCAGTTTTGCATCCGCGAACTTGGTGTTGATGCGAATATGCAAACTCAAGGAGGCCGGGATGCGGGGCAATCGACCAGCGAAAGCCTGCAAGGGATCTTGCATTCCGTACACAATCAAACTTTGTCACCAAGCGTGCTTAGTGGCTTAGTCTTTAGATGTGAGGCACATTAACAAGCCGCATGTTCTTGCAAGAAATGTCTCCTCGGCCTGCGGCATGGCTTCCAACAGCTCTATGGAGAGTGAGGTTTCCAAGCAGCCCTCCTTGACAGAAATCTTGCACAGCTCTGCGGCATCACCAACATCTTCCTGCTTCAAGACAATGAAATCCAGGACCAGCGCCGCCGAAGTCGTACTTCTCGTCGCGAGCCTCACCCCACAATTGAGTGAATGTGCCGCCTGCCGCAGCTCTCTTTGTAGCACCACCACAAGCGGCAGTCTGTCAGTACCCTCCAGTGCTACTGCCAGCAGTGAGCAGATCGCGGGCGTTGCGGTGGCTTGGCTCTGCAGTATTGAGCCCCAGTCCAGGCTGTCAGCCAGATGCTCCGACTCTGCTCGAAAGCGCCGGCACTCCTTCTGGTAATTGCTCGAAGGCAGCCCACAGGCCTCCGTGGCCTGGAGCAGAACCAGCCCAGCCCGCAGGAAGAGAAGCAAAAAGGGTTGGAAGAGCTGTGAGGACCGATCCCGAAGCCCAGTCAAGCAGGCCTCGTGCACCTTGCGCTTGGCCGTGTGGAGGCGGATGAACCATTCGGGCATTTGGCCGCCCTGCCATGTCCTGGTGCTCAACGACCAAATCGACTATAGCCTCCAAGTCGAGGGCCCGCTCCCACTCGTGGGCATGCACAATGTGGACTCGCAGCTCCCGGGCCGCCTCTGCC
The DNA here is from genome assembly GCA_003297005.1 of Symbiodinium sp. clade A Y106. NCBI lineage: Eukaryota > Dinophyceae > Suessiales > Symbiodiniaceae > Symbiodinium > Symbiodinium sp. clade A. The sequence goes on along the minus strand of BGNK01000459.1, from coordinate 170,729 downwards.
ATGTCTTTGGCCAGCAAGGCAATGTCCACTTGCAGCTGTTGTCGCACCTCCACAGCCACAGCCTGGGTGCTTGGCTCTGGAATTTTGACAGGCGAGGAGAGCATTGGCAACAGCGGCAGGTAAGGCTCGGCACGTTTCAAGCTTGCCAGTGCGAATCCCGTCTGCGCATGGCCATCCATAGCATCATTCAGTGCGCGGAGATACGACCCGATGCTGTGGCTGGGAGGCTTGGGCACCCAAGTGTCGGTGAATGCCTTTCCAAGCCACACGGCTGGCACCACATGCTCAAAATCGCAGAATCTCCCCGCCAGCCCCTTGAAGCCAGGGATCGGGTCCGACCGATTAGCGATGCAAAGGGTGACCTTGTCAAGCCCATACTTGAATAGAGTTGTCCCAGCTCTGTACTACCTAGCGGCGGGCTGCCAAAGGTGACCACTGCCGTCACGGGCCAGCCGACTGAATGGAGGTGCACGGCCGCCAACGTGGCCAACACCGCACCCAGCGAGTGCCCTGAAAGATGGATGTCGGGTCGTGGGGAGAGTCTCTCAAGTTTCTCAAGCTACTGCCAAACATCTGCCTGCACCGTCAGGTAAGCATCCTGGAACCCCTTGTGCACCAGAACCGCGCCGACGTCTGAGCCAGTCACAAGCTGAGCGCTGAGGGGCACAGCCTGAGTGTCCAGGTCTGTAGAGATATTTGCATAATTGCTTCTGGCCCGTGGAATCGGCAAGCACAGTCCCCCGAAATCCCAACTCCACAACTCCACGGCCCAGCGTGCGGCCGATGACTAGGGTGTTTGTAGGGCGTCTGTCGGCGACGATCTCCCAAAGAACTCCCGCTTCCTCCACATGATGCTGCCGGACGACATTGTATGGGGCCTTGGCAAGACGCCAGAACCTCTCCAGTTCGCTGCCTGCGAAGGAGCTGGCAGCAAGTAACCGCGATGCAAAGGATGGACTACCCGGTTCGGCATCAAGAGGCACCGGGACTGCCGATGCATTGTTGACCTCATGGTCAAGAGTCGCCGACGAGAGAGACCCAAGGATTGGAGCGACATCGAGGTCAAGGGCCGTGGCCGATGAAGTGTCAGCCTGCAAAGTGCGGTCGATCTCATCAGAGCTTCCGGAATGATTTGCGGCAACCTCTGTGACACCTTGCTCTGGGCTCACGTCGGCAGGAACATCCGTCGTGCTCGGCGCAGCCATACGCAACGCCTCTTGGACGGCTTCCTGCGCCATGGCCTGCAGCTGGTCCGTGTATCTTCTTTGCCTTCGTCACAAGCACCTCCAAAGCCTCCGGAAACTCCGAAGAGCACGATTGCATGATATCATCTGCCGTGAGTTGCTGAAGCTTGGCTAAGCACTCGAGAAAGTCCCCCTCGTCGTCGCTCTCAGCCACAGCCAGGAAGGGTGGGCCACGGTTGCCCACAATTACATACTTCTTGAAGCCGGAGCCCACGAGCATGGAGAAGAGGCCCCAGCCATCGTTGCGGTAGCCTGACAGCACTGGTGGGATGTCTTGCTCTGGTGCTGTTATCAGCCATGGTATACACATGCACAGCTCACGGCATGAAGTCATCCAAACGATAGCCTCGAAAGGCGCCTGCAGCATTTACGGGGGTCCACTTCCCATCGTCCTGCCACTCACGACAGCTCCGCCTTGTCGAGGTTAAGGGATGTCGCCTCAGCTCTGGCCAAACTCAGTCGTCAGCTTTCTCCAATCGAAAATGCAGCAACATACTATGACTTGTTACTTGCATCTGATCAATACGGGAGGAAACTGGAAGGAACTCGGAAACGCAGACATAAGCTTAAAGGGTTCTATAGGGTTCTGTAATCGGGTCCCCCTTGATGGGTTTGCAGAGCCAGGCCAACTTCTGACGAGTTGCAAGCTGCCAAGAGGAGCGAAGGACTCGGGATATCTAAAGCTTCTATTTTCGGCAATGCGCTGAGCCAAGATTCGGAGAGCAGCTATGTATCGTACGGAATCCTGATGTGGACAACAGGGCAGCGGAACATCACGCATCGTGCATGACTACTAGCAGCTGTGTCTGCAAATCAGATCGCGGCAGCAGAGACATGTTGCTGTCGCCATGATCCTCACGACGCCCTCTGAAGCTTCTATGTCAGCAGATTTTCCATAGACTGCCCAGCCTTTCTCGAGCGTGATCCTTGAGCCCCAAACCCCAAGGAGTCAAGCCCACCTTGATCATGATCCCCATCGGTCGCTCCGAGGTAGAGGGCCCCCGGCGAACTACCACCTGCAGAGTAAATACACTGCAGGGGCGGATCTATTCTTTAATGGGAGTGGTGTCAAGAGGTTTTTCAGGTTTACGAAGAGGCCCAATGGATCCGAATACGGTTTGGGGCTGGTCGCCGAAAAATTGGCTTTGTATAGCGAAGACACGAAGAAAACTACTACTTGAGGCTCAGAATAGCCGAAAAGCCTTACAGTAAGGCATGCCCATCGGCGTCGTACAAAGAAGCCATAAGCCCGAAGCAGAATCTCAAAGAACACGTATGTAGAGGTTAGAGTCTAGAGTCTAGAGCTAGTCGTTAGGTGTTCCTTGGTATGTTTTGGAATATACATTCCTCCATTTCCCTGCACCCTCGGGCTTCTCCTGGTGCTCCATAGGGAGCTTACGGTAGAGATGTTTAGAATTGCTCGTTGGGTTCTAGATGGGCTTGATTATCGGGTTGTCATGACTGGTTAGAAATCTTACGCTATGACCACGGATAGAGGCTCGTAGATCAAAGTTGTCGTCTTAAAGAGTCGTCTCTGAGCTGGAGCCAATTCTGTAAGATACAAGAATCCTGGAGTGTACCCGAACCACGGAATACATCGGGCGCCCCGGAGGCTAGGACTTGCTGGGCTTAGTGTCTCTTCCTGGCCTGATCGTGCTCCACTACCCATGGCTCCCCATAGGAGGCCAGTTCCTGAGCTGCACTGCTGCATGCTTATAGTGATCCCTTGAGGGTTCGGGGGTTCAGGGTTTAGGGGTTTAGGGTTCAGGGGTTTAGGGTTTAGGGGTTTAGGGTTTAGAGGTTGAGTGACGGCTGTCGAAATCCCTCAGAATGCCTCACGGACATCCTGAAGCTTAAACAGGCTTCGGAGAACTTCGATACCGATGTCGGTGTCAAGAGATCAAGGAGAACATTGAAAACCGTAGGGAGCCTGCAACATCTCGCTGTCACTGTCTTCAGGTACCAAGCCAACCCCGTAGTTCTGCTGAGGTTCCGTAATGGTGACGCCGGTGTCAACGGCAGTGTGCCGCCTCAGGCAGTGCAAGTTAGACCCCTGAGATTCGACCGCATCGCGACTTGAGTCAATCTGTTCTTCTAGATTTCTTAACTGTCGATGCTGCATTTTTTTTGCGCTTGCTTTTCGAAGCAGGTTGCACGTATTCATGAAGCACACTTCTGCCAGCGTGGTAACACTTACACAGGAAGGGGAATCGTTGAAAGGTCCAGAAGATATCGTGCAGCCCGCTCAGTGGCAGTGTACTCACTAACAGCATCCCGGAAATTGCGAGGCCCGTGTACACAGCCGAGATGGAGCAAAAACATAACACCGCAGCAAAAGTTCAAGGCTCTTATGCTTCTCACCATGCCCAAACCCCCCTCCCCGAAACCCAGAACTCGAAACCAACTCGGTCCCCCCAACACCAAAACTACCAGCCAGCCTCAATAGAGGCCCTTCTGCTGACTCCATCTTCACGTAGCCGGACCTGGCAAGGGGAGGGGTTGTAGGCCTGTAGCTTCGGGGAATAGGTGCTAGGCACTATATGGCCTTCTCTGCAAAAAAATAGTAGGATGGCTTGGGATCGTTCAGGTTTCGGACAAGACACCGAAGGACCAGCGGGGTAGTGAGTGAACCCGGGACCCTCGCACTCAAAATCTGCATCGAGAACCTGCATACAATTACAAGAAGGCCCGCTTATCGCAATGCCCTTTACAACATGAGCTGCTGCCGAAACGACTCCGGGCAACTTATCTTTCTCGAACTTTCTTAAGCCACGTCCGGAGCAAGCGGAGGGACGTCTGAGACGACCAGAGTATGCTAGGCCCAGATTAAGGTACTGCGATGGTGAGCATAGGTTACTTTTCTTGATACGAGTGCCAGGTGGCATGACTAGGCACAACCTCCGCAAACTTCTTTCAGCTCAAGGACATCGGAGAGACAGCAAACCACGTAATCCAACTCTGATTTGTTTATGTGTTCCTTGTTTTCGTATTATCCTAGCAGTCGAAACGAAGCGTGTTTCACCAAATGGCTGAACTGCAATGTACAAAAGCTAGGTCCTGTTTCAGACACCGGCTGACACACGCATCCTGCCTCAGGGTGCCCTGCGGTCCAAGCAGGGATTCGCCGTTGCGATAGACCTCATCGGCAGCTCGTGCATATCTTGGTTTAGTGTTTCGGGTTTAGGGTCTTGTGTTTAGGGTTTGGGGTTCTGTCTGTGGATCTAATCCAGAGCTTGGCGAGTATGGTGTCTGTCTTTCTTTTTTCGGCTGTCATAGTCGAGGTAGTACCGGGCTTGGGCTGAGACAGAGCATCCATGTCGTAATCCAACTTAGCTGAAGCTGGAAACAGCGAAGACCCTTTGCACCAACTTCTTGGATTTTGGCAGATTCTGGGCTTTTAAGTAACCAGGGAGAAAAAAGTATAAACTTCTATTCCATAAGGGTTCCTTTAAGAAAAAAGTATTAGAGTATGGTACTCCAGAGCCCAGTCTTTTGGGAAGCTGAAAGTCTGGGTTCGGGAGTTTCGGGGTTTGGAACCTTCTGGTTCAATCATGGCTGCAGCCGGCCTGGGATGTGGGAGGCACCGTGAGCCAGCGGACATCGCCGTCGCGAAAGATCCTTCGGAATCGCATGGAGCATCGAAGAATCGGGATTGGAATGCCAGGAAGTCTGAAGATACAGGAAACTAGAACAGCAGCAGATCGTTTTTGTTGATGTTTGTGGCTCCTCTTCGTATTTAAACAGAGCAGGAGGGTGTGGAATGGTAAGAACAAACCAATCTTGACAGCGGCAAGCTCATGCAGGCCTCGACACACCCCTTCTTCCAGAGCCCGAACCCCAAGCCTCAAACCCTCGTCCTGGCGATGGCATGATCCACCGTGCGGAGCTGATCCCCCTGCCGTAGGGATGAGGGCTGCACAGGGTGAGAAACAGCCCTGGGCTTGGTTTGTGCCTTTAAGCCTGTGATGATTTTGTTGTGGGGATGGGACAGCTTTTCCGTTTGCTGGTTACATCCCACCCCTGTCCGGTGAGCGCATACTATGTGACTATGTCTATAGATTTCTGCGCCACCCCACTTTCAGTTTGAATTCATCTTGCTAGGCGAGCGTCGTTTACCGACTCAACCGCAGAGAATGAACATAAACCTGTGAGGGTTTGGGGGTTGCGCGGGGTGAGGGTGTTGGGATTTCGGGTTTAAGGTGGGCTGAGCTTCCTGCAGTCTCTGGCGCCTCCTCCAGGATCAGATCATCGGGGCCCTCGTCTTCCCGACTGGCGCCTATCCTCGCGGATCATAGCTCGGGGCAGCTGGAAGGATATTGAAGGAATACGAGGTCATGGCTTTATACATTCAGGGCAACCCCCAATCGGCTTGAATGAGGCTTTGCGGATTCTAGAAGCTTCTGCTTGCCGACATGAGAATCAGAAGGGGAGAAGAACTGCATGGTGAGGAGTTGCGCAGCCGTGTTCAAGGTGAGGAGTCGCATTTTCACATCTAGGTACTAGCAATGCTCAGTCTTGCGATTGACTCCGTGGGACTCTCATAAAACCAGGGCTACCTAAAGTCTTTTCAGTAAGCATCCCATAGTAGCTTGATATGAGGCTGCAGACCAAGACACCACAAGCTTTAAAATCTGCAGGTCACAAGCCCCATACACCCAGACCCAAAGTGAGCAGCACGCCTAGAAACTTCGGGGTCGAAGTATAGTGTGTGGAAGCATGTCTCAGGTTTTCGGGTGTACGGACAGGCAATCAGCGGAAGGGCTTTCAACAATGGTGCTGAAGCATGCTAAAGCATCGAAAGCAGCCTGGAAGATTGCAGCAATGGTGTGTCCCACCGTCCCACCTGCTGAAGACATTCGACTCTGTTCTGCCCTTGCGCCGAACAGCGGGGCAGGTCCTGCAAGTGCTCGCCAAGACTACCCAATGGTCCAGCTTGACCAAGTCCTTGCATGACGGAGCCACACATGGACATGGAACGACCCAGCTGATCCAAAACTCACAGCCAGCATCTGCTTGCAGGTCTCTGGTTCTACTGCGGGGCTGGGTTCTACGTTAGTCCGCAGTTTGCCCCGGCAACTACTACACGTATAGTACATGCACCATGGAAGGTGAAGTAAGTGTCTGTATAGGCGCTGACCCCACGAGATCGAGAGCACCTTCTGCGGCCAGAGAACTTCTGGGATCAACTAGCCATCGGCTCTTCTAAATGAAGTCCTCCTCCCCCCAACATGCCAGAACCTGAAGCTTAACCCGGAATAACCTACCTTGTTAGGCTTGTTAGGACTTCTGCATACTTATATAAGGACATCATGATAAGGAACCCTAAAAAGGTAGGTTTATTCAGGGGTATAAGGAAACTCTGAGGCTGAGGCTATGGTATGCCGCCCGGCAGGACTGCTGCCTGCGCTGTTAGCGCAGCCCACTGCAACGACTGGGGGCTTTTGGGGCGCAGGATTCAGCAGGCGCGGCGTTTCGGATGGGAACATCTTAATTAGTACATGCTTGGGAAAAGGATTCTGGCATTTACGGCATACAAAGAACTGCACGTGCAGAAACCATCAACCGAGTTCCGATTCTGACGCTTTTTGCTCGCAACTTCTCGTGTCCGCTTCGGCAGCAGCACTGTATCCACAGACCTTAGAGGGAGACTACTGTGTGGGGAATTAACTGGAGCATTAAGGCAGGGTTTTGTGTGCAAGGGTCTAGCGTTTGCGATGTGCCTTGCAAAACGAACTGTTGCCAACTAGCTTGTGGTATAATTACAGACTAGCTATAGTCTCCATTGTAGTTCCTTTGTGAGGTTACCTTATAGGATCCTACTTATATATTTGGTTAAACCAAGAAAAGGAACTACAATGGAGACTATAGGTAAGGAGTATGAGCCAAACTGGGGTCTGCAAGTCCCCCCCCGACTTGGGGCTCACACCCGAAGTTCTACAGATCAGCCACAGGCTGCAGCTACCTTCTTCTGGGGTCCTTATAATAAGGGTCCTGCTATGTAGGGTACTCTACTAGGTCCCCTATTTATGGAAACTCCCAAAAGTTGAATGCCAGCTCTCAGTCGACGTCAGCAGCAGCTGAAAAACTGTTGTGGACAGTGACCCAACCCTCTAAATCACGAATGTCGACTCTGCAACGCTCCTCAAACCCTAAACCCTACAAACCTATACCTAACCCTAAACCCTAAACCCCGAAACCCTAAACCCGAATCCCTAAACCCTAAAGCCTAAACCCTAAACCCCAAACGAGGCTTTGGCAGGCCGCCCTCGAGGAAAACCTCCGTGCACAATCGCGACGCCTCAGCGGTTTGAGCTCAGATCCGAGGACTCGGCTTTGGGGTGTAAAATTGGGGGTTTAGGAGTTTAGGAGTCTTGGCTTTGGGGTTCTAGGTGTAGGGGGGGTGTAGAGGAGGGTTTTTAAAAACCGAAGAGGGTTTTTAAAAACCCTCTTCTGAGGCTTTAGGAGTCTTGGCTTTGGGGTTCTAGGTGTAGGGCTTAGATCCAAAAATTCGGGTTTGGGTGTCTACGAGTTTACCTCAACTATCCTAACTATCGAGCAACCGAGGTACCTTAAAAAAAGAGTAAATGTATCTCCCTTGTTAAGGTATATAGATTATTCTAGGTGGGGTTTATGAGTTGAGGGTGTTAGGGTTTGGGGTTCAGGGGTCAGGGCTTAGGGTTTCTTAGGCTTAGGAGTCCTCTGTTCCCAGAGAACCCAATACCCCTTAATTAAGGAATATACCTTAAATCTTAATATTAAGGCCTCTATAATTTAAGGTATATTCCTTAATTAAGGGGTATTGGGTTCTCTGGGTTTGGGGTTCAGAGCTTAGAGATCCGAGCGTTCGGCATCCTGTTTAAAAGGTCTTACGAGGTGATTAACACTAGCCATCCTTGCACGGCTGCACGGGGTTACATCGTACTCTGCGTGAAGATAAGGGAACCTTCTAATGGATTCAACAACTGCTTAAGCTTTTGGCAGGGTTTTGAGACCTTTGATTATATGAGCTTCTGTGCTTGTTCATGAAGGTTGAATGCAGCCCCAAGAACTGATGCGGCAGGAAGCAAAATCTGGTTGCGGAGCATTGCATGCCTCACTACTGGATATACTATAGCACTACGGCACTACGTATGACACTTATATGAAACACCCGCCGCGGTTTTGGATCTGCGGTATGAAACGCTACCTAATTCGCAAAGGCCCTTAGCTCAAGGACCTATAAGGACCCCTACCCCACTTATAAGGATGTTGGATAACTCCCGATTGTAGTTCTCGACACGTGGATGTCAGCTGCTGCACCTCAAGCCTTCCACCGTGAAACGTACACCCTGAGCTAGCACTCCAACCCTTATAAACCTATGTGTGCAGCCCTAATGGTCTTAATCCTCAAGCCTGACCCTAATAGGGCCCAACATCTTGAACCCCGTGTCTCTGAGGCTGTCTCCAGGCCGAAACCGAGCAGGACGGACTCCACATGTTTGTGCATGTCCGACCTTGCGTTTTGCAAAGAACATGAGGGTTTGAGGTTTCGGATTTGGGTGTAGGGTTTCATCTAATCTTCTTGATGATGTCATGATGTCTTACAAATGGTCTCCATGAGGGTCCTTCAAGCTCGAAGGTGCTACTACGAACACCTTGGGGTTGCGCTCGATGTGTCGGGTTCATGTTTTGGCATTGAAGGAAGGAGTATCTGTTGGGGTCGGAATTTAAGATGTTAATCTCTCTCTCTCTCTATAGAAAAAAATATATATATATATATATATGTATACATACGTATAAAAGAGAGAGAGAGAGATATATATATATATATATACATACACATACATACACACACACACATGTTTGTATGATCCTACGGAGCAGGCTCAAATCAACAAATGCTTTCGTTGTTTTATCCAGCAGGCTAATTACAGGGCGAGCATCCCCTCTTTGAAGGCCGCGAGACGAGGGCGTCAGGAGTTTTTGGATGCTTTTACTAGCCCTAAGGGTACATGTACCCAAACAGTATATACCTCGGCCCCGAAATACCTATATAGGGACTACTTCAAGGCCAATGCATATACTGTATGGGTACATGGACCCTTATTAGGGTAGTTGAGTGAGGGCTATTGGCCATTGGAAATCTGTCGGCGGCACAACCGTGTCGAGACGCACCGATCACGGGCACCCTTTTCTCGAGCTTAGCGACTAATGTTTAAAGCCCTTGTGAAGGAACCCTGCAAACAGGACAAAAGCAGTCAGGACCATACTGTGCAAACGAGGGCTGTATCACCGTAGTTATCGGCCAGACGGAACTGCTACGTGGGGGGTGTCACACAAAGCTTGTTGTTTTTTGTCGCACCTGCCTTGTCCGGCGCAGGGTCTTGGACAATTCGTGCACACGTAGCCAGAATGCAGAGAACCTGAATCCACCACCCAAGCCCCAATCCACATCCGAAACCCCTGAAACCCTATAACCTGAACCTTTTCTTCTAAATCTCTCCAGCCCTATGCCCTGAACCCTAAACCCTACACCCTAAACCCTGAACCCTGAGGCCTGAACCTTTAACTCAAAAGCCTACACCCCTAGTTGTCTAGATGGAATCTGACGAGCGGACCTAACCATACAACTCCCCATAAAGCCCCTGTACACCCCTACAAAACAACCCTCTACAAGCCCTACTAAACCCTAAAGCCCCAAACCCAAAGCCCTAAACCCTAGTAGTCTCCGATGGTCGGAGGCAGCTCTCGGATGCCCGGCGTAAGAAGGGCACTTTCGTTCTGAAGCCCCACGGGGGGCGGTGCTTGCCGCCTCTGTCGATCACGACATGCGGAACCCCCATGCGTGGGTTTAGGGTTTAGGGCTCAGGGTTTAAGGTTTAGATCGGGTCTAGAACTGATTTACATACTAAACCAAAAAAGTCCCAAATACTAGCCTGCAAAGTACCTAATAGAGCCTTAGGGATAGGGCTTTTGGCAGATTCCATGCCTTGCTTCGGATATGCAGGGGTTGTAAAGCCCACCTAGTCCGGGGCTTATAAGATGCTGGTTCTGAAGTTTAGAGATTTGGGATCTAGGGCTTAAGGTTAGGGAGTTAAGGGCTTAGAGCTTAGGCTTCCGGTTTAGGGTTTGATGTACCCCAACTCCAAGTCAGCATGTTTTGGTTCCTGTGACCACGTCTTTGGGTGAAGTCTTCCCAAGGCTTAGGGAGCCCTCCTCCCTTCAAGCGGACACGGGGAACAATTCCGCATGTTCTGGTTAGAGACGGTTTCGGGTAGCTGCAAATACTCAAACTAAACGAGCCCGAGAGGCGGCACGAAAAGCAGAGTCCCCAACAAGTGTTTCTGAAGTAGGAGGTAGGATCAGGGGAACCCTTGCAAACAAAGACCCTCTCAATAAGGTCCCTTTTAAGAGACCCAGAAGTAGGCTTAAGAAGGGTTCCCCTTAAGGGGCCTCCTTTATAACACGAAGGATGTAGGGTCCTTTGGAGCGTTTGTTCACTGAACCTCCGTTTTAGCAGCAATCGGCGAGTCGTTCATGTCCGGTGCCGCGGGGAAGAGGCGAGATAAAGGCTCCAGTAAGGAGACGAAGAAGGATCAACATGGGAGTTTCCGAAAATAGGTGACCCTAATATAGCACCCCAAATAGTAGGATCCTTATTACAAGAACCTGAAAACAAGGTACCCCTAATGTTCGGAAACTCCAACATGAGTGTCACAGGAGCCACCATCAGGCATTTTGGCGAATCAAGGTGGGTTCAGTTGAACCAAAACCCTAAACCCTAAACCCTAAACCGGGATCAGAGGGCTACGGGACGCCATCACTGATTTGTAAGGCTGCTGGTGCTCAAACCTGGACTCTAAACCCTGAAACCCTGAACCCTTTTAAACTCGAAAACCATCTAACTGTAGTCACAGCTGCTTAATTTCGGCTGCATGAAGAGGCCTCGCTCGGAACTGCGGAAAGTAGCGCAAGGCCAAGTAGATCATTGCCTCGATCATCCCCCGGTGATTCGGCTTCAGGGCTTAGAGATCAGAGGGGCTGAATCATGTCATTCATGCTTCTGCAGTATGTCGGCCATGGGTTTGGTGGCCCATGGTGTGGGAAAGGAAGATCGGCTACTACACGTCTCTCGTTCAGCGAGAAGGTGCGCATGTCTGAGTTGATGCTCTTACAAGCATCCGGATGCCAGGAATGAAGAGGCAGGTTGCAACTGGCAGTTTAACCAGCAGAGCCGCGAGGAAAGCATATCCGTTCAGTGAACAGAACAGACCAGGTCTTACGACTTAAAACATAATCCTCAACAGGGCTCAGCAAGGTACCTTCTTCAATCTGTGCTGTTTGAGTGGAAGAACCCTCGCGAGGGGACAAACCTTTCAACTGGACAGTGAGTTCTGCTCCTCTTCTGGTGACTCAGGGTCTACAGATAGCGACAACAGGTATCAAGGAATAGGCACACCATAGTTGGAGCATGTGAAATCGGAACATCCTATGCCGAACACGGTGTGACACAGGGTCCTGCCGTTTGGGTCTTCGATATTGAGCGCCCTTCTTGTCAGTGCATCTGTCGTTTTGTCGATCTAACTCACTGCTTCATAACTTCCATGCAGGAAGGGTTTCGCACAACTGAACCATAAAACCCTAAACCCTCAAGCCCTCAAACCCTAAACTCTAAACCCCTAAACCCAAACCCCACACCGCCTGACCGTGCACTGCTTCAGCCTGGGTGCCGTGTGGAAAATGTGGGAATGCCAGTCGTCTACCTCGCGACAAGACAGGATCGTATACGCTGCGCGGCTCTACCCTAGGGGTCCAAATAGGGCTCCTTTAAGGGTTCCTTTGAGCGTACCTTAAGGGTACTAGTACAAGGCTCTAGGGTTTAGGGTTTAAGGGTCCATGTACCCAAATAGTATACACTTTGGCCCCATAGTACCTATGTAGGGACTACTGTATTTAAGGCCATTGTACGTACTATTTGGCCTGAGGGTCTGAGTCTACGCGCCGAACCTCAAAACACCGCACGACCTGCGGGTCTGTGTTATTCTGAACTTGCTGAACCCCTCACCTTGCCCAAAACCGTTGACGGTAGACCCCAGACCCTCAATCCCAGAATGTGTTTGCATGACAGGGTCTGGAGGCTCGTGGAGTTCAATCCTCCGTCAGGACGACGCTTCAGGACATATTATATAGTTTAGTGGTTGATTCGAAGTGTCTCACAGTGGGTCTATGAAGGCCTATGTAATGTTGCTCAGAAGTGTAGTTAACAGAGCCACTTCACATGTCTTATGGGTGTCTGCAGAGTTTGTAAGGGTCTAATTGCTCGTACTTGGAATACGGTTAGCATTCGGGGGTAATGACATGAGAGCAAAAACATGCTGCGAAGCCATGAGGTTTCTTGGCATCACGGCTACCTCCCCACACACACGCACGCACACGCACACACACACACACACACCGGGCTTTGGCCGAAGCTGAGGGCACCAGTCCCTCCAGAACCCAAGCCTTGCCCCTAAACTCCCACCCTGAAAGAGCCCTTATGGAAGCCTTGAAGTCTTAAAGATCCCTTAAAGGCCACCCTAAGGTGCCAATATTACATGCACCCCTCGCGGTGGACCTCAGCTTCGCGACCCGAGCTGTGGGCCTCCTTAGACGTGGCAGGTTTTCTTTGTCATGTTTTAGGATGAAGGTTCAGGGTTTGGAGTTTGGGAGTAAGGTTTAGAGTTTAGGGATTAATTAAGAGTTTAGGGCTTGAGCTTAAAATGTTTAGAAAGTTTAGGGTTCAGGGTTGAGGTTTAGGTTAAGGGTTTAGGGTGTGGGGTTTGGGGCCTAGGCTGACTAAGCTGGATTGGCGTCAGGATTTGCAGTTCTTTGTTCTTGTCAGTTTGTAAGCCGACTTGCAACTTTCAGCTTCAATATGCCCCAGCCAAATATGAGTTTCAATGGGGGTCAGGATGAGCGATGCAGAGGCATATCTCTGCATGGAGCACTCTTGCTGAAAACTTTTCGCCCTCCTGACAGATACAAAGCTTAACGCTGGATTCCTAAACCTCTGTACTCCAAGCCGTTATCTTCGGCCCCCAGATGAAGTGTCCAAGTGCCCATAAAGTAGATACTTCTGCCTCAAGTGTGCGTACGACATTGGCGCGTGGACTTCTGATTATGGCATACAGCATACCCCAAGGCCCCATAATAGCCCCTTTTTGTGGTTCATATTTAGAATCCTATAAGGTAATCCCAAAAAGGAACTACTTTGGGGCCGCTATGGGTAGTTAGTATGTGGCAGGACCTCCAATCCTAAACTCGACCCTCTGTGTCCTTGAACCCTAGAACAGAATTAAACCCTGAGCCTCAAATCCCAAACCCTACCTTAACCCTGAAGAACCTACCTTTTTAAGGACTTATATAAGGAAATCATAATAAGGAACCCTAAAAAGGTAGGTTCTTCAGGAGGTAAAACTTAAACACCAAAATCCTGAACCCTAAACCCTAAAAACCTAAACCCCAAACCCTAAACCCTAGAACCTTTGAACCCTAAGCCCCAACGCCTCGTAGACGTCGGCGACGAAGGCGACCTCCGAGGGAGACGGAGGCGCTGGATGAAGCACTTTGGCGTAGGCCTCAATCTTCGGGCTTCGGGGGTTTAGGGTTTAGGGTTTAGGGTTGGACTTTCAGTGAACCCCAGAAAGTTGGAACATGGATTTAGGACGATTAGTGCTGGGATTCCCTCTACTCTACCTTAAGGGAATGAGGATAATGATGTTCCAACTTTCTGGCTTCTACTGTACAGCCAAATTCTTAACGGTTTAGAGATTCAGGGTTCAGGGTATAGGGTTTAGGGCTAGGGCTTCGGGGTTAGGATTTGGGGACTTTACCAGGGTTGAGGGATTGAAGGTTTCAGGGTTTAGGGGTTGGGATTTAGGGCTAGGATGAGGGCTTAGGATTTAGGGTGTACCTTAGTTGCTGAGTTCATTGGCCCCCAAAAAGTGTACACTTTGAGCTTTATAGTGGGTAATATTATACCAAAAAGTGTAAAGTGTATCCACTCAGCTACTATAAGGTACGGTTTTGAGATTTTACTAGGGTCTAGTGGGCTGGGGTTTGAGCTGCGGGGTTGCAGCTTTAGCAGCTTTCGGGGATCTTTGGTCAAAAGTGTGCGATTTAGGACTTCGGGTTCAGGCCTGTCGGAAGGTATAGCTACATATATTTCTGATAGTACAAAAGATAGTCATAAGTCCGGATAATTGCAAGCTGTCGGGATTTAAAGTGCTTTCTTGACTAAATCAAAGCTTCCCCTAGAACCCTAAAGTCGCTAAAACGCTTTTGAATGCCCAAACCTAAACCATAAAACTCTACGGTCCCTAACACCAAGGATCCAAGTATACACATATTACCCACATTGGGGTCTAAAGTCTAGAAATAATACCTACTTTGATGAGCTATTTGGAGCCTTAGAGTAACACCGAGGATCCATGTATCCAAATAGTATATACTTTGGCCTCAAAGTATTGGCCGCAAAGTACCTATATCGGGACTACTTCAAGGCCAATGTATATACTATTTGGGTACATGGAGCCTCAGGGTAACACAAAGGATCCAAATATACACATATTATCTACATTGGGGTCTAAAGTCTAGGCATAATACCTATTTGGGAGTTTCCGAAAATAGGGGACCCTAATACAGTACCCTAAATAGTAGGATCCTTATTATAAGGACCCCCAAATAAGGTACCCTAATTTTCGGAAATTCCCAGGTTGAGCTATTTGGAGCCTTAGAGCTCCACCAGGGATCCGACTAAGAGCACCTTCGAGCGCAAGTCCCAAGCATGCCGAGGATTGGCCTTTACCTGCGCTACGGTGCGTGGGAGCCAGAGCTCAGGGTTTGTAGGGTCTTTTGGGTCTGACTCCAATATCCCTTAATTAAGGAATATACCCTAAATTATAGTAGGATCCCTAATATGATTTATGGTATATATTCCTTAATTAAGGAGGGTTTCGGGCTTATAGGGTTTACAGGGCTTAAGGCTTATAGGGTTTAGGGCTTACAGGGTTTAGGGTCTTTTGGGTTGAGCTCATTGGCCTCAAACTCTCCTGCAGCCTCGTCCCAGCTTCATGTCCCCAGTCAAACAAGTGCTATAGCCAACGCCTCAAGCATAGACCCTACCTGGACCCTGAATGCCCTACCTCTTTAAGGACTTCTATAAGGAAACCACAATAAGAAACCCTAAAAGGTAGGTTCTTCAGGGTCCAGGTAGACTCTAACTCCCAAGTTCTCAACTCAAAATAACACTAAACCCTAAACCCCTAAAACACGCTGGAAAGCCAGCCTCGCGAGCACGTTCGATAGCAACTGCAATGAGCCTCGGCAGTCTATACTTGTGGTTAGGGTTTGGGTTTAGGGCTTAGGGTTTATAGGGTTTAAGCCTCCGCAATACGTTTCACATCCATAGCAAGCCATGAGGCCAAACTCAACGACGCACCTTAAACAAAGATATGAGCCCGAGAGAGATCATTGCACTTTGACCATTAATGCTGCTTCGCTCAAAAAGTCAGCCAGATTCAAGAATATCAAGACAGAAAGTCTGTATATATGGCAGGCTTCTGA
Source organism: Symbiodinium sp. clade A Y106 (assembly GCA_003297005.1). Lineage (NCBI taxonomy): Eukaryota > Dinophyceae > Suessiales > Symbiodiniaceae > Symbiodinium > Symbiodinium sp. clade A. The sequence goes on along the minus strand of BGNK01000459.1, from coordinate 154,902 downwards.
AGGCTGTGCTGTTGCAGATGGTCTTCCTCTATGTGACCGTACCACAGCCTCGAACTCGAAATCATAGTTAGTCAACATACCCTTGGTGAAAATCCTCTGCATAAGCTCGTCCAAGAAGTCGCAGCAGCAGCGGCATGATTATAGTATAGTCGTCGTCATTATGGTCGTACCGGTGGTTGTACTAGCGCGAATGGGAACCGGATATTCTTCTTGGCACAGGGCCAAAAGGGTTCCATCCTCTCTTTGCGGTCTTCTTGAAGAGCTAGGAGGATTCCGGGTCAGACGGTTGGACCCACGCTTTGTGGAGTTGGGCGTATACACGCAGGAAAGAACCACGAAGCCGTGCATAGCCCAAGTAACTTCTTGCCAAAAGCCGAGTCGAAACCGAAAATGTGGGAACGATGGCAAAAGCTTGCTGATGGTAATCGCTCAAGCTAGTTGGAAACCATTCTTCGTACCATTTTACGAACCCAGAGTGCCCAATACCCCCTAATTAAGGAATACACCTTAAAGCATGAAGCCCCCTAGAAGTTAAGGTATATTTAATTGAAAAGTATTGGGCTCTCTGGGAACTTCGGTCTCCATCTCGACTGCGACGGGATTGACAGGAACAAGGTCTCTCAGCCGTTCACTCGTCTGCAGGCGCCCCCAGATCTGCCTCAGTACCGGGGGCCCGGTTTAGGGTTTAGGGGAGTTCTCGAAATCAGCGTTTCGTGGTGTGGATGCTTTTTGAACTAGACTAGTGTTGGGGGTCTATCTGAGACTCACATCTCACGCATGAGAAGAGCATTCCTGAATAATGTATCCTTGATGAGTCTAGAGTGGGTGCTGCTGCAGCCTTGAACCTTCAAAGAACTTAATGGCACAGATGACTTGTGTTGGTTAGATGGTGTTGTAACAGTCGGAAAGTTGATGGTTTCAAGGGGCGGGGCTTCTCTCACGAATGGCTACCTATCGTGACAGCTGCACAGGGCTTGGTAAAGTTCACAAGAAGGATCGCACACATGTCATGATTCGGCAAGACATCTAGTCCTGTATCATATTGTTGCTAGGTAAACATGTGCGGCAGGAAACCTCGTCGTTCTGAGACTGCAGCCCGTCACCGATACTATACACCTTGTTGTGCGAGAAATGCATAGATGGACAATCAGAGCTCAGTCAAGACAGCATTCAAACAACCCTGTGAGGATCTGTAAGGACAAACCCGAAATCCAAAAACAATAAATCAAACTCCTGGAGCCGTAAACCCAAAACCGGTGTCCGCGCTCCTAGCATCAGCTTCCAGGCAGCCGAAGGGCAGTTGCACATGACCAGGCAGAAATTGAGAGAAAGCCTGCCTGACAGGAAGAACGGCGAGTTAGAATAATCTTCGAAGTAGCTGCAATCTTTAATTCCTGTTCATGTTAATGTTGCATTCAAAAGGCAAGAAACCACCGGAAGATCACAACAATATGATTGCAGGACCATGGCCAAAAGAAAGACATGACCATGATGCTTTCCCCAATGTCTTGAGGGCCACCAGCAACATGCTTGCCCCCATGTACTGGCAGGAGTCAGAATTGCTGAAGCCGAGACGAGGCAAATGTATCAACGTTTGCATGGAATCCATGTTTCCGGAGAATGGGGCCCGAGAGGGATTGTGTAAATCATGGTCCATGAGTTCATCGCAAACTATATGCACCGTACCATAACCCCAACAGGTCCCTGCGAGCACACCATGCGGCTGTACTAACCATCTCTCTCTACCCCTAACGCCCGAACCCCGAAAAGAAAGTGTGTGTGGTGTGTGTGTGTGTGTGCGTGTCCCACACTGCTTTGGAAAATATAATGCGTGTATGTTCATATACATATATATATATAATGTTATTATGTTATCACTTATCACTTATAATAATACTAAAGAAAGTTAGAGACGGAGAGGGAGGGAGAGAGAGAGAGAGTGCGAGAGAGAGCGACTCGGAGAGAAGTACGGAATATCAAGTGACCAAAGAAGCCGCGATAAGCTCGTGCCTCGTCCCAGGGGTCTGCTAGTTGCAAGCTCGACATGGCAGCACCTAGAAGACACGTCTGGGTGGTTCTCAACGCTCCGTTCTGCACTGCCACTTGCAACCGGCCTGCCAAAACAAGCTTTCTCCGACCTCTTGTTCTGTTCTGGTCTGTTCATCTGAGATCGAGCATAGGCAGGAAGGAATATGCCAAAGCTCGGGTAACGCTTCTTTGCGCATTGTCGACAACAGCTGCAAACAATGCACATCCTGAATGATCGCCGGAAGAAAAAACAGTACAGAATGTCGCCTAATAAAAGACACTCCAACATCACCCCCAAACCCTCAATCCCAGAATCCGAAATTTAGACACTACTGCCTTTAATTGGAACCCTACACGCCGAGTCATACGAACCGCAGATTGTAAGCACGAGACGCGCTAGACACCGAATAAACAGCCCTACACCCCGAAGCAGGCACTCAAGCCCCGGCTTTGACATGCTTACCCAAGTGTGTTGCACCTTGTGATACACGCAACCCTGAGCATTAAACATAACATTTTGGAACCCAAAACTCTAAACCCCCCCCGCCCCAAATTCTCTCTAAGACCAAATCGCAAGGGCCCCGAAGTCCTTCTTACGGTTTGGGGTTTAGGGATATCATCCCAGAAATATCGAAGTCAGCAGAACCCTGGCCGCTACTACTCGACAAACTGGTGCCAAACGTGTCTTCCGAATACATAAAGCGCCATAAACACCCCACAAAGACCCTTGGAGATAGCCACAACCCACACGGAGGCTTCAGTGCTCCAACCCCTCCAAGATAGCATAGAAAATGCTGATTCCGAAACCGCAAACCCTAAAACTGCGACCAGTAATTATAAGAGCCCCAGAAGCGGAGGAAAGGCTCGGCCACGTCTTCCGGCAGAGTGGGCCTGCCTGCTGCATGCTACGTAACGCTCTCTTCCGGGACTGATAAAATTGCCCTCTATCTTGCATTTTGTTGACTGCCTTCCGTTCACGGCAACATTGGAATGTGCATGCAAGTGTGGGAACACCGTGGGCGCAGCACTCGTCCTTCAGCAATCTCGCACTCCCGATTTTCTGTTTCACGGCATCAGAAGCGCGCTCCCTCACAAACCTCAAAGGTTTAGAGTGAAAACCCTAAACCCTAAACCGTGAACCCTTGGCTCCTGCACATGCCGCCCCGACGAAGTCATAACCTTCTTGTCCCAAACCCATGCTGGCGAAGCCGCCCACTTCGAGCGCGGCCATCGACCAGAGGACCATGAAGAAGTCTTGAGCGTTGACCTGCAGGTGTTCTACAGAATTGTTGTTTTTTTTGTGTTCTTTTCGACATAGATAACTGAAAGGTCCTCAATAATCTCTATGAAAGTCTTTTGACTACGGTTGGCCTAAAATTTTCCCTAATGGGACATCCAAGAAAGAGCACCAGCGCTTCGTGGGAGTGTTCATGGGCTTTGATAGAGAGCTCTGTTTAAGCATTCGAGGCTGGACAGCTTAAGTCGTCAGGATTTACACTTCCCGGTCGCTACGGCCGCTCTTCTCTCCTTTTTTCTATCTTTTCAATCTTAGGGTGTTAAGCTTGAACAAGTCAACAACAGATTGAGTTCGGCATAACCGTGAAGCCAGACAGCTCAATTTCAAATCGCCTGTCTGGGCGTAACTGCATAAACTCGGCCGGACAGTGTCTTGAGGCTTCCAAATCTGTGTTGATGCGGTCTAGAACAAGCTCTGCACATGATGCACTAAATCATAAACGGTAGACGTTAAACCCTAAACCACGATGTCTTCTTGGAGCCGCCGCATGCGAGCTCAGTGTTTGCATTTGGGGCGCATCTTGCCGGTTCCTTCCTGTTGAGTGCAGGTTATCGGCTGGTAATATCCGCTAACTATAGGCTCTAAGGACGCATAAATTAAGGCTTCTGGGCCCAAAGACCATACTACATAAGTCTTTTGGGCCATTTTGATCCCCGGGCTAATGGCTCTATCCTTACTGCTTACAAACATGGAAAATCCTTCACTCAGAGACATGCCGCGCAGCCTCCGTAGCGTCGCTTTCTTCTGGCCAGGCCTCTGGGCATCGCCACGTTGCGTCTCTCTTGGTGGGCTTTATAGGGCTATTAGAAAAAGGATGTTTAAGGTTATAGCCTTCAATGGGGTTTGGGGCTGTTAGAATAAACGATGTTTAAGGTTTTCAGCTTTCAGTAGGGTTTGGGGGCTGATATGCTTGAGGGTGTACAGGTACATGTCCGGCACTCGGGCTGCAGCCATGCGCCGGACCACTGCCGGAAGCATCTGAGTCACCTCATCTTGGCGAAGCTTGAGATATAGGGGCCAGAATAATTAGAATAGTGTTTTTGGGCCCATTATACTACAAATCTACTAAGTAACCACCCAAAATATTTTTGGGTAATTGTGTAGGCCCCTATAGTAAGGATTCACGGCAGGAGCTCTCGGGATTCGGGGTTTCCAAGCCGCCTCTTGTAGCCCGATTTCAGGCATACGTTCTGCAAGCTGACGGCCTCTAGAACACTCCCTAAGGGTCCATGTACTCATATAGTATATACATTGGCCTTAAAGTACTCCCCATATAGGTACATTGGGCCCAAAGTATATGCTATTTGGGTACAGGAGCACATAGGCAGTTAGCCAGGTCGGAAGATTGAGCTCCAAGTACGTGTCGGACTTGTCTTCGTCTTATCGCAAGTACTGCTCAACACAACACCTGCATGTCAGTCATTTCTGGCACTAATAGGCTGTATCTAGCTACTACTTTCCTGATGGGCTGGCAGTCTTGCCATGTGACAGAGACAGAAGTGACAAAAGCAATGGATATAGCATCTGCGCTTCCGAGGCTATACATCAATCTTCTTTCGAAGCTCACCGCCTCTACCCCGTTTAATGATGCGAAACTATACACCCCAAACCCTAAACCCCATACCCCGTAGGCACCACAAGTCCCACTCCCGGGCCTGAAATCCACAAACTTTCCCCACTGAAGCCCCTCTATTAAGGCCTCTATATTATAGTACCCTTCTAGACCCCTTCAACGGAATCCTATTCTAATAGTTAAGGCCCCTGAGGAGCCTAAGCTGGCTCTGTCCTTACCTTGAGAATAGTAGCTTTGAATCCAACAAATAACCCTAAGCTAGCTTGAGGCTCGAGGTGCTAAGGTTCACCTGTGGCTTCTATATACATTTCTTTAAGAAGGTTGGATTTTGAAGCCACGGGTAGGGCCAGAAGTTGAAGTCTTGCGTTTTAATCGGCTTCGCAAAGTGATCTTAAGCTAGCCGTGGAACTGGCTCAGACAGACCGACGCGCGCGGCCCCCCACTGGATCCATGATAAATCCTGCTCGTCGAGAGAGTTCGGAGGCTTTCACTACCCAAAACCCTTATACAACTCTAGCTCAATCTATACCTACTTGGTTCAACTTTGGGACAGCCGACCATGTCCAACATCCTAGCAGCACTAAACCTAAACCCTGAATCAAGGGCCTGCCCTTAATAAACGAGACCCCATTGCAAACTATGATCTGTCGATCCCAGCACTCGTTGTCCATAAATCATGCTCCATTCATTGCACCTCCGTGTAAAGTTTAGGGCTGTGTGCTGTGAGTTCCTTTGGCTTTGCAGGCTGATAGAAGCCTGAGAAATGTATATTGCAAGAGCCGAACTATTCGGACCCCAAAGTAAGCCCAAAATGTCCATCTACATACATATACTACATACGTAGATGGACTCCTAGGGTATGAGAGTTTACGAACTGCAGCTCGATGTCAGCCATCCAGCAGCATCTCTGGACACGAGTCGGCACTGTGGGTCTTAATGTCGCTTCGTAGAGGAAAGTTCAGTATGCTTGCTATCTCTCGCTTCAGGATTCTGGTGTTCGAGGGGTACTGACTTGGGGTTTGGAGATTGGGGTCAGGGTATTTGACCTTAAACCGACAGCAGACGTTCAGTTTACATTGCTTTCAGGGATGACAGATATACAGGATTTCGAGCCTGCGCAGCCAAAAAAAGCAAACCTCTGATCTGCATACACTAGCAGACCGCTGGGACCTCTACACCCCGAAGCCTAAAACCGTTGCAATTACCTTAAACTTCCGAAAGCACTACAGACCTTGAAACCCTACACCCACCTCTAAACGCTAAACGGTCAGCCCTAAACCCTGAACCCAAATCCCTAACTCCCGAACCCTGAACCCTAAACCCGGAGCGCTAAAACCGCTTATCCGTAAATGAAGAAAAAGGCCTTGGCCCGAAAAGGCCGCGCATCTTCGCAGACGCGTTTTGCCGCCATGGCGAGCGCAAGGAGGACTGGCTCTGGAACTTGGATGTCCTCAACAGAACGAGCAAGGGTTTAGGGCGCGAGCCCAAACGATAGGTATGGTGAAGGTTTGCGGTGAGTGTCTCTAGACAAACTATGGCAGGTTCTGGATTTTAGCTGAGGCTGCGCCGAACCATAAACCCAAAGCCCTGAACCCCGAAACCATCAAACTCTGTGGTTGCATGGATGAGCTATCGGAAAACATATCCAGCCTGAAGAGTGACTAATTAAGCTGAGCTTCAAAGTAGGAACTTCTGGATTTGGCAGGCATTACTACTACGAGTACTACTACGAATAAGAATCCTAATAATGAGAAAAGAGAAAAGTATAGCAATCATGATAACAACAACAGAATTTAGCCCCTATCTAGCTCGCATGATACTTTACTAGCGTTTTTCAGACCTATCAAAGTCGCTTATCATTGGACAAAGACCGGTCCTCGCTCAGTGCCAAGTTGTCTGGTGTGAAGGCCTGCAGACATTTGGCCAAGTTTGGGATGTTTAGGGTGTGTATATATGGGCCGAAATAATAACCAAGAATATTTTGGGGGCTCCTCATTATAATTAGAGTATAATGGGCCCCAAAACCCTATTCTAACTATTGTGCCGCCGCCATGGATGACTGAATTCGGGACTGGTGATCCCAAAGGCTGAATTCATTGGCTAAGCTGAGTGCTCTCAAAGGAGTCTCTGTCGGCGAAGAATCAGAAAATGCGGCACAAATGCCAGCTGAACCAGATGCAGCACACTTCGACCACGGCTGGCAGAAACGGTTAAGGGCAATGCACGATGCAACCCTCCTGCAAGGCATCCTCATCTCAAGTGTTTTCACACCCCAACACGCTACAACCCTCAGATTTTCCCTTCAAGTAGCCGTGTTTGCAACCCTCGACTCAAACTGACCCCTCCTTCTTCCATCGACGTCCTCAAAAAATCATGGTGCCTTGGCCAGTGCCCACACCACGCTGGCCAGGTGATAGGGGGTCATCTGCCAGAGGCGCCCACCTGGTTTAGGGTTATTGAAAAACCGGAGAACCTAATTCGTAGATCATGAACCTACAGCCACAGGCTGCAGGAAGCCATCCCGCATCTGCATCCTCCTTTCCACTTCCAATTACTTCTGGCCCCCAACGGTCCTATCCGAGACCTTAACGACAGATGTAACCATCTAGCCGAAGATTGAATGATCCTAACCAGCAGACCCCAATCATCCCGAAAACCCCAGCATGTGCATTCTCGTCAGACCGTAGCACAGAAACTTTCGACAGTAAATGCAACTATGTAACTACTTGTCAGCGCGACTGATGACAGAAACGATGCTGAAACTCATTTCCACAACGATAACGCTGTTTGTAATGTCAATGCCAATGCTAACGACAATGCAACTTGCTAACCCCTTTAAACCCTAAGCCCAAAACCGCAAAACAGACTACGGCCGCCATCCGAGGAGCCGTGTCGGCCCTCGCTTGCAACTCGCAGCATGAACTGCCTGAACATGGGGGAAGGAGGGCTCCTGTGTAGGGTTCAGGGTTTTTGGGCTCCTGGCTATTGTGAAAAAGGACTGACCGAGACTTGAGGGGGAGAAGCCGGCCGCAACGCAACGAATCGCCAGTTTCGTGAAGGCTTCTACTAGTTCAAGTTCATGGTTGGGATAGGTTTAAAAAGTTAAATTGTTATTCCATATTGGGTTTAAGTGGCCATAAAAATGTAAAATGTTACCCAACTATGACACAAAGTCTAGTTCGCCTGTGCCCCTGTGCCGTGGCAAGGCAGCGCCTGCATCTTGGATGAGAAACCCTTCATTGACCTGGCCCTGAAACCGCAAGCCGAAAGTCTATCCCAAAAGTGGCTCGAAGCAGGATGCCCTAGAGCTAGGCAGCAATGAGTCCGGACCTCGTCGTCTCGGTGGGGACCTCAGGATCGCAGTATGTGCGTGTGTGTGTATACATATATATATATATGTATGTATGTATACACACACACATATGTGTATGTATATGTAGGTGCACACACACAAGCACTCACACCTGACTTCTGACCACTTGACCATCAAAACTAAAGCTCCAGCATTTGATCTGACAGTGTAAGTCTGATTGAGTTGAGGCTTTGGAACTCCGGGCATTGGAGGATGGTTGCTCTCCATCCGATCTGTGGCTGTATACAGTTTCGAGCTTACGTACTGCAGGTTAAATTCCGTTGACACTTTCTAGACTTTTGGCTGCTCATCGTCAGCATCTGAAGCATCAAACCATAAAGGCACCATTATCACGAGCATGAGCATTGCATAATCTTGCTGTCCCTCCTATCCCCGGCTCAACAGAAACGCCCCCAGCAACACCATCTTGATCCTCATCATAGCTGTCATCACCATCATTATCATAACACTAGCACAACGAATTGCTCCTACACCAGCGCTACGACCTCTTCTTCATGCGCAACCCCGCGACACAAGACTTCCCACCTTCCCGCCTCGATCTTTGCGAAGGTCCACAGGAGACCACAAATATGCTGGTCCAGGATTGCGGAACTCTTTGTCCGCATGAGCAGCATGCCTGCGCATGTCAGTCAGGTTTAGGGTTTCGGGGTTGAGGATTTAGATAAGGCTGAAACCCTAAAACCCTAAACTGTAAACCCTAAACGCCTCAACCCCAAACCCTAAACCCCTGAACCCCAATCCCTAAAGTTGGCCCTAAAGTCTAAAGAGTTGTGGGCTTAGGAACGTTGAAGAATTTAGGGTTCGATTTCGGCTCCGGGGTTTAAGGGCGGTTCTGGGGATCTCGGTAGGCCCCAAATCCTTTAGGGTTTTACCGGGTGGAAGCATGGAAACAGGGTTCCTTTGAAGGGATCTATAGGGTTTAGGGTTCCCAAATCCTTTACCCGAAGGCTCTAAGGACACATATGGGAGTTTCCAAAAAATTAGGGGTACCGTATTTTGGGGTCCTTATGATAAGGATCCTACTATTTAGGGTACTATATTAGGGTCCCCTATTTTCGGAAACTCCCATACATTAAGGCTTCTGGGCCCAAAGACCACACTATATGAGGCTTTTGGGCTATTTGGAGCCTCCGGGTTTTAGGGTTTAGGGGTTAGGGCTTTTAAGGTTTAGGGTTGATAGGGTTTAGGGCTTAGAGGGTCTAGGATTTATAGGGTTTCAGGTTTGGGCTTTTAGGGTTTAGGTTTTTAGGGCTTGCAGGGTTTAGGGTTTAGCTTTTAGATTTTAAGCTTTAGGTTTCAGGGTTTATAGTGAACCCCAGAAAGTTGGAACATGGGTTTAGGAGGATTAGTGCTAGGATCCCTTATACTTTACCTTAAGGGAATGAGGAGAATGATGTTCCAACTTTCTGGCTTCTACCGTAGGCCATCCCAATCCTCAGACCGGCGGAGCCCCAAGGCCTGAGACAGCCCTAAGGGTCCATGTACCCAAATAGTATATACTTTGGGCCCAATGTACCTATATAGGGAGTACTTTCAGGCCAATGTATATACTATATGAGTACATGGACCCTTAGGGCAGGAGGATAAGAATCTGAACGGATTTGGCGTGTAGATTATATTAGTATCCGTACTACTGTTGATGGACAAAATCCTGCATTACCCATTATAAGGAATATACTATAATTCCCATAGTTTAGGGTCCTTAGGGTCATGCAGGATTTTGTCCATCAACAGTAGTATTACAGGGTTTAGTGCGGTTGACGGGTTTAGGGCTATGGGTTTGTAGTTAAAGTTTTTTAGCAATATAGGGGCTAGAGGATACTGCTATAACGGCATACTATCATACAACAAAAAAACATTCCGAGCCCTATAGTAAGGCGGGGAAGACTATGGGGACTGTAGGGATAGACAGGACTCCCCCGAAAGGACATGAGCAAAAACAGTTTACAGAATTATCCATTCCTTCTTGAGCTTCATTATCACGGGATATATATATATACTTAGGGTTTAGGGTTTAGGGTTTAGGGTAACCCTAAACCCTAAACCGTTATATATATATATGAAATATATATATATATATATATATATATAATTACCCCAAACCCTAAACCTACGCTGTTTGGGGGCCCTCAGCTCCTTTGAAGGCACCCATGAAGGACACTTCAAACAAGTTTTAGGGCGCAGAACCCTTAAAGGAACGACCCTAAACCCTAAACCCTAAGGACTCTTGAAGGAAATTGTAGGGGTTTAGGGCTCAGAGTTTGGAGGTCTAGGGTGGGTTTAAAGCTTAGGGCTCAGAGCCTGGGATTTAGGACGCAGTCGCAAGCCCAACAAGCAATGAAGCAGCCATGACCCCTCAGTCGAAGAGCTCTTCTGTGCGGCTAGCCGCAGCTGTTCTGCGATAATGTTCCTTCTGAGATTCTTGACGAAAGAGTATACCGTTGAGCTAAGACAGCTTGGTATTGGAGGGAGTTCCGATCTTTCAGAACCCCGGCAATATCCTCCCTGGCCCCCGTCCCCGAAGGCAGGGACGCCCCTAGTGCTGGGATGCTGAACAAAAATAATCCTGGATAGGAAGCTTAAGGCGTACCTGGTACCCTATTTCGGCCTGCATAGCAAATACCCCTTGATACGCACCACAACGGCTCTATCACAGGGTGCTTGGGGGTCCCGAGTAGGTGTAAGTTTTGCCTGTTTCGGCTTTGGTCTCCATTGTAGTTCCTTTTTTGGTTAACCAATTTTATGGTTAGGATCCCATAATACAGTTTTTGGTTAACCCAAAAAAGGAACTACAATGGAGACTATAGGTAGGATTTTAACTTGCAAGCGGTTCGAAGTCCAGGGCTGGAGCAGTAGCTTTCAGGAAAGCTCTGCTCCTGGTGAAGCCTATGGAGCTCTGGAAAACCTCAACACATTCTACCTAAAGGCTCATACCCTACCCCTTTTTTAGGGTGCCTACCTGTTTAAGACAACAGATCCTAACCATAAAACTAGGTATCCGAAAAAAGGGGGTAGGGTATGAGCCTCTAGGTAGTTCCCTAAGGCTCTAAGGGTCCATGTACCCATGTAGTATATACATCGGCCTTAGAGTGGTCCCTAAAGAGGTAGTTTGGGGCCAAAGTATATACTGTTTGGGTACATGGACCCTTCGGATTTGGTTCTTGGTTTTCAGATCCAACGAGGATGAAGTCCTCAACAGTCGGAAGAATTTGGATGGATTGGACTTCGATGCAGCAGATTCAATAAATCTATCTTCCGAGCATTTATGATACTGAAAGGTACGAAAGAGCATTTTGTTAAACACCTGCAAAACCCAATGCACACCGTGTTAGACGCCTGCACAAATCTGAACCCCATAATCTGAAACCCCGAACTTAAACCCAAACCGCTGAACCCAAAGCCTGCGTTGGCCAAAGCATCGTAGAACCGTTGGCCATCTGGCACGCCGACGCGGCAAGCGCCCCAGCCGCAGTTTGCTAACATCCTTGGAGCTGCTGCTGAGAATTTAGGGATTTTGGTGGCTTGGGTTCAAGGCTTTCAAGCTGTGTTACATTACGGCTTTCCTGGTTTGGGGCTTTGCGATTTAATTGGCGCTTGTAGGTTTTGTTCTCAGTTGTTTTTTCCTCTGGTATCTTGTCCGTCATAGCGTTCATGGACTTGTCGTTTGGTGCCCGAACCACATGCTCCACATCCATGGGAGATGATGGGCTATGTGCAGTGAGAATTTCCAGAAACAAGATGATTATCTGCAACTGCCGTGCGTGGCGAACCCGTCTACCCGAGGAGACTGCACATCGCAAATGAAGCAACAACCACTCTAGCTGCAATAGGGTCAAGAAACAAGGCATCTACCTAACCGTAAACCTTGAAACTTAAAACCGCTAAACCCGCGGCCAAAGACTAAATTCTCAAATCTCTGGTTGTCCTTGCTTATGATCCCTGCACCAGGAGACAACTCCGAAGAGCTCAGCGCTGGGCGCCCACATTTTGGGGTGTTGGGGTCTAGGAATTCGGTGTGGAATGAGAGCCTAGAGATGCTAGGTCGGCTGAATAGGGTGGACAGTGGCGATGAATTCTTGTAGGAGTGCAGTGGTTTTGGACATAAAGGCTTCGGGCTCAGGGAATGTGGAACATGGTGGTGGAATCTCATAGCCTGTCATTTGCGTTGGATGTGTCCGTAAGGTACCAGCAAGTGACCTATCACCGACTCCGGACCGTTCCATGCAATTCCAGCAATCTACCACGGCAGCTAACTATCCCTGGTGCTTGACATACAAGCCACTATGGAAACACCTTATCGGAGGCTGGCTGCTGTGCATTCATTGCGGGTGCCAGAAGGATCGCGACGTTTGCTAACCTGCGAGGTCTTGGGGGTAGGCAAGGTGGGTCGGATTCATGCAGGCTTTAGCACGCAATTAAACGTGTTAGGGCTAAGGGTAAAGGCGGCAGCATCAGACCTGACAGAGCTGGTGGATTTCGACTTGAGGCTTCAAGGCTGCTCGGGGCTACCACTGTCGCATCGTTGAACTACATACCTAGGCCTTGTCACATCATTAGCCCAATGGGTGGACAGGCGGAGTCCTTCCCTTCGAGTATCTAGCAGTAGTCGGCAACCGCACCACCGATAGAAACTCTGTTTGTATGCAGTCCTGCGATCACCTGAATGTGTCCCTTCTCGTGTGCCAGAACTATTGCACAGAGCGGGCGATGTGTCCTAACCCGTCAAACCCTAAACCCTAAACAACCTCTGAATCGAATTGACACCTAAACGGTCACAAGAACAACCGAAACCCTAAACATGAGCTTGCACTCTACGCTGGAAGTCTCTCTGGGGCAATCACTCTTTGGCAAACTGCTGCACTTCTGGCTGTCGATGCCTCAGCTCCAGATGGATATCTTGAAGCCACAACACTGCGTTGTTATCGACTCGCAACACCGGGTCTAAGGATTCCGAGGTTTAAACTAGGTAACACCAGGACCCGTGCGATAGCAGGGGTGCTCTTTAAGGCAAAATGGCAGTTTTGCCGAGGTAAAACGATGATTTCTGGATTATTAGTTCTTGTCTTGGGAGACATCGTTGCGCAACCTGGAAAGTTTTCGGGACTTGCTTTCGTCATTGTTTCATCTTTAGAGCTATTGTTCTTGGTGTTTTCGCCTCGACGAAAGCAAGGTTTTGCATTTGATGGCTTCATTGTCCGGCAGCATGTCTTTACAGTTTTCCGGATAAAATGGCGCTTTTGGATTTCGGTCGATGTTTGGGTTTGTGGTGCTTCGGTGTTGCCATGCCTTTGTAGTCTTTAGGGGGCATTAGGCCAAAATGGCAGTTTACCGAGGTAAAACGATGATTTCTGCTTTATCAGTGCTTGCTTTGGGAGACAGCCTTGGGCAACTTCTAGAGTTTTCGGGTCTTTCTTTCGTCATTGTTTCATCTTTGGAAGTAGTGCTTTTCGTGGTTTTGCCGTAGCGAAAACAAGGTCGTGGGATGTCGAGTTTAAGCTTTGAACTTGAAGGTTTTGGGGCTTGCGCTTGCACTGCTTCGCCAGGGCCTGGGATGCTGGTTTTAAGCTTTCTAGCTCGAGGGTTTGGGCTTGCACGCTTGGGATAGTTGTTTGGAGCTTGAGGATTTGGGCTCAGAAGCTTAGTAATAGTATACCATTATAGGATGATAGTATACGATTATGGTATTATAATAACAGAATGGTTCGGGTTGTGAGGGTTCAAGAGCCCCTGACCTCCGTGCTTTCACTCTGGCTTGCTTTGGGATGCCTTAAGCCTAGCCCAAAACCTACATTGAGCAGAACAGACTGGCACAGCGTAGGCATCTTGGTCTGCAAACGCAAACTAACTAGAGTGTCTATGGTTGTAAGACCATGCAGTACAGGTGCAGCAGCGGTGGCAGCAGCAGTGGCAGCTGCAGCAGCAGCAGCATAGCAAGGGTGGGGAGTGCAGCAGAACTAAAGATACGACTAGTAGCACTGCTACTCCTAGGACTGCTCGGCAATGGACGTCGTCAGACAGACGAAGCTAGCCCCCCCGCTCCATACACCCCAGAAGCAGACATAAACAAGCATAACCCGCGGGTCAATTTGGTAGTGCGTTAGTTTGAACTAGGAGCCTGAACAAGAAATCCTGGGTCTTTATCAGGGTTCTCTATATGATATGGATCCAAATATTTTGGGGTTAGATGGCCAAGGTTTCTCAATCAGGCTAGTTACAACGTCGGGTTGCCCGTTGAGTTTCCGCCTAAGGACTGCCAGGGAGAGAGCTACGTACAGAGCCAAGATGCAACTTTTCCGTGATGCCCAAAGACCAGAGAGACACCTCGGCGCGTGCTAAGCAAACACCGGCAACCACCCAAATGCACCTGCTCCCATGAACGCGCAGTCATAGATCTACATCTCATGAAAAAAAGGTAAATGCTCCTCCTTCGAATCTCTGACAAGCCCCCAAACCCTGAGCACGGCAACCCTGTGAACCTGAAAGCTCTCAGCAACACCAAAACGACTCACGCCAAAAGCGCCTGTGTAAACATAACCCTAAGGCCCTAAGCCCCAAACAAAGGCATTTGAATGATCCGGACAATGTCACCGCTTGTGGTCCTGGTTCGTTTGTAACTATAACCATAATGTACCCCAAACTGTATCCTACGTTTTCAGGCCCCTGCATATTAAGCACATATAAGATGAACTCCTGGCAAAGGGCCGAAATCGAATGGCACTCGAAAGTTCCGGCTTGTCCGAGGCCACAAGTGGCCAGTGATGAGATCAGCGGCAGTAGATCTGCGAGGCTTTCGCGTGGGGGATACCTACCCAAGCCATGATAGGGGTTCTTACTATAGAGACTCGATTTTCTTCTTTTCAAGTCCGAAACCATGACAGTAGTTCCTACTCTAGAGACCAGATTTTCTGCTTTTCAAGTCCTTAGGACCCTGCGGGATCATGCCCAGGCGAGGGACCCTCGACACAGGCGCTCATCTTGGGGGGGCTTCTCCGCATGCTATAACTTCGTAACTTGAACCCGGCGCGCAGGTGCGCAAGTTACAACATGTAATAACAGCTGGAGGGGGTACATGATCTTGCTTTCTGAGGTTACTCTGACATAGGGTTGGTACTGCTTAACACTAAACCCGAAATCGTCTGGCTTCCTGCTACGCCGTGCTCCGCCAGCTTGGCTGCAGCCCACAAGGACTGCGTGAGGTTCACCCCTTGGAGCTCGCGTCCTGGGATGTGTATTGTGCCATATATACTACTGTACTATAATGTACTATACCATACTTGTCTACGCTATACTTTATAATTGCTATCATACTTTACGATGCTATGCTATACTGTATTACAATATGCGTTACTAGACCATACCATACCATATCATATACTGTGCTACACCATACTGTGCAAACAGAAAAAGCAAAAACAAGTGATCGCTTCGCTGGCTGGGTCTCCACTTGTTGAAGACCTGCACTGAAAAATGGATGATATAGTATCGTATCGTGTCGTATATAGTATAGTAAATCAGTACCGAAATGATTTACAGGTCCAGCTCCTCAGGCTGAACAATGCAGCTGTGCCAGTCAAAAGAGCTTCACACAAAGGAGACCACCCAAGTTTCAAAGCCCCAATTTCGGAAATTACGCAAACCGCAAGACCTTATCAAGTCCGAAATTCGCCGGTGAGCAAATCCGTCTATCGAGATAGGGCTCCATCGGCCAAGGCTTGCAGCGGCTCCGAGAGTGAAAGCGCCAGCGCTTGATTCGTCTGCTGCCTGCAACAGCACAAAGGCTTGCAAGGCAAACCATCTCGAGAATGCCCCAGCATCATGTGTACAGGTTTTCACACAGCCTTATACACTGCGGCTGACTGCGTCAATTGGACTGGATCTTGAAGCCTGCTTTCAACATTGGGGGTGTTGCTTTCTGCCAGGGCTCGCCAGGTTTCTTTTCAGCTGAAGCCAGCAAAGACCCCATGACCAATCACTGAAAGCACAACGGTAGAGTTCGGGACTCCTCCAACCAGAAGTGCAGAACATCCAAAGATCCGAAGCGACCTTCCCTCGATGTTTAGAAGGGTTCTATACAAGGTTCTGCAGGGTGTATGGCTTGCTTTAAGGTCTAAGTTTGGGGGCCGGTTTCATGGTACTTGCTGGTAATAAGGGCTTATCAGGGTTCTCTCAGGGGCTTACTATAGGGGCCATAATAGTATACTATAACTACAACAAGGAACCCCGAAAATAGTATTGGTAATTTTGAAGGCCCCTATATTATCTGCCTGAGCCCGGCATCTGCAACGAGCACCGCCAGGGCCCAAAGTGCTGTGGACAGGTCTCGGGCGGTGAGCTTCGGCCTCGGAGTTCATCAGGGCCTGTTTCTTCCTGGGGTTGAGTTTCTGAGGTTTTAGGAGTAGAACAAAGATGCGTTGGTGGCCTCTTCGGCTTCAGCATTCATACTTTCATAGTGCGCAAGGACTTACGGTTTGTAATTTGGCGTTTAATCGTGGACCGAAGGGACTTAGGGTGTAACAAGCGTTTGGAGTTCTGTAGGCTTTTCTGGGCGCTAAGCAAACCTATATGCCCATATCTATACATGTATATATATATACACGTATATATATATATATATATATGTAGAAATATATATATATATATACATATGTATATGGTACGTATAACACCCCCCCAACGACAAGCTGAGCTGCACGGTTGTCACGACTCGCTCACACACTTTCGGTGCCAGCTGCCCGAACCTCTGGCACAAGGGTTTCGGGTTTAGGGCCCTCTGGCACAAGGAATCGGGGCAACGGCTTTGGGTCTGCTTTGTTTTAGGATTCACACCTAGGCTTTGGGGTGCGAGAGTTTAGGGCATTGGGCAAACATGCAGCAAAACGCGGCAAGCCACCGAGCATGCTGGCTGCCTCCAATTTTGTATGAGAGCTTCCCAATTCCCAAGCTTGAACGGCGACTAGCGTAGATTCTACATGATACAAGCTCATGGGCGGTCAGAATTGGGTTTTGGGCATCATATAGTTTCAGACCCCTATAGTTTCCTTATGAAACCAATCTACCGTTGAGAAAAGGATATGACCCTAAAATACTGTACACTGGGGTACCTTGGTTGCTGTAGGCAGGGCAGACGCAGCCTCCTGATTGAAGGTCTCATGAATTCGGCAATACCTGCCCGCAGCGTCAGCGACCCCTAAACCCTAAACCCTTAAAGGCCCTAAAGCTTAAACCGTTCCTTGCAGCCGTAATGCGGTTCCCGAGCAGTCAGCTTGGCCAGCGCCCTGAGAGCAACGAACCAGAATGAACTAACAATTCGGACATTCTCAGGTAATTTTTGGTTAAACTGAAAAGCGAGGCTCGAACCAGGAGTCTGGCTCTCCCGTACATGTTTCTCCGTTTGCAGCAGGCATAACCCCGAACCTCGTTGAACATGGCGTTTCAGACCTCAGCCCTATTAACTGAAAAACACCAAAATACAACTATTGCACACCACTCACTAAGACCCAAGCTCCGGAACTTGAAGCCCCGGAACCACTGCACCCACGAAACACAACCCCCAGTGTCGACTCTTCCAAAACCTTATGACGTCTAAATCTCAAGAGGCACCTTGGCAGCTTGAGAGAAAGGCATATACAAAAATGTATAGATACACAGCTTGGGAACGGATGGCGGACACTACAGCGACGAGCCCTGGCCTATGGGCAGCATCACAGAACAAAAAGGACGGCCTACTGAGGCAGTACCGGCACGAGTGGAGGGTACTGGCACACGAGCTACAACCAAGCACCTAAATTAAGCCGGGAGGCCAAGGCTTCACTGGGCGGACTCGACCGGTCGGGGAAGCGGTGTTCAGTGGAAGCACACGGCTCAAAACACCGGAACACAAAAACTCGAAACCCTAAACTCTTAACTGGGGTGCCGGCCACAGAAGGTTGGTCGCTGCCAGGGGCGGAAGGTCCTCTGAACGGCATGTTCGGACAGCCATGTACCGATCAGCTACGGCTTGGTGTCGGGTTCAGCTAACCTGCGCTTTGAGGCTTCAGAGTGCTCCTGAAGGGTGTTACCGGTACTGCTGCTTTGGAGGCAACCTCGCCTGACAACCCATGTCTGGTCCGTGCTGTGCTGCAAAAAATACTTGCAAGGGCAGGCCATTCGACTTAAAGCAATGTTGGCTGGCCAGAGTGGAAAATGTGTTTACAGGATTCATCGGGAAGCTGGCAAAAACTGAAACATCATGCTGATGGCTGTTGCTTATCTAAGTAATCACTGTTGGATCGTCTGAAAATCGCGTCACTGTAAAAGCATTCCCGTGACGATGATGATGATGATGATTATCATGATGATGACGACATCGTGATAATCGTCATAATGATGTCGCCGATGATGATTGTGCTGAGGGCACGATGATGACCCTGTCGTTTAGAATTTCTCTGGAACGATCGTCGGTTCGATGTTGATGTGCGAGCTGACCTCGCAGCTTCACAGATTTCACCCCTTCTGAACGATAAAGCCCAACGATGCTGCACTGTCGAGGAGCCTGCCCATAGGGGCGAAGGGCGAAATGGTGCCACTCGACACCCTGAAAGCCTCTTTGGAACCCAAGTGAGAAGGAGGGCACGGCCTCTCGATCGTCGAGGACGCTGTTGAGACGATTGGCGAGGCTTCCCTGAAGCAGCATGATTCAGCAGATCTGTCTAGACATCAGGACTAACCCAAGAAAAAACACGACAAGAACTGCACTTGCTTTAATACCTAAAGCTGTTATTCAACGAGTCCTGTCGAAGCTCTTGTAGAAGTAAATTAAAGAAAGCTGTCAGGAACCTTGAGAGGCCTTGAGGCTTCGCGTGCAGGATTGGCGGCTACGCGCTCCAATCCTGATTGCGGCTCAGAACTTTCTTGAATCCTCTATAGAGTCCTCACAGAAGCCTTGATAGAATCTGAAAGGCTTCTGCCTGAACCCTAAACCCCAGAACCAAATAACTGCGAAAGGGAGCTAAATACGATGTTAAGAACACTTTAGGGGTCTCTTTAAGGGTTCCTTTAACTGACCCACGTCAGAATTCCTGGTCCCTTTAAACTCAGGAACCCTGCCTCAGCCGCTGCGGCGTCTGCCGCTTGAGTACTCACCTCGCCACGCGCAGGCCGGGAACCTGGAAAAGCAAGCCTTAAGGCGCTATGTCAAGGGCCAAAATATGAAGTTCTATAAGTTAAGGGTTTAGGTTTAGGGTTTAGGGGGTTCTACAAGACGGGCTCTGTAAGGAGCTCTACAATCTGCAAGGCTTTCGGGTTTTGGGGGTGAAGGGTTAGGATTTGGCAACCTTACACCCCGTCAGCCAAACTCATGAACCCTTAACCCTCTCAACCTTAGTGCCTTTCTGAGGATAGCTAAACGGCAGCACCCAAAAAGCTCTAGTGAGGTCATATGGCTGAGCGTCTGCTTTCTCATACCTTCGATTCAATCTAAAGCTAAGCTCTACCCAGTCAGATCATCACTACGCTAAGCTCCATCCCTGAATGCCTATGTCACCTTAAACCCTAAACCGGGTACCTGACCTCGGACGTAGGGGGTCCCTGCATTAAGGATCCAAGTACTTGGTGAATTTAGGGTCGATCGCTAGAGAGATAGATAGAATGATCGATCGATAAAAGCAAGACCGCGAGAAAGCATTGGAAGTGTAAGCAAGTGTGCGTGACGCGTGTTTCTAAGCAGACAGGTGCGCATCTGCACATTGGTGTGTATATGTATGTATATATATAGATGTGTAATTCTATGTGTACATGCCGACTAAACATATACAGTGTATACACTTATATACATATCAAGGTCCTGTATTAGCTGAAGCTGCGGACTGCCTTCTCGCACCCGTGCGGTGGCGCGGGCCGTATCCAGGCGTGCCTTTGGCTTGGGGAGTCCGACACAGTTCCGCCTACTGGGGGAGAAAAGGCTTAAACCTAAATCCTGTACATCCCAAATCCTGCACTCTACACTTTCAAGCTCTGAGAAAGGGTTACCAGAACCTGTGGGCGATGTAATGTCGATAGATAGGGTGCGAGGACTCAAAAAAAACCTGGGACTTAAGGACTCGACGTAACGGGGTCTGTAGGCATGTAAGCATCGGGATCTGTGGGCATACAGGTCTTAGG
The DNA here is from genome assembly GCA_003297005.1 of Symbiodinium sp. clade A Y106. NCBI lineage: Eukaryota > Dinophyceae > Suessiales > Symbiodiniaceae > Symbiodinium > Symbiodinium sp. clade A. The sequence continues at coordinate 134,493 of BGNK01000459.1, read as the reverse complement.
GTTTCGATGGTGGCCGGGTTGCGGGGTTCAAGGGCTTAGCGTGCTAAGCAACAGAAAGCATGCAAGGTCGAACGTATTTGCTCTTTCTTACCGCTTGACCGCTTTTAGGCCCTAGACCGTCTCCAGTATTTCCTCATGACCGAGTTTGCGGTAACGGTGTTTTTGTTGGGGGGTATATGGTTTGAAGCCTGAACTTCCTGTAGGTGTTTTTGTTGGGGGGTATACGGTTTGAAGCCTGAACTTCCTGTAGCCTCCATTGTAGTTCCTTTTTTTTATGGTTAGCCAAACTTATATGATTTAGATTTAAATGTAGAACCCTAACTATGAAATTGGCTGTGTAAACAAAAAAGGGAACTACAATGGAGACTTTAGGCAAGTATAGATTTTCTCAAGACTGAGGTCCGAAGTATCTGGATCGATTGTGCGCGTTTGAACCAGTGGTTCTACGGAGCTTCGCAGCATGGTAGATAGTTGACCCCGAGCTCCTGCAGAGTTCACATCGGGCCCGACATCCAGTTTTGGAAAATTAGGGGTACCTTATTTTGGGGTCCTTATAATAAGGATCCTACTATTTAGGGTACTATATTAGGGTCCCCTATTTTCGGAAACTCCCTGTTAGCTGAAATGAGTCTGGCGTTGGACTTCCGCATTGAGGGTCGACATTAGGCACACCTCCCCCGAAAGCCTGAATCCCAGAAAACTGACACCACCTTATTATACCTTAGTCACCACGGACCTATTTGGGAGTTTCCGAAATTAGGGGTACCTTACTTTGGGGTCCTTATAATAAGGATTTTACTATTTAGGCCACTATACTAGGGTCCCCCTATTTTCGGAAACCCCCATTTGGGGAACCCCCTCTTGCCAGGAACAAAACCTAGACATCAGGATCCCAATTACACAACCATGAACCTGTTGCTGAGGCTGCTGAGGCACCAGGGATGCAAAGGCATTGGACGCAGTCCGGGCATCCAGAACGCGGCCGTACTCATTCAGCGCTTGGTAGAACTCCTCAAGATCTGGGTGGTTGTCAAATTTAGGGTCCCTATTTGGGTACCGTATTATAATAGGAACCCCAAAAAGGGACCATGATTTTGACAACCTAACCGCCCATATCTTGATGGGGTTCTTTCAAAGGCTATGAGACGAAAGTAGACCCATGAACCCGTAGACTTTCAATCAAAACCATCGCCCCAAACTCGTGAAAAACCCTAAACCCTATACTCAAAACCCTAAACCCTAAACCCCATACTCAAAACCCTAAACCCAATACTCAAAACCCTAAACCCCATACTCAAAACCCTAAACTCTATACTCAAAACCCTAAACCCTAAACTTTGAACCCTTTAAACCCCAGCGCACCTCGTGGCTCTTCGGCTTCGTGAGCTCCTCCAGGGCCCTGCGCCCGCTGCGCTGGGGCGCCGTATGTCTCCAGGCCCTGGGGCGCCCAAACCAAGTCGGAGCAATACTCGTTTATAGTGAACCCCAGAAAGTTGGAACATCGATTTAGGATGATTCATGCTGGGATTCCCTTTACTTTACTTTAAGGGCATGAGGCTATTGATGTTCCAACTTTCTAGCTTCTACTGTAGGGGTTTAGGATTTAGGGTTTAGGGGGGTTTAGGATGGTTTAGGGCTTATTTCCATGCAAAACTGGACAAAACACCGACAGATTACATAGTACATCCTCAACATGTAGCAGTTCCCCCTCAGGGCAAACCCGGTTGTACAATACCGAATCTACCAGAAACGCGAAACCACCGAGCGTGTCACGGCTGCACCCCTCCCCCCATCTAGGGTTTAGGGTTTGCTGCATGGGCTACAATCGGCTACTCCCATCTATACTATCTACACAGGTTAGTGTAAGGGTTGCTACAAAGCTAATGGTTACTATAAGGCTTCCAGAAGAAATCGTAGTCGTGTTGTGAGGCTGGCATTCGAGCCGAGACCCCAAAGGTCCCAGGCACTCTCAATGACCTCAGGTTAGAGCAACTCCTAAAGGCTTGTACTTGGGGAAGGGAGTGAAAGCATACACATGTTTCTCTCACTTCCGCACTTTGGCCATATGTTTTTCTCTCTCTCTCTCTCTATATATATATGTGTACATATATAATCTGGTGAATTTGGAACAAACCTTGAGTCTGAAACATCACCCCCATAGAAACTCCCTCCAGTGTCGGCCTGTTTGCAACTTCCTGCAGCTGGCTGCTGGCCTCAACAGAGCTGGCTCAGAGTCGCTGAGTCTGGAGCCAGGGTTTACAAATCTGGGGTTCAGGAGTTCGAAGGTCTGTTACCTCAGAGAACAGGACGGGCCAGGTGATGGATCTGGCTTTGCGACCAAGACAAATGGCAATAACCTTGCAGCATGCATTTATGATTGCGTCAGTGAGTGGGTCATTGCATGTACTGCCCTATGCTCCTAGCGGCGTTGAGTTGCTAACACTTGCAAGTTGCGAGCACATGACGAGCTACGTAATTTCCAAGAGAGACATGGGCTAAAGTGCTATTATTGACTATAGAGATCCCATCAACAAAATATGCATAAATGCCTAGCTGTCTATCTACCCATGTACATGCAAACACAAACACAAGCCAGGAACGAGACAGCCGCACACTAGCCCACACATGCAGTCATATGTACATACATACATACATGCATACATACATACCTACATACATCCATTCGTACAGGCATTCATCCATCTATCCATCTATCCATCCATCCATCCATCCAGCCAGCCAGCCATCCAGCCATCCAGCCATCCAGCCATCCAGCCATCCAGCCAGCCAGCCAGCCATCCAGCCAGCCATCCATGCAGGCATGCAGGCATGCAGGCATGCATCCATGCATCATCTTGCACCAATGCAGCCATGCATGTCCATGTACGCATTCAGGCGTGCGGGCATGCAGACATTCATGCGTGCATACGAATGCCTGTGTGCACACATGGAATGCGAGTGTGTTACACCCAAACGTACTGAATCGCATTCCGGGACAGTTATCCAATCCCGGCAGTCTCAGCTGCTTGACAACCTTGGCTTGTAGTTGTATTCACGCCATATCTCCAGAAGCAGGAACACCCTAGAATCTTGGAACCACCTTCCCAAATCAGCGCAGATAGAGCAAACAGCAGCTCGAGGTTTGAGACTGCGTCTTCTGCGGTCTTGGAATTGGAAATAGCGTCGGGGCTTAGGTTGCAGGGTTTAGGGTTTGAGTTCAGTCGAGGATTGGTTGATTGATTGATTAACTGATTGGTTGATTGATTGCTATAGAAGGACTGAATAGGACTCTCGAACCGACTCCCTGCGACATTAAACACTGCGTCTTAATCCGGAAACCCCAAACCCTGCGCTCTGCGCCTGAAGCCTTACCACAACCCTGGGTCACAACCCTATTAAATCCTAGCTTCTTAAAACCCTTTAAACAAACCTGAAACAACCAGCTCTAAACCCTAAACCCCAAACCTCATCGGATGGCAGCCTTCCATCGCCTGGGCGGTGTTCCCGGACCAGCTAACCGTGTCCAGCCTGCACAGTTCAGGGTTTACCTAACCCCAAATAACCTTTCAAGGTAAGGGAATCAAAAGGCAAAAGGAGGGACCCTTATTGGGAACCCCTACACTATAATGGGCTATATAATAGGTATACAATAGCTATATTAAGGTTCTTTACCTAGGGGTTCTAAGTAAGGGTCCCTCCTTTTACTCTTTGAGGGAATCATATTACGGAACCCAAAAAGGTAGATGTCTGAGGGTGCAGGTAAGTATTAGGGCCTTTAGGGCTTTGACCCGAAGGCACACCATGTTTGCTTGGGGAAAACGACGCTTCAAGGGTGTAGGTTTCAGCGGTTTCAGGGGTTTTGAAATATTTTTTCGGCTGCGTGCCTTGTTAATAGACTCACTGTGATTCTTGTCTTACGTTTTCAGAGTGTTTGCGGCATCAAGTTTTTTGGTGTAAGGTTATAGACTACTGCAGGGTCCTGGTACATTTTGACATAAAAAATTTGAACGTATTCTAAGGGAGCTGAAGGAAGAATATATTGGTAAACATTCCCGACCTTGAACGGTTCATCTGATCATTGTTGCTCGGCTACACCTAAACGAGTCGATTGAAGCTGTGCAATTGAGTGGCTTCAGGTGGCTTGGAGGAGACCAGCCCCTCCTTGCAGAGTAATCGGAACCAAAATTACGACCCCTTGATGGTTGTTGCGTATTATGTTCAGCTGCTTCAACAGGCCCGGTGTCTGGGTTCACAGCTTCACCAACTTCATGAGAGCATGAGCAAAGTCCTAGCTTTAGTCAGCTTAACTAGAGAGACACAGACTCTGACAAAGTCTCCGGTTATCACACGCATCTCGCCAGTGGAAGTCGACACACACATGGGAGCTCACCACGAACTACACCTCTCTCCTGGCTTCCGTCGGTCTTCCGGGCGGTCCATACATGCTACACCCCAAAGAAAGGAAGCTCCTGGATCTGGATCCGAAGTCACATACATCATTCCTTTTGGTGAAAAAACCGCTCCAAACATGTATTCTGCATAGCAGAACCTACTTTCACTATGCGACTCTGGAGTCTTCCGCCGCTCAGAAAGCATCAGCATGCTCCTGGAAAGCGTGCTGCAACGCCTGGCGAACAAAGACATGCTTAGCTGAGAGTTTTAAGGTTGTACAGGCCGCCTCAAACCCTGGAGAGTAGGCTTGATAGGTCCCAATCCTAAACTGCAAAACACAACGCAACTGCAATGAACCCTACCCTAAACCCCATGCCGTGAATCCACAACACTACATTAGACCCGACGATTCGCAAAGATTTCGCACTGAAGATCCTAAAGTCTGGAAACCGCATGGATGTATGAGGGCTTGCGTCGCAGATCCTCGACCCCTCGTTCGCGCCTATAACATGCATGTTGAGGGTGTAGGAGTTACTCTTGGCGTCTCTATGAATGTGCTGAATTTGAATACCAGGACCATTGCTAGGCTACCTGAAGTGAAATGTGCAAGTGGGGTTTGGCTGGGCCGACAAATCTCTCCAAGAGCGGCCTGGGCGGTCTCTGCGCCGACGCTCTGCAGCAACTGCAGTGCAGCCATCGAAGACACTTGAGGTCTAGACTTTCGGGGCCTGTCTGAGGATGCATATACGGTCCACAAACAAGCTAACAGTATGTGACATGAAGCTACATTACATTGCATGCCAGCACAAAGACCACTGCCACTAACATGGTCATTAGACCACGACATCAACGCTGCGTTACCTTAGCTAACTACCTTACCGTACCGTACCGTACCGTGCCCTGCCCTGCCCTGCCCTGCCCTGCCCTCCCCTCTGCTCCCCTACCCTACCATACCGTTCACATACACACACACATATACATATTCACACATGTAGAGACGCAAACACGCATGCACACAGCTGTGCTATGTGAGTCTGTATAATATCTATATATATATATATAAATGTATACATATACAAACATACAGCGCTCTCTCTCTCTCTATATATATATATAAAGTATGTATAGACAGACAAAGAGGTAGAGAGAGAGAGAGAGGAGAGGAGAGGAGAGACAGAGAGAAAGAGAGAGTGCGTTTTTTCAGCTGCCCCGGTCCGAAATCTAACTCCCTATCTGGTTCTCAGAAGCCTTGCGCACCCAACAGTAAAACCTAAGTTCATGCAGCACATCAATGTTCGGATCTATATGCTCAAACAAGCGCCCCAAGTTGGGGCCCATAAGAACTTTGTTTGTCAGATCTATACGCTTCTTAAGTGGTCATGTTTCATTCTTGGAGCCCTCCTAAACCTGATCCCGTTCCACTCAACCACTAACGGTCCAAACCTGAATGCTCCAAAGGCACCTCGGAGGAGCGTGCCCGTGCCCGGACATGCTTGGCGACCTTTGGTGCAGCCTGGCTTGGGGTGTGCAGGTTTTGCGGGCAAAGGTGTAGCGCTTCGGGGATTTATGGTCTAAGCTCAATGAGGCTTGTTGGTTTTGGGGCCTATCGGGTTTAAGGCTTTATAAGTTGATTGTTTCGGACTTCTGAGGCTTCGGTTCATCCAAAATCCTATCAGTCGCGAAGTCCCGTGAAAGAAGCATTGTTTAGGGTTTAGGGTTTGTTCTGCGACATCAACAAAGGTCACCGTTGACTCAACATCAAAGCCTCAGTTTCACCTCGATAGCCTTGCTACCAGGAAAGCATTCAGAAAATGATGACAACGACAACAGCGATGCAGGTGCAAACAATCCCATTGCCCCAAGTTAAATTAGAACCGGCATTCGCTGCTGCCTGCAACCGTGCAGGGACAGGGACCTTACTTCTTCGTGCTGCTGTTGCTACGACTGAGACTACTAGTACTGCTACGACTATGACGACGACGACGACAACTGCTACTTCTTCTACTAGTACTGCCACTACCACTACCACCACCACCGCTCTACAGCCACTACTGCTACTACTGCTACTGCTAGAACTGCTACTGCTACAACTGCTACAACTGCTACAACTGCTACAACTGCTACTACTGCTACTAACGCTCCTGCTCCTGCTCCTGCCCCTGCCCCTACTCCTACTCCTACTCCTACTCCTACTCCTACTCCTACTACTACTACTACTACTAGTACTACTACTAGTACTACTACTAGTACTACTACTTCTTCCACTACCACTATCACTATCACTATCACTATCACTACTACTACTACTACTACTACCACTACGACTACGACTACTACCACTACTACTACTACTACTGCTACTACTACTACTACTTCTACTTCTACTTCTACTTTTTCTACTACCACTACTACTACTACTACTACTACTACTGCTACTACTGCTACCACTACCACTGCTACTAGCGCTGCTGCTACTACTACTACTACTGCTACTACTGCTACTTTAGCTACTACAACCACTACCACTACCACGACCTCCACCACTACCACTACCACAACCTCGACCACGACCACCACCACGACCACGACCACCACCAACAACAACAACAACAACACCACCCCCGCACCACTACCACCACAACCAAGACCATCACCACCACCACGACCACAACCACTCCCGCTACAACTTGACCAAGTGCGGCCTTGTCGTTGAGCCCTGCACCGGCCAAGTCCAGCGCCAGCCTCCCCCACCCACGGAGGCTGCAAGAACTGAAGGAAGCCAACTCTATAGTCTCTATAGGTATCAAGGAGGCAGAGAGAGAGAAACTAATCAGGCATACATACATACATATGCATATAGATATATACACACATAGATACATATATATATATATATGTATATATATATATATATCGTCGCGTGTGTGTGTGTGTGTGTGTGCGTGCGTGCGTGCGTGCGTGCGTGCGTGTGTGTGTGTGTGTGTGTCTGTGGCAAGAGAGAGAGAGAGAGAGAGAGAAAGAGAACACGAAGAAGAAAGGGAAAGAGAGAATGCAGTCATGTCAACTTCGGGCTGAGACGGAACTTGGAGGAACCTGGACCGTGCCGTCCAAAGACTCATGTGCATAGTATCTGAGTTCGGAAAAGCTGCGAACCTCCAACCATCTGCAAGGCACTGAGACCTGGGTTCTTTATGGTTTCGGGGCTGGAAAGTCTGCAACACATCTATGTAAATATCAATATAACTACATATCACATAAATATCGGCCCGCAGCGGCTTAGGCTTTATAGAGGGACGATCGCATTTTCAAGACCCCCGCGAACCGTTTGAACAGTCCGCCTTCCTGACATTAGGATTGGGAGAGAAAATGCATCAAGGCCCTTGACTCCAATTGCTCTCGTGTCTGCCTCGCCCAGCGCTCTGCAGGTAGTGGCCGTAGTAACCAATTTGCTAGGCGCCCGCGCACCTCGCAGACCGCACCTACACCTCTTGACTTAATCTATGTTTAACGCGAAGTGCTGTACTAAGATTTGTGACAGAAACGGGGGAAGGAGACAAAGTTCGGTGAGACTTGAAGCGAAAGCTGGAGCTGAAAAGCTCGTGACAGCTTCAATGTGCAGGAGTGAAATACTTTGACTTCGCCTCACGAAATGCAAGGCTGATTTTTAATGATGCTCGAAGTGCCCCAAGATGGCATCTTATGCAGACGAGATGCCGGAACATGCAAAGTAAACCCTGGTTAATCTCTGAGCCCCTGAACCTAAAACCAAAACTAAGCCACCTCAGCATCATGAACATCAAATGTCGCCAGCGCAGCAGCCAATCGCTCGGCCTCAAGTCAGCGCACCAGACTTCAACGGGTTCAACAAAACCCTTGACGACTACAGTTGCATACCTAAACAAATAAACACATGCTTACCGACTATCTACATGTATATATATATATATATACTGTATATATATATATCCATATATATATATATATGTATGTATGTATGTATGTATGTATGAATTTGTGTATTCCTTTATGTGTAAAATTACATGTAAATATGTGTGTATGCATGTATGTACATATTTATAGGCTTGATCTTGTTGAAAAAGTCTACAATAGGTTTTTATATTATAGGGACCTTCATACTTAGACTAAGCTCGAGGAGCACTTACAGTGCGCTATGGTGGAGTAGAGTAGGGTAGGGTAGGGTAGGGTAGGGGTAGGGGTAGGGGTAGGGGTAGGGGTAGGGTAGGGTAGGGTAGAGTCGGGTAGCGTGTAGTATAAGAAAAGCATAGAAAACTACGCACAGTAACGATAGTAAACTTTATTAGCGCCCCCACAATTTCTTCACAGAGTTGCTTCGTTACATAGGGTTTGGGGATCAGGAAACTTCGTAGGCAGGATGTACTTAGATTCTGGGGCAGGAAAAACGGAATTCGGGCACGTCTAAACAATACATATGCAACCCCAAGTCCTGACAGTTGAGTCCTCAACCCCTGTGCAACTTACTATAGGGATCTTAATACCTAGAATAGGGTTTTGGGGTATCTTATACCATATTACAATAAAGAACCCCCAAAGCAGTATAGGAAATTAATAAGGCCCTACATTACTTGTTTAGTCCGCGTAGGCTGCTAAGCCGTATTTACCCTAAGCCAACACACACCAAGGCCACGTCTTGCGCGAGACCTTCCGGGACCGCTTCGCCCGATACCGGAGCCTTCGTGATTGGGCTTGAAGGGGAGCTTTAAGGGGCTTTAATGGGGGCTTAAGGGGGGCTTTAAGGGGGGCTTCAAGGGAGCTGTGGGGGCTTGGCTTTGAGCTGGCAGCCGAAGGGTACGTTTCAGGGGCTCCTTGTGTGTGTTGCCCTAGATTATCAGGGTCCTACTTCGGATTCTATATTGGGGTACCCTTGTTCTGTCACTCCCAAGCAAGACCAACTGTAGGTCATGAATGTTTCAAGCATGATGATGAAAGCCGGAGTGAGCTCACGAAGGCAACTCCAACGTCTCCACCTTGACTAAACTATGCAATAGCCGATCTGGTGCAGAATACCTGGATACGCATAGCAGTCTGCAGTATGGTTCCGTTGAACCACCAGGGTTCGGAATGGCTTTGTCTTGTAGAAGATCTCCACTTTCTGAGTAGTTTGATGCAGGCTTGTCTTTCAGCATCTTATTGTTCTACATCTTAGTCTCAGGCAGTTCTCTACCCTCCATTAGCCCTACAGCCACTACCATTATCCAAACCCTCCGGTAACCGAACCAAACTCGAACCTGCAACCCACAGACCTTAAATCCTAAACCCTAAACTAAAAATCCTGAACCCTAAATCCCAAACCCTACTGAAAACGACAGACCCCGTTTGAAACCATTCCTGTGTCCGGCCTCGAATTTGTCAGAAGAGCCTCGCCGGCGCATGGGAGTTGGTACCTGGATCGGCTGTGTTTAAGATTTAGGGAAGCCCCATACCTACTGTTGATGGACAAAATCCTGCATGACCCTAAGGACCCTAAACTATGGGAATTATGGTATATTCCTTATTATGGGTCATGCAGGATTTTGTCCATCAACAGTATGACCCTTCGTTCGCGCCTTCGTAAGTGGCTGCATCTCCAATGCTTTGCATCGGTCTAGGATTGTCGGACCTCGTTTGCGGGCCGGTGAGGGTGTAGAGGGGGTCTAATCATAAGTCTGTCGAATTGTCAACACAACCACATAAGACTTCTCAGCAGGAGCACCAATCTAATAATACAACAACCACCTGTTGAACGAATCTTGGGGCTTAGGCTTAGGCCCGACCCTGACGCGGCAAACAGTGCCTTTCAGGCTTTCAAGAGATTTGAAGGTTCGACAGGTGTTGAACACGGTGCTTAACGATAACTATGCTCGTGGCGCAAAGCGACTAAATGAAAATTTTGATGGAACAGTGTGACTACTATGAGCTCAGGCTCTGCATTTGCGCCACGGTTTTCTTGCATAGCTGGTTTGTTTTTGCTTGAGGGCTCCACCTTCAGGATCTCCTGTCGGAAGGCTTTCTTGCATGCCCTTCATCATCTTGTAGTACCGCTCGCAGCGCTCCTTGATGGTCTTGACAACCATCTTCGGGTCGTCGCCAAGCTCCAGCATCGTGATAACTTCGCCGTGCTGAACTTGCAAACAGCAGGTGCTAGTGCTCAACATCGCCTCTTCATGGAAAAATTCAGAGTATCTCGACGGACACCTTCCCGACTCTTTCTTTCCCGAGCATCAATTGCAGCTGGTCCAGACGGCCGCTCTCCGAATCCCTTTCCAGAAGGCTGTCTTGGAGAAATCCTCCTCTGGTAAGATTCATAAACCCTAAACCCTAAGCCCTAAACCCTTAAACAAATTTGAGGTCGAGGGTTCCCCCACCCTATATCCGACTCCCCACATCTTGCCCGAAACTCTGAGCAGCACCATGGTGACCTAGGCGACCCCAGCATGCCAGTGTGGCTCATCTTTATGGTTCAGGGTTTAGCGTTTAGGGGTGGATGGGGATTTACAACGGTAATGGCTGTCCCGCGCGGACGGGGCCGGAGTGCTACTGTGGAAGGAAAGCCATCCTAGTTGAAACCCCTTAAAGCTGACAACCCAGAGTTCAGCTCCGGACGTAAACGATCATAGAGACCTCTCAAGTTTGGGGGTTCTGGAGTTGGGGCTTGTGGCTTTGGGATTGTGGGCCTGCGGTTTCGGGTTTTGGGATGCTCTGCATTGCAGAACGAGGTAGCCGCACCCTCACAAGCACGTCTTTGGCTGACGATAGCGAAGCTCATCTGGCCTGGTTTCGACTTTAGCTAGATGAAAAATGAAATCTTTGGCATTGGTACCCAAGGAAAGCATCGCATGTCTCACAGCGGAATCCCAATATAATCAATCAGAATCACAAGAACCGATGGGATTCAACCCGGACCCTCGAAGCAGCAACTCGGCTCAAACATTCAAAGTCCTCAGCTGCAGAACATGACGGACAGGCACCCAAAACCCCTCAGAGAACCCTAAACTCCTTGAACTCAAAGCTAAACCCTAAACCCAAAGCTAAACCCTAAACTCAAAGCTAAACCCTAAATCCTAAACTAAACCCTGAGTAAAGCCTATAACCCCTAAACTCAAAAACTAAAGCGCAGCCTGGCGAGGCTCCCAGCGTCGCAGCGGCGCAGGCTCCGTGGCTGGCGGCCCAACCGTCGAGCCAAGCGGCCTGCGTGGATGTCGAATGCTTTGGGGTTTAGGGTTTTTTTAGGGTCTATGAGCAAATGTATTCATACATAGATATACACACATATGCGTATACATAAAACATAAACACATACAGAGACATACATACATACCTACCTACGTACGTACATACATACATACGCACACACACACACATATATATATATATATATATATACATATATATGTAATATACACACATGTACACACACACACATATATATATATATATGATCCCGGTTCGGCCGTCCCCCCCCCTCCCCCCCCCCAATGGTTCCTCCCCACCCCCCCCCTGTGGTGTGGTGTGGTGGTGGGTTACTTCCCTCCCCCCCCTGTGGTGTGGTGTGGTGTGGTTGTGGGTCGCTTCCCCCTCCCTGTGGTGTGGTGTGGTTCGGGTGTGGGCTTTGGTGGTTCCCCCCCTTCCCCCCCTGTGGCGTGGTGTGGGTTGGGTGGTTCCCCCCTGCATGTTTGGATCTGCTGGGGGTGTTTGGCAAACCCATGCTCATGATGATATTGATNCACAATCATCTTAGTGTTTCTTTGGTTGGTCGTCGGGTATCTTCTGCCCACGTGCCTGCTGACGATTATCGCTTTATTGACCGTGGGGGCACGATCTTTGTGACAGTTGTCGCTTTGGGCAATCCAAATAGGATTGCAATGGGTCAACTGTCACAGGGATCGGGCCTGTCAGGGAACGTGGTCCACGTGACTGCTGCCTTGTTTGAGACCCTCAGGTCGGAGTCCTCTTTCGGAA
>BGNK01000459.1:0-121896 GCA_003297005.1 Symbiodinium sp. clade A Y106 | reverse complement strand
GGGGGGGTCGGCGAACCGAGAACCGGGATCATATATATATATATATATATATAAACACGCACGAATGAGGAAGAGGCTTGGCTTTGGGCTGGACAGCACAGAGACTTTCATGTTAATGGTGTGGGTTCAAGCCCTCGGTCCAGAGTTTTTTGGGGGTTTCGGTTTAGGGTACTACCCATTGAGGCATTATAGGTCTTGTTAGTTGCTGGGTTCATAAGCCCCCCAAAAGTTTACACTTTTCGTGCTATAGTGGGTGTGATATTATCCTTTACAGTGTATCCACTCAGCTACTAAGTCTTCAAAGACCATATTAGCTATGGTCTTTTGCGGACGAGTTCCACAATGGTGGAGTTGTGGACCCTGTTGGTATCCTAAACATCGGGCAAGGGCAGCCTCGAGTCCCCGAAGTCCTTGCAAACCCAAGCAACCTACCACGGAAAGCTCCCCTCCCTAAGGGTCCATGTGCCCAGCCAGTATATACTTTGGCGTTAAAGTACTCCCTATATAGGTACATTGGGCCTAAAGTATCTACTCTTTGGGTACATGGACGCTTAGGGCCTTCGACTCAAAGACGAGCATTTCGTGGAAGTTCAGGACACGGCTGCCAGGGAGTTGTACGTATACCTCGGTGGTGTTGGATTTGTTCGTCGAAGAGTTTGGCCACGCTTTGTGGGGCTTGGGGACCGGGGTCTTAAGACGTGAAGTCTTCACGTTAGCTCCAGTCCAGAAAGACCCAACGAACAAACGCCACGATGAAGGGACCCTCAGAGCCATGGGCATCTACGTCGCTAAAATCCTGTCGAGGGCAGGGTGATAGCCAATCTGGCCGTCAGTGAGGAGGATTCTGTAGCTGCGACGAATCTCAGCTCATGTATTGCAGGAATGGCTTCGCTTCACAGCCGGGTTTCGTAGCGGCCGGTCACGCCACCACAGTCTGCTCCATACCTGTTCAGGCACATCTGTTGAGCAGTGCCCCCACCCTGTAACAGTTTTAACCAGGGCTATGTAAAAGTATACTACAAATGATATCCAACTGTTACAGAGTGGGAGCAGTGCACACCCGCGGCATGGGGTGCAGGATTCGGGATCTCTGGTCTTGGGGTGTGAGATGGAAAACTGACAGTCCAGAAGCAAGGACGCATAGTCTACAGGTCTTGTGTGACTCACGGCCTTTGAGGCTTTATAGCTGGCATGTAATTGTAAGTTAGAAGCCGAAAAAACTGTTCCTCAGGGTTGGCTTCTAGATTAGGTATCTCGTTTTGGGTTCATGATCATTCGTGGGCTTTGTACTATACCCCAATGGTAACATTACTGTTCTAACGCAAGTATTAGTTACTCTTAGTAGGCTTCTAAAGTAGCATTTCTTCCTGAGCTTGGTAATGTAAGCCCTACAATGCTGAAATCTAACCTCCGTCGGTTCGCATCCTACAGCCTGTTGATTATCGACACTGATGCATGGAACCTCGCCGACAGCTACTCTTAATCCAAAAAGCCAGGACCCTATATAAGCGCCTAAAGTTCAATACAAAACACCAGAGCCCTTTAATCAAACAAACAACTTAAACACTGAATCCCGAAAGCCCGCGACTGCACTCCGAGCAGATCCGCTGGCAAGTCCAAGTCACCAGCTCTGATCCGTATGTTTGTAGGGCTTGCCGCAGGTCTTCCCACCGCAAAGTCCACCTGGCAATTCGGGTTACCGATGAATGGGTCAAAAAGATTTTAAGCTCTCCGAACCCCATAGCCGTGACATAAAAGCCTGTATGCCACTGATAAGCCCAAAGGCTCCATGTACCCATATAGTAGCTACTTAGGCCCTAAAGGGGTCCCTATATAGGTACTTTAAGGCCTAAGCATATACTATAAGGGTACATGGAGCCTTGGGGAAGAACCCTAATGCCTTGAGCTATAGCCCGGCCTTTTTCTGGGCACGGCTCCTCACTGACACCCAGGATCGCTCCCGCATGGTTGCAGTGCATGCCGGAAAGCCCTCGGTAAAGGATCAAGGCTTAATGTCTATAGGGTTTAAGCGGGTTTAGGGGTTTAGGGTTCAGGGTTTGGACTTTAGTGAGCCCTTGGCGGCATGTTAAAGGTGTTGACGGGACTCTGCAACCCCATACAAACCCAAAATCCAACAACAAACTCCGAATAACGCCGAATGCCTCAACTCCACATCCCACAATACTTTCATGCTTGTAGGTGATGAGCCCTTCTGGTGCTAAGTGTTCAGAGGGAGTTGGTTGACGGTTCAGCTGCGAGAAGGATGCGGCCTTAAGGTGATTCATTTCTGGAAGGCAGCTTTGTGCTGATGGAGCGCCCCAAAACAGCTCCCAACAGCTTGCACGAGCTTCCTGCAGAGGTAGCGCGAACCGCCGGAGCCGGGTACACAAAGCCTGAGGCCTCCATCCCAAACCCTATAAGGCCCCCACAGCCCTGAACCTGAAGGCTCTGAAACTATACCGAACTTAGACCCCTAGCAAAAATTATAATTTTAGCTGTTTCTTAGGGAATATAATAACCAAAGATTAAAAAATATTTCTAAGTTCCCCTAAGGACATTTAAGGCCCTCAGAGACTCAGAGCCTCCTCAAGTACAGAAGATACGGTTGATGGACAAAATCCTGCATTACCCATTATAAGGAATATACCATAATTCCCATAGTTTAGGGTCCTTAGGGTCATGCAGGATTTTGTCCATCAACAGTATGAAGTCAAGAAGCCTCGCATGGCCGCACAGCCTGAAGAACACGTCTGGATTGAGGGCTTTTCGGGCTTAGGGTTTAGGCTTGGCAGTTTCTTGGCTACGGGTAGGGTTCAGAGATGTTCTGTCTTATAACTTTAAACCCAGAAGCTGAAGTCAAAGGCACAATGGAAGCTTCAGAGCGCAAAAACGCACCAGGGTTTAGAGTGTCCCTACAGTCTCGAGGTAATGTGCATATATTAAGGCCCAGGTACTCTATGCTCTGGTTGGTTTGCTGTCCCTTGTTCAGGGATCAAGGTTTCGGGTCCAGGTTTACGGTTTCGGGTAAACCATAACCCGGTAATAAACGTATTCCTTCGGTTCGTCTGGGCTTTTAGCGGTCCTGGGAAGCCAAACCCGGAAACTGTACCTGCCTTTCTTCATGGGGGGCCTTCATTATTGTTAAAGGATTTTGAGTACAGTATGCTCTTATATGGACTACAGTGACTACATGGAATACGACTTCTAATTTGTCAGAACCCTAAACCCTAAACTCTGCACCCCAAACACCTAACCCTAACCCTACATCCCAAACCCCTAAACTTGGCTGTAAACCCTAAGCCCCGGAACCCCTGAACCCCTCAACCCTTATGCGCAGCATGAGGTGAAAGTGCCAAGGGGCTGTCAGACTTCAGGATCTGAATTCGCTTGATGGGCTTCCTGGGTCGGCTGCTTAAGGCCTTGAGTTACAGTTTGTTAGGTTTAGAGCTTAGGGCTTAAGGGCTGATAGAGCTTAAATGGCTTACATGCGAACCATTACATGGTTCGGAAGGCTTTTGGTGCTTCTGGGGTCTGTTTAGGTTGGGCGATTAGGATTAAGGGCGCTAGGGTGTTACAGCGGTTGAGGTTTTAAGCGGTTGTGGCTGTACCCTATATGTCTACTTCAATTTCTACCCGAAGCCGAAATCGAAAACCTAAATGTTGGGCACCTTGCTTCCTAGAAGGTTCGAAGCTTCGGGTCTGGCCTAGGGCCGACGGTTTGCAGCTTCGAGGTATGTGGCTGGAACAAAAGAAAAGACAAAGACACAGAGAGAGAGAGAGTCACAACAATACATCGCCATGCAGACAGTTCCAACTGTAACTTGGTCGGCCCTTTGCAGTACATTCTGGAGTACATTACGCTTCCATGCCAGATCAAGACCATGCTGAAAGGATGATAACAGCTCAAAGCCGTACGCATTGATTTCACGAATTGGCAACTTTAAAAGGTCAAAGAAAGCTGTTGCTCTCCGGACTTCTCAGTCTCAGGCACGAAATGACCTTCCTTTGCAAGATGTCGCTAAACAGCGGAGTATCAACAAGCCTGAACCTCCAAAATCCCTCGTTCAGACCAGCCTGTATTCCAAGACTTCAACTCCAAGTCCCCACGAGATATCTCCGTCAAATCCTAGATCTTCCAATGGAAGCTGGGTGTCATTGTACCGAGGTCAAGCTGGAACCACGGGTTCTTCTCGCCGTGGGCTGCGCAAGGCGGCTGATGTCATGACTCGACACCCATGAACAACATGGTTCACCAGAATATTTACTAATCTTGCCGAAGGCTTATGCCGCATGCACGGATGGAGCCTCAGTAATTCTAGTAACCCCCCTCCCCCCCCCCCCCCNTCACCACCCATGAGAAACATGTGTACCACAAAAATTTACAAATCTTGCCCAAGGGTATAGCCCCATAGACCGATGGGGCCCCCTGAAATTTAAAAACCCCCCCCCCCCCCCCCCCCAGAAGACGAGAAATGTTGAAAGATGTTCTCTTCGCAAGGGGCGGGTTTCACAGTTTATGCTTATGTGTGAGTTGTCGGGCAACGAATTCTAGCAATGCAGCAGCGACCCTGGAAACAACCGCATAAGCAAAGTAGTAGCTTCGATCAGGGGAAAGAGGGTAAGCATGGCAGCAGCCGGCATGTCGGAACAGTTACGGTTTAGGGTTTAGGGGGTGCCCGGAAGAACCAACGCCACAAGCAGTTGTGAACGGAAGAAGGGACCTGCAAAGGCTCATGCAAATCAGCGACATCCTACTACATCAATCATTCTTGCACCAAGCGAGTGGCCGTGACCGCGAGGCCAAGACTCCGCTCCAAACCCTGAGAGTAAGCCCTTAACACGCCCACCGCACCCTCTAAAACTCTGTAGGGTAACCCCCACAAAACGGGTACCACAATGGCTGAATATGGGTTCCCCAACGGTTAGGGTTTATGTAAAAATCGTAAACGACTATAACCCACCACAAACAGGACTATACAATTTTGTCGGGCCCCATGAATGCGCAAGCCCTGAACCTTAGACCCTAAACTAGGGTCCAAAAAAAGCATATAAGCCAAACTTAGGACTTAGGATTGGGATATCCCATATAAACCCCCTCATAATGGATCCCAATAAGGTACGTAGGGATATCCCTATAAAATGCCTATGCCTTATGTCCATTTGGGGTCCCTGATTTAAACAACCCTAAACCCTAACCCTAGACCCTAAACCCACCCTAAGCCCTAAACCATAAACCCTAAGCCCACCCTAAACCCTAAACCATAAACCCTAAACCCACCCTAAACCCTAAACCATAAACCCTGAACCCACCCTAAACACTAAACCATGAACCCTAAACACACCCTAAACACTAAACTATAAACCCTAAACCCACCCTAAACCCTAAACCATAAACCCTGAACCCTAAACCATAAACCCTAAACCCACCCTAAACACTAAACCATAAACCCTAAACCCACCCTAAACACTAAACCATAAACCCTAAACCCACCCTAAACCCTAAACAGCTCGGAATGCCAACCTGCATTCCAGGCGGAGCTGCAACGAGACTCGGCCTGCTCTGTGGCTTTTCCGGATGCATTGCTAGGTTCCTGAGTAGCCTCTGTATAAAAGGGGTTCCCTTCTTCCTAGTATTCGGCTTTAATAAGGAGACCCCAGAAGAACAAGGGCAAAAGAGTACTACTCAGGAACTTAGATTGAGTAGAAACGATTTGGGTTTGAAGTTTTTGACTTCAGGGCTCTATGACTTCTATGACTCTATAAGGGTTTACAAGGCTTGCCAAACAACAGTTGAAGTTGTTGAGGTTTTCATTGTCTTAGGGTGGGGCTTTCCTGGGTTCAGGGTTTCGGGTGCAGTACTTCAGTGTCTTCAGGTTGAAGGCTCCTGGGGGTCTTTAGGGCTTAGAGTTAGTAACTGCCCCCTACATCTTCGAAGCCATCAGTGAATGTTCCCTTCCTAGACTCTCCAAATTGTACGACGAGCGAAGACAGTTGCCAAAACGGTAAAGCAGCAGGCTCTGTAGTAAGACATCTACAATTCCTAACCTAGACAGAATCCCCCTGCAGTGGCCTCGGAGCAAAAGTACGAACTCGATTGAAACTCCAACTAGTTTTCGGGCGGTGCATGGTAACTCCCTCGTCTGCGCCATGGCCCTCAGGCTCGAGAGGCCGCAAGAGTAACTGAAAAAATGCTGCCCTATCTGAGCCCAAATAAGAAACCTACATTTCAAACTCACGGTTCCTGGTTGAGATCGCTGAATCTGAAAGTCCGCGCGCAAAAGCACTTAACTCGGGTTTAGATCAACATCTGGAGCCCGAAACCCAAACACTAAGAAACCCTAAACACGCAGGCCTTCAAGGCTCTTGGCTCTAGGGCCATAGCCATAGCTTCGTAACCGACTCTGCTTCAACACCCGCATATGGGCTTTAGGGTCTGTGTTCGTGGTTGTCGTCTGCCTTGCCATCGACGCAGAAGCGCGGGAACAAGTTCCTGCATAGGGAATTGTCGAAGCAGCACAAGAGGTCTGAATCGGGTTTGGAGTAGACTTAGACCTTGCAGCCAGTCGGTCACATTTCTTCGGAACTGATCTTTAGACTGCTAGAAGCGCTGATGTTTCAAAAGCCTGCTCTGGCTGTCCATTCCGGCATGCTGCACAGTGCTAGGGATCTGTAGGGCAGCCTCAGGGCGATTCTGCGAAGCAAAATCTTAAACACCTAAAACCCAATAAACCCAAAACTCGCCACCAGAAGGCGCAATCCCCTGCTTAGTTGCTGAGTTCATAAGCCCCAAAAAGTGTACACTTTTATTTTTAGAGTGGGTAATATTATCCCCAAAAGTGCAAAGTGTGTCCACTCAGCTACTAAGCCTAAATGCTGAACCCCAAACCTGCTGAAGAACCTGAAGCCGCAAATGCTAAACCGAGATGCGAACATAACGAACTTTCAGCCCCGAAATTTCTACGAACCCTCAAAGGATCTGAAGCAACAGAAAACCAAACAAAAACCCTAGCATTGCATGGGGGGGTCAGGGATACTGTGCAGGTAGCCCCTCAGCCATCAGTCCTTAGGCCCTTATCGATCTAATCATGCCCGGTAGCCCAAAGAAAGAGCTCATGGTCGGCTGCCCGGTGAGTGAAACCGCAGTGATGTCCTGCACGGGGCAAACACAAGGGTTTTGTGTTTAGAGTTCAGGAGGTTCAGGGTTTAAGGATCTGGGGGTTTAACGTAAATCCTTCGTAGTGTAAAGCGACCCCCCACCACTTAGTCTCAATACAGACCGCTGAACCAAAAGTCTTGCGTTCCGTGGGTAGACCCTGATCCCTCACGCCCCTAAAGCCCTCCCCGTGTAGAACCGTGAATACCCTGAAACGCAACCTCACCACTATGTTGATGCTGTTGATAATCCGGTTTGATTGATATAACTGATATCGATATAGTTATATATGTGTACGTATGTATATATGTATGTATGTGTATATATATATATGGGTTCACTGGGTATGGCCTTGAAAGGCTTCAGCTCGAAGAAATTGAGGACGCGCTTGCCGGGCAGCTGTACGAAGACGTATCGGCCAGCCATTCCGCCGCAAGAAATCTCAAACCTCACCATTTAGGGACTTGGGTTTTGAGTTTAGGAATTTGGGTTGAGAGTATTGATTCCTGCTTAGGGTGTGTTCAAAGTAAATCCAGGTTGTAGGGGAGCTTGTATGTCGAATCAGGGAAACTGTACGTGAAAGCTCGAGCATTATGAACCTGCAACCCAAACTGCCTAAAGCACCAAGTTCTACCACTCCCGCTCTGACTGTCTCTGTACATATGTTTACATTTTTTAGATACGTAGTTATTTGCACATATAAACAACTTTATAATATATACATGTATGCACATATGCCGAACCTGACAAAACCTCATGCATAGGCCGCCCAGCTGCCAGTCTTCCTTGTAGAATCGCTCTGTAAGGTTGCCACAGATGTAGCCGTCACAGACGCCGTCTGCGAAGGGGCTCTATTTCTCTCGGATGCAGATCAAGATGATGATGATGCTGATGATGATGATGATGACGATGATGATGATGAGTGTAAGGGTTCAGGGTTTAGGTTTTGTGCATTGCTTCTTCGGATATGGTTTTGGCTTGAAGGTATTTAGGTGCGAACACCTTCTGGCGATGATGGTGATGGTGACTCGCCTGAAGCGGTAGAGCCATGATACCAGTTCCAAGGCCCCAGTCTGGAAACACAAACCTGATACCCAGGCAGTGATGCTGCAGGAGTTTAAGGGTGAGGGCCCAGTTGAGGTATCCCAGAACCTAAACTCCACGAGCCCGCAACCCTAAATTACCGTAAACCCAACATTCCAAGATCTAATACTCAGCCCAACATTATACCGGAATCTCGGAGTAATAGATCCGAAACCTCAAATCACTAATACCAGCCCTCTCCTACATACAGCTCTGTGCGTGTGGGTGTATGTGTAGGCGCATACGTATATGCATACGTACATACGTATGTATATATATATATATACATGTATGTATATATATATACATATGTATGTACGTACGTATGTAAGTATGTATGTGTGTATGTTTCTGTTCATGTTCATGTGTATGTTTGCGTTTAGATGGTTATATCCACAGAGATCTTGATCCAGCAGTCCAACTCATCTTCCAGGCCTTTGCAGGGCGTCATGCTCACTCCGAAGACGGCTCCGTAGGGATTGCAATGCACACCATCGTGGCTCTCTAGAGCTTCGCAGCCTGACAACCGGGGCAAATTTAGGGGCGGAGGAATTGGTGATACTATTTCCTGATAAAGCCGAATATACGTATGCTATAATATGCCCCCACGAACCCTACGCCAAGTACTGAGGCCACCATAAGGGGGGTTGAAGGGTTCCGGGGAATGGGGCCCCAGGATTCAAATTTCAGGGTCAATCATTAAGGGTTCGGCGGCTCGTATCTAGGTCTGGGATTCTTAATTCCAGCTTCTGGGATTTATGGAAAGATTTTCGGCATGCGGTTTGTTGGCATTTGCAATGCTGGTTACGTAATGTAAACCCCTGATTAGTTCAAACCCTGCACGACTTGAAGCGCTCAGTGCTTTACATCCAACGCCCAAACAAGATTGAACAACTTACGGCCTAGACCTAAGTCGCAAGACCTCTCAAAAGCAGCATGCTGTGCAAGTAGTCCCATCATTAACGGTGGAGCGGGGAGGGACACATGTTGCCTTATTTAGCGGCCCTGTCAATAATAAAGATCCTACGATTCAGGGTCTGGGCTAGACCCCGTTGTCTGAAACTCCTATTCTTGAACGGCCGCAAACCTGAAACTGACCTTTCCACAAGCCCTGAAGCCCAGCATTCAGAATCCCAAACTCTGCTCCATGTTTCTTTCGAGATACACAACAGCAAGCGACGAGTCATGTGCCTTTGAAGACTGAGCTCTAAACCACAGAAGCCCTTTACCGCATGACGAAGTTCTGGAACAAAGATTTGGACATGGAGCCATCCGGCTTGGCGAAGAACTGGATCTTCTCCTCAGCACGCGATGCGGCAAACACTTTAACCACCATGCTATCGTTGGTATCTTTAGCAGCAACGACGTATGTATGTATGTATGGATGGATGCATGTATGTGCTCTCATCTACCTATATCGGCAGATGTGATGCCTTGAAGGTCAATGGCACTCGAAGGCATGTTAGGGTTCTTACCACACACACACATGAGGCTTCGGGGGGCATTCATTCCAAATAATACTTTCACTTGGAGAACTGAGCGCATGCACCTGATGCAAGAACTGGCAAAACTTAAAATGAGTACAATACCTTGTAGCTTGTGCGAATGTACGTATGTATCTCATTGTATGGGCAGACCTGCGCTCAGGTATCTATGCTGCTGCATGCAGATGATGGTGGAGAAACAAAACATGGCCTGGAACAAGGCACCTGAGCGAGCAACTCTGCCTTGTCGTTATTGAAGCATCGCACTTCGAGCTTCGGATACGTCCATCCTACAGCCATGAACTGCAACAGCTGCTCTGAGCAGCAGCCTGCGGAGAAAGGTTTCGGGTCCGGATTGAGCCTTCGCCATAGCTGAGCAAGGCAAGCCACGATAGACTCGGGCGAGTGAAGGTCGACCTGATACCAGGGGTCCGGCTCGCCACGACCTGCCGGGTTGTTTCCCTCAGCCCTAAACCCTAAACCCCCCTAAACCTTTTCCTCGTGTGAAGATTATCAACTTATGCTTTCAGGAATGAGGGCCTTGGGGAGTTTGGGGCCGAGAGGATACTTGGGGCAAAGCCTGGGATATTAAGTAGGGCTGGGGGTTTAGAGTCTAGGGTTTAGGGTGCAAGGCTTAGAGTTTAGGAGGCTTTCGAGTTTAGGGTTTAAGGCAACCCTAAACCCTAAACCCTTAAGGAAAGGCTCTGCCTGTGGGATGAGTTTGGGGCGTTCCGGCTCGCAGGAAACCCTGAAGTTTGGAGATCAAGGAGGTCTGCTCAATTACCTGTAGGCTCATACCCTATAGTAGAAGCCAGAAAGTTGGAACATCGTTCTCCTCCTACCCTTAAGGAAAATTATAAGGGATCCTAGCACGAATCCTCCTAAAGCCATGTTCCAACTTTCTGGCTTCTACCCTACCCCTTTTTTAGGTTACCTACTTTTCTGAATAGCAGGTCTTAACTAAAGAACTAGGTACCTAAAAAAAGGGGGTAGGGTATGAGCCTACAGGTAACGAACGTGCATGCGACCATGCATACATACGATATTGTGATGCGGTAGTAAGTATGACTGGATATATTCATATGCATTTATACTCATACATATATGTATATATATATATGCAGATATGCATATGCATGAATACATATCATATATATATATACAGACATGTATACATGTGTACGTGTATACACATATACATGTAAACATATATACATGTGTGCACGTAAGACATGCTTACATATATCCATAATATGTATATATATATACACATGTGTGTGTAGAGACATGTGTATATATATATGTATACGACATACATACATACATACATACATACATACATGCATACTTACTTGCTGGCTTATTTGCAGACAAATCATACCTGCATACATTCATACATGCACACAAACATACCTGCGCACCGACCTAGCTATCTAGCTACCTATCTGACTACCCAAATACGTACTGACTTACCTACCTACCTGCCTGCCTGCCTACCTGCGTACGCACATACACACATATGTTGCATAGACTGCCTCAACAACTAGAACAGTCTCCAGTGCTTGCAGGTATGATAGATGGGCTATTTACGGTTAAGCAGGCGTGAAGACTGACATGGCTAAACATCCAGGCCCCTAACCAATTAATTCACACGCCGCCTTCATTCCAAGCGGTGCTGCAGCGCGTGGTCTCGTCATCATCGGAGCAGTAGTCAGCAATGGCGCCCTCGTAGACTGAACCTGCTTGAACAAAATGGAAGGGAAGGGGCGGGGGGGGGGGGGGGNACGGCTTGAAGGGGGGCTTAAGGGGGGGGGGTGCGGATTCAGGGGGCGGGGCTTCAAGGGCGTCTGACTCAGGGGTTCGGGTTTCGAGACTCCGGGGGGTTAAATTTCAGCCCCCAACGCAAGGGCTTCGGTTTAGGGTTTAGGGTTTAGGGTTCTTCAGCTGGGTTCATGCGCAGTACCAAGCCGTGCCATCAGTATCTTAGTTCATGACTCGTCTGTCTAGCCCTGAATACTAACCCCATCTAACACCTGAGTCCTGAACCAGAACTGCTATGCTATCTCTACTTTTGACTCACCTTCAAGCAGACAAACCACTCGGGACAAACAGTGGGACTTTACCGTCATGTCCTTAACCACACAATGTAGACCCTGTCTAAACCGATGAAAAATCTTGTAACCTTCAAGACCACAGAAGCGCGTAAGCCCTGTGTGTATTCTAGAACTCTGTACTCTTCTCTGCCTCTCCGAGACAACCGTTGACTCTGTGAAAGGCACTGACCGTAAATACTACAATGTAAACCTCGAAACCAGCCTAAAACAAGTCTTGCCGCCCGCTTTAAGAGTTCTAAACCCTAACACCAAACCCTCAATCCTAACCCCTGAAGGATCTAAACCCCTTAACCGTCAGCCCCAATACCCTCAACTGTCAACCCAAACCCCATACCCTAAGCCCTAAACTTAAGCCCTTATAGTAACCGTATAGTCACCTCTATGGTAACCCTTGTGGCAACCGTTATCTAAACCATAAGCCCCCCATACTAAGTCTTATAAGACCCCTATGATGGCTCGTATGCATGAATTCAGCGGGGCTGCTGGTGCTCGGCGTGCCCTTAGCAGGCACGGCCATGGCGACCTGCTTTCAGGTTGAGGGGTTGCTTTAAGGGCTGGCTTTAGGGTTTAGGGTTGAGGGGTTGCCTAAGGGCTGGCTTTAGTATTTCGCGCAAAACCGCGGAAGGCGCAAGGGGCCCATTACTCCATTGAAACTGAGTAGCGAAAGGGTTCAGGGCTCGGGGTTGGGTTTAAACACATGTCCATGCCCCCGATAAGGCCTGATTAGGCTACTTAAACACCAGGTTGGATTCTCATGCAGCCGACTACATACAAGCCTAGACACCCATCAAGCCCTCACGCCATCTCTAAAATAACTCCAACCTCTAACCCTCAACTCTGGACCCTCAACCATCCCGACCCTGCAGCGGGATTCATCGGATGGGAGCCTTGTAGGCGATAAGCTCCCAGAAATGCAAGTTCCGGTTGCCCTCGAGCTGGACATAGACCTCGGCACACAAGTCATCAAAGCAATAGGCCTCAATCAGTATCCCTCAATGCCCCTTCTACACCCTAGACCCTCAAGCATTCATAACCACATTCCGTACAGCCTGGCCCAAAACCCGAAGCCCCGAGAGGATCCTTCCGCCTTATCATCTTATGCACTGAGGCTTCGGGTGTGGCTCCCCAAAGCTCCAAACACCCTTTGCCTGTTATTGAAGAAGCACGTTTAAGGTTTAGGGTCTAGTGTTCCATGAGGAAGGAACCCTTGTTGCTAATGATTGGAACTGCATCGCCGAATTGAGGCTTGTGGATTGTCCAGTGCCAGGAGGCGTGGGTGAAGGGCCTGGCCTTCAAAGGGGTCGTGGTAGCAAAAGAGTAGCCAAGAAGCTTGGGGTTCAGGGACTTAAGCGGCCCCTATACTCACGAAAACTCTGACCAACGCGTTGTTGACCCGAAACCCTAATCCTCAGGCCGAAACTGCCAACTCACTGAATCCCTTCTATGGGATGATGGCATCAGGATGTAGGGCCGAGGACAGGCAGGGTTTATCAATTTATCAATCTTGAAGGCCCACGGCCCAAACAGCAAATCGGGGGGGGGGGGGCCTTCAGAGACAAGGATCCTTCCGTTCATTCGGTGCATGAGGTTATATACGGGAACTACCAGTAAGGTTTCAAGGCTTTGGATGGATTTCGGGTTCGGGGTTCAGGGCTTGGTAGGATGTTGGTATCATTCCGGAAGTTGGTACAGAGGACCATTGCTGCTACCTCTCTCTCTCTCTCTCGTTTCGGGCTCAGGGTGGAGGTGAGGATCAGAACTCCCCAGAAGAATGGCAAAGATCACACGAGATCACACGAGTTGTAGATAGCCGTCAATCCGTTCAGGGCTTGGGGCTCCAAATCTGCACACCAACCAAACCCAGACCAGCGACCCGAAACCATCGCCTAAACCCGAAACAGAATCCCAAGACCCGGACGTATTGGCCCTCCGGGTAGTCCGGAGCAATGCCGCAGGATATCTGCCCGGCAGATGAAGTTGGGCTCGGGGGTTATAGAGTTTTAAGGTCGTAGGGCGTTTGGATTGTAGGGCTTGAGGTTACGGTGCCTAACGCCTACTAAATCCGCTACACGTCCCTTTCAAGGATCCCTGCCATCAGCTATGCTCCCTAATTAAGCCCCAAACCCTAAACTCAGGATAGCGGAGTCTCTTGGGCTCGATTGTTTGTTTTCGGCGGTGAAGGCCTGAGCTAGAAGACTCGTGACCTGATATGGGTTTGGGAGCCGCAGCTCCGAACTCGCAGAAATCAGAAATGGCAGTTCGTGTGTTCTCTTGCCGTGTTATATCGTTAGGTGAGGGGCAAATCTTTCACAGTCTAGGGTTTAAGGTGCAGGGGTTTAGGGTTTAGGGATTTAAGATTCATTGATCCGGGCAACAGTAACATCAGCAGAGGTAATGGTCTGTCTGGAAAGGGAGATCGTCACAAAACCATACCGTAAACTCAAAATCCTCAGCCCTAAGCTGAACCCTAAACCTAAACCCTAAACTGAACCCCAACCCCTAAAACCATTAACTCTATGTCCTCCCATGGGGCTTTTCTAGGCTTTGAAGTAGCCAGGGAGAAAAAAGTATAGACTTTTATTTCATAATGGTTTCCTTTAAGGAACAGGTCCCCAAAAAGTATTAAAGTATGGTACTCCAAAGCCCAGTTTTGCTGTGTTCAGCGAGTTCCACGAAGTCTTTGAGTTCCTCAACCCACCGAGTCATTGCCATTCCCAACCGCCGCGGATGCCATGACAATCCCTACCCAAGTAGGGTTCCTTTAAGGGGTGCCTTTAAATATGTCAGGGTTCAGGGTTTAAGGGTCCATGTACCCAACTAGTATATGCTTTGGCCTTAAAGTACTCCCCTATATGGGTACATTGGGAACAAAGTACATACTATTTGGGTACATAGACCCTTGAGGAATGATACTGTCACTCAAATAAGTGGCGTCTGTCTGTCTACGCCGCGGATTTGCGCAGCTCCCCGGGACTTAAGCCCCAAATAGAGAGGCCTTGGTCATGTTAACTACAATTGTGCAACCAAACCTTCTTTCTGCTAATCAACTCTTTGTTGCACAGTATTTATGTACCCCCTTCTATAAGGTTGGTGTTTCTGATATGTTGTCGCACGCTGTAAGTGTCAGGATTTTGCAAATACTACTTGTTAGACCCCGCACCAAGAGACGAAAGTCTGCCCAAAGCCGAACGCCCACCGACAAAAGGCTTCATGTAGTCGGAAAACCGTAACCCCCTGAAACCTGTGATCCGAGCCAAATGTCGAAAACCCTGGCGATCACGCGTGTAACAGCATACCCAGAGCCTCCAAAACCCCTTAATTAAGGAATATACCTTAAAGTATAATAGGATCCCTTATATGGTTTAAGGTATATTCCTTAATTAAGGGGTTTTGGAGGCTCTGGGTATGCTAGGACGGATAGGGTTCTCAGGTTTTCGAGTAAACCTTTCCAAACAGAAGGTTCAGGGTTTAAAGCCCTCGTTCCTGCTCCTCAACCTTAGTCAGGGTCCTAAATGAGAACGAGAAAAGCGGCACTACTGGGACCTAAGCTTTATCCACCATTCAACAACTCAGCTGTACCTTCTAGTCTAGTCACTGCAGGTATCAGCTGTTGAAACCTGTAGCGATTGACCAAACTTGGGAATACTTCCTGTAAATACACAGCCCCTAAACCCCAAACTCTAAACCCTAGGCCCGGACCCATTATGTCCAATTCCCGAGCCCCAAACCTTGGCCTGAAAAACCTAAACCCTGTAGGACCAACAGAACTAACAAAGACTATATCTATCTGTCTATCTGTCTCTTTCTGTTCATATATATATATGTATTCAAACCCACCGAAAACCCTAATACCCTGAAACAAACAGCAGCAGACGATAGGGGCTTCGCCCCTCAGCGCAGTTCGAAAACGGACCTCGTGGTAGCCATCTGATCCCGGCTCATCAAGAGACCTGTGAATTGCAGGTGCGTCGGCTGGGCGTCAAGTTTAGTTGAGGGTGCAGTGTTTAAAGAGGCAACTGATGAAAAAAAAAAAAAAAGCTGGTTTGGGGGCCCGAGGCACGGTGCTAGGATTAAGGAACTCGGCATGATGTAATCTCTCAAACAAGGCCAAAACCTGAATGATCCATGAATCCGGGCATGGATGGCCTGGTGAAAGCTGTGGAGTCTACGTGTAAGGTTCAGGATTTCAAGGCAAGCTCTAATCTCAAACCTAAAACCCGAAACCCGAAGCTCGCGGCATTAACATTGCACCAAATTTGCATGGCAATGAGATTTCGTTCCTCACTAGCCCTATTTCATAAGGGTGCACGTTCAATAATGAGACACCGCAATAAACAAGAGTTAGTAGAAAGGGTCTACTGAGAGTCATGAAAGACTCCACGGCCGCCACACCGGGTCCAGGTGATGGAAGACGCAGAAATCCTGGACATGGAGTTCCCTTGGGCCCGGTTGGAGAGGACTGGGTACTGTTCGCACGAAGGCGCGGGTCCAAAGCCCCTTACTGCCAAAGGCTGCTTCCAGAACATTGAGGTGGAACCACCAGCGGAGCCAGTGGAACCGCAGTGGCTTCATGCCTTGCTGCCTCACTCAGCCATGTGCGTGCAGCTTGGCCGGCTTGGCCCATTCCCCAACCTCACCGACATCATCGACATCGTGGACAGCATCCATATCGTCTTTCTTACTTGCCCTACTGCAGAAACTAAAGCCAGCATCTAAGTCCTAATCCCGCCTTTGCTTCTACATGCGGGCCTCGTATAACCCCCCCCCCCTAGGAGCACCCTATAAACCTCCTACAAACCCGGTACAGAGCCGTTCACTAGGTTCATGAGTAGCCCCTTCATAATCTGCCTACTTTTTTTCCTACCATTCGGTTTACAAAAAGGGCAAGAGGGTACTACTCAGGAACCTAGTTCATAAGAATCTCCATACTTCGGCTCGGACACTGCTAGCCCCTCCAATATTCTAGAAGCTATTGGCTTGAATGTGGGAAGTTCTAGGTTACTTGTTATAAGAGTGCCGTATTATTTTCGGGATCTGAACAGGGACCCTTGTTTAGAGAAATAACCATACGTAGTACGTAGTACTGTTCCTTACATTTCCTTTCTTCATCTATGTAAGCGCCCCAAGCCCTAACTGAACTTTTTGGGCCTCTGTACTGTGGGGGCACTGGGTTTCAGGGTTCGGTGTTTTGGAGCCAAAGGTTTAGGGTTTAGGGGGCTTAGGGGGGATTAGGGCTGTCCTAAACCAGCACCTACAAACGGCGATTATTCTACATACTTTGGGGGTTCAGGGAGTGCCTGAGCCCCAGGCTCATACCCTGAACCCTAAACCCTAAACTCCTAAACCCTAAATCCAATGGCGGAAGAGCAACCCGCACTGAGTACCGGAGCATCGGTCTCCTGCCAGTGTTTTGGGCCCAAGGGCTGCTGGAAACTTCGGAAGTTCAGTCTGATCTAGGGAACACGTATTTCGGGTGCATTACAGTATAAATAAATAAATAAATAAATATATATATATATATATGAAAATTAAACCCTAAACCCCTAAACCCTAAACCTATATGGAACCCCCAGGAATACTATTAGCAGCATTAGCAACCCCGGCGGCTTTGACATTCATCCCCAGTGCCAGGCAGCGTGTGGAGACTCGCAAGGTCTACGCAACCAGCCCTTACCATCCGAAAACCTACCTGGACCCGAAGAGACCTCCCAGGGCTTATTGAAGGAAGTCATATACTGAGGAAGCCCCCCAAAAGTAGGTTACTTAAGTTTAAGGTTCAGGTAAACCATGCTAGACCATGGTAAACCCTAAGTCGGAAGAGCCGAAAGAACCCGGTCCTACGCATGGTCTGGAGCTCACGCCCACGATGGCTCCTGCCAAAGAAAGGAGTCGCTTTTGGACATATGCCTCCCGCGTTGAAAAAAGGCACTAACTTAGTGTAGATGATGACTTTGGTGTGAGGGCTGTGAGCGTTTAGGGAGGGCAAACCGCATCAATCGACCCCACCTTTCAAGGTGCAGGTCATGTTGACATACTTTGACAGCTGGCAGCCTGGGATTGTCGAAGTTCCGGGTTGCATCTCGGGTGTGTACTGCTTGAGATTCACAGGGCCCTTGAGGCCATTGAAATAGAAGTTTTAACTTTAAACCGTGTACCCAAGAGTATTGAGATTGAGGCCTTTGGAAGTGCAGGCCCCTGGTTCTGGTTCCAACTTGGGGGTAAAGGGGCGGCATGCCGAAGCCCTACCTGGACCCTAGAAAACCTTCCTCATAGGGTTCCCTATTATGACTTCCATATGTAGGTCCGTGGCTCATGCTGGATCACCGGTTCAGGGTGCGCTCAAGCTTTCAAGTTCATTACCACCACCCCGCGGAATGAAGAGCTGGGGCTAGGTAGCCATCATCTTAATCCCAGAATCAAGCTTATGGTCCATGTAGGGGTTTACAGGTCAGGGTTCAGGGTTCGGGGCTTACATGTTATATTAATGCCACACCGACGAGTTCGAACACCGCTGGAACTTTGCTGACTTCTGAACTGCTAGTAAAACTTAGATCATGCCCTTTCTAGTAATGGACATAATAAAGACTTCATATCGGCTGACCCCCAAAGTAGGTGGTGTTGCAAGGCTTTGCACCCAACAAAGTCGGGTCTAGTCGGGTGCTTGGATACGGATTAGAGCTTTTAGGGCTTAGGTATTGAGCTCTACGGTTTCCTTGTGCAGGACTACATTGGGTTCAAGGTTCAGCGCTTTTGGATGAATATATAATTAGAATAGGGTTTTATGGGGCCCATTTATTTTGGCAATTATTGAAGGCCCTATATTAACCTTCAGGCGATTGCGGGCCCGGCGACTGTCTGGCTCTGATAAGATGCGGACCTTCACGATTCGCTCCTGCTGATACAACCAAGGCCGAGTAGCAAGTTGAACCCACCCCAAAACCTACCTTTGGTTAGTAGGGAATGGAAGAATAGTAGTAATAGTAGTGAAAATTGTACCCCATTCCTCCATTCCCTACTAACCAAAGGTAAGTAAAACCATGAACTCAAACCTCAAGGTGGGGCGTGTGAGAACGGTCAAGGATGGCTAGGTTCCTGAGTCGCCTCTTGAAAATCAGGGCACCCTTTTGCCTACTCTTGGGTTTCAATAAGGGGACCCTAAAGCAAAAAAGGGCAAAAGGCTACCACTCAGGAACCTAGATGGAGAATGTGCGGGACTTGGTTTAGATCTGGGTTTAGTCCAGGGCTTCTTCCAACTTCTGCCTGAACTCAGAGCCTCTTCTTAACGGCTGGTTTAGGGTTTGGGGGGGCCAAGGTTGAGGGGGCCAAGGTTAAGGGGGGGGNTTAGTGGGTTTTAGGGGGTTTAAGGGTGTTTTAAGGGGGTTTTAAGGGAGTCTTAAGCGGGTTTTAAGGGGGTTCGGGTTTAGGGGGTTAGGGTTTAGGGTTTATAGGCTATATTTATTACACAGATGCCGCTCTATAATCCGAAGATAGAACCCTTCACAAGAAGGGTTCTGCGTTCTCTGGGTTTCTTGCTCCGGATCCCAGATGTTGATGGCTTTAGGGTAGAGGATCGAATGTAGAGGACTGAATAGTAAATAATTCCATCTCCTGTTTTGTGCATGTACATGTGTATACATATACATGTATGTATGTATGTATGTGTGTGTATATATATATATTTACACACACATGTATATATATATATACATATATATATATATATATATATATTGTTAAGTTAGCAAGTAAGCAAGTAAGTAAGTAAGTAAGTAAGTAATTGTATACATATATATATATGTATGTACCAAAAATACATATATGCATGCATACATATTGTAGCATATGTGGACAGTACATATCCATAATAATATAGACTCAAACCCTATGCTAAGCTACTTGCAAAGGTCCCTATTCGACTGTATGGTTTCAGTGTCTCGGGCAAGCGGGTGTCACTTTATTATGCGAAACCCGGAATCCTTGCACTGCTGCTCGGGTTTTTAAGGCTGCCATGCGCTGTTGACTGTACATTGCAGGGGGCTTGTCATAGCAAGGGCCCTTTACAATTTTGTGCATATCCCTGACTTCTGCCTCTCTGTTCTTCCCGTTGCCTCTGTGGCGGACATGCTTTTTCAGACGAGCTGTTTATAGCTGTTCCATGGATGGCCTCCGGCCACCAATGGCCGATTGGGGGCGCCCAGAGCCAGCAACTCGGAGCCCGAGTGGCAGGACACCATACCCGGGGCAGTAACTGGATTGATGAAGCCTTCACGCAAGTCTCCTCAGCTCCGTTGACAAGCGAATGACGAGGGACAGGAGGCGTGCGATGTCGCTTCGCGAGTTTACCAGCCATTGGCGCAGCTGATTGTGCTGCAAGGGTTTGGGGTGTAAGGTATATATGGGCTTGGAGTTTAGGGTGCCTACATGTTTTAGTTCTTAGGTAGTAGGGGGGGGGATTAGTGATCAGAATAGGGTTTTTAGGTAGATTACACAATGAGCACGCAATGAGGAACCGAACCCATTACTAAGTTCTCCTTCACAAGTCCGGACGACTCTACTGCTGAGAACCTTTGGGACATCATAATCTGCATAGTGAGGAACTGTGCAAATCAACAGCAGGGTCGTTAGTGGGGGATACAATGGCTTCAAGACTGGTTGAAATCGAAGTGGAGTTGATGGTAAAGGAAATATTACCGTCAACAGGAAACTCAAGCACACACTACCAATCCTTCTCAGGAGCACTATATACACCCAGCAGACCCTGATATCGAACTGGCCTAAGTCGAAGAAGCTTCGCTGCTAGATTCTCACAGCTCCTTCATGTGCTGTACGCTCGATAGAACTGAGTTGGGGTGTAGGGTCGGGGGTGTGGGGCATACACTGTTTGCAAACACTTACGAACCCCCTAAACTCGAGACCCTATTAAACCCTATTAAACAAAACGCAAAGTCCTTCTTGCCCATATCCAGCTGCCACCAGGGATTGTTCTCGCCACGTCCTGGCCAGCGATGTGCGTTTCTTGGGTTGGGTCTAGTGTTATAAATGAGCCGACTAGATGCAATATGGGAAGATCTACGCTGATATGTCGAAACGAGTTCCGGAATGCCAAGTCACTGGCCTGAGACTCTGAAAACCTTCCCATGCCCTGTTTCTTGTCAAGTCTTGTTGCCGAACCCTTGTATACCAGCCCTTCAGACAAACAGAATTAAACTAACAAGAGACCCTAAACATCCCTCAACCCCTAAACCCTAAACCCCAAACAACACCATCGTGGCGGCAATCCACATGAAACGACAGCAGAGGATCCCCGGCAACCTGGCTGACACAATGCAACCCGACTAGATGACGACCAATATCAATACGGTGCAAAACCCGAAAAGACAACGTACACTCTGAACTTGTTTCGGAATATGTACCCAATGCCCCATCATTTGGGCACCTGGACTTCGGGATCCGTACCCGCAGTGGCTTTTTATAGGGGCTTTAGTAAGTGGTATCGGCTTTGGGGGTATTCCATACTACAGTGATCTTGAAGACTGAGTCAAGCGGACGCAACGACTAAATATTCGAACCCCTTCATTAGGCTTGTTGGATGGCTTTCTCGGGGTTTGGATTTAGGATTTCGATTTTGTAAGCGCTACAGCCAACCAGTCCTGAGATTGCGGGATATTGCAGGGTTAAGGCTCTGGTTTTGGGCTCTGCGGCACTTCGGAAGATTGTCCCGATAAATCCACGGCTTCAAGTCGTAGCCCAGCTTTTTGCTGAGAGATGGAGCTCTTCGTTCAGGGAGGCACCACTTTGCATACTTAGGGGCTGGGTGCTGGAAAGCTGCAAAACTCTGCGTGTTTAGGGTCTACCTAGACCCTAAAAAACCCTACCTTTTTCGGGTTCCTCCTTATGAATTCGAGGTTTAAGTTCTTCAAAAGGTAGGCTATTTGGGGTAAAGATGGGAAAGTCTATCGAGGCCAGGGCTCCTTGTGTCCACTTCGTAATACACCGCGTGTCGCTTTTGCGATCGTTGCATTTCTCTGCGTCCGTGTCTTTGGAGTAGGTGGAGCCTTAGTGGCTATGGGCGTAAACTTTGAGCTCCCGAACTGAGCCGACAACCCTGCCCCTAAGCCTAAACCCCCATATAAACTCGAATCCCCAATCCCTACAGCCTACATCCGGAAACTGTTCCTCGAAACACTAAATCTTTCGCGATTGCAAACCCAAGTCTTCGGTGGCGGTTTTTTTTTGGAAGGTTCGGCCAAACGTGTTTTTTTGAAAGGTGCGGCCAAGCTTTGTTTCAGTTTGATTTGCGGCAAGCTATTGGGGAAGTGCCATTTTCAGGGTTTCGTGTTTGCAGCAAGCTTTTAGGAAACTATCGCGGAAGTATCATTTGCGAGGGCTTTTGCTGCAAGCTATTGGGGACATCCAGTTTTCGAGTGTTCACTTCCAGCAAGCTCTTGGGAACTTTGCATTTGCAACGTGTTCTGATGCAGCAAGCTCTTGGGAAACTATTGGGAAAATTCCATGTAAACTCTTGGGGACGTCCCATTTCAAGGGTCTTCCTCTGCTGCAAGCTCTTGGGACAACTCGATTTGTTACGTTTTCTTGTGCAGCAAGTTATATTGGGCAGGAGGGGAATTGCAATTGGCAGGGCTGTATCTGCACCAAGCCCGTCGGGAATTTGATTTGCAGGCTTTTGGCTTTGCATGAAGATACTAGGGGATTTCGGGCGCAGCCCCGCCCACTTGCAGACACAACGTTTTTTTATCACGAATCCTGATGGGTTCTGTTCTTGCTGGCAGGATGATACTTGAAGCGATTGCAAGCACAACGTCTTTTTGACGGGTCCTGATGGGTTCTGTTTCTGCTGGTAGGATGATACTTGAAGCGATCGTGCACAGCTCACAAAAATGCAGGGCCCCCGTGGGCTCCGTTTGCAAGCAGAAGGCCTGTACTTTGAGCTTTGAAAAGTTCTGTATCACAATTGTATGTGCTTGACACAGTTCTAGTTACTGGCGCAGCCCTTTCCACTTGCAAACACAAGGTCTTTATCACACGCCCTGATGGGTTCTGTCTTTGCTGGCAGGAAAGATGATGCAAGAATGTGCCTGACGCAGTTCTTCTTGATGGTCCGATGTTCTTGAAAGCAAGCGCCTGCACTGCTTTCAAACACAACGTCTATCTCACGGCAGGATGATACTTGAAGCGGTCTTGTGCGTCTCAAAAAAAAGCGGGGGTTGGAGTGGACGCAACCCCCCCTCCATTTGCAAGCAGAATGCCTGCATCATAAGTTTTGATGAGTTCTATAACAACTATGTGCTTGACGTAGTTCTTGTTCATGGTGCGATGCTCCAGTTCTTGTTGATGGTGCGATGTTCTTGAAAGCAAGCCTTCACGGTTTAAAAAGAAAAGCGCGGGGGTTTGAAGATTAATGCTGTATATGGCAACGCATTTACGGAGATGACGGATAGTTTGGTGTATGTCGTTTAAGGTTTAGATTTAGGTCGCTCCACAGCACATTGAACGCGAAGAGGCCCAGAATATTGGAGTGTTCAGATTTGGGTTCAGGGCGCTAGGGTTTTGGAGGACTACCACTACCAATTTTGGGCCACGAGCCCTGTTCCATAACGTTCTACTACTACTACTACTGCTACTACTCTTGCTGCTGCTACTACTGCTGCGCCTCCATTGCTACTACGACTACAACTACAACTACAACAACTAGACTACGACTACTACTGCTGCTACTACTCTTCGGACCGCGACTACCATGGCCAGACAAGCACAGAAACAAGTAGACAGCAAACGCGAGATTAACCAAGCTACGCCGTGCGCAATACCTCGACACCGACAGCAGACAGGAGACCAGATGGAACCAGGGAACCACGGACCAAGGGACCAGAGACCGCGGACCAGGAGCCCGAAGAGAACACGGAACCAATAAAATTAGAAGCGATAGACCAGAGACCACGGCACTAGAAGATCAGAGGACCACAGGCTTGGCCAAACCTTCCAAAACCCAACCTTGGCCGAACCTTCCAAAAAAAAACCGCCACCGAAGACCCCCCAAGTCTTCAGTCTCAAAACCTGAAACAACAAACCCACCTCCCTGACCCCGGCACGAACTAGGTTTTCTACTACTACGACCAGTACGACTACGACGACGACGACGACAAAAACAACAAGAAGAGGAACAACAACAGCAAGTACTACTACTACTTTTGCTACTACTGCTACTTCTGCTACTACTACTACTACTACTGCTAGTAGACTACTGATAACTGCTGCTAGTGTTACGGATACTGCTACTGCTACTGCTAGTGCTACTGCTACTACTACTGCTACCACTACTACCATTACTACTACCACGATCCCGCTATATACGCGTACCAAATGCCGAAGCAAGAGCCCAACCATGAAAGGCCTGAGGACTGTAAAGCCCTCGACTGAGAACCCTGAAAGCCTAAAGCCCAAGCCCTAAGTTACTAAGTCCTCAGACCCTAACCACCCTAAAACCCCTAAGCCTCAAAACCCCAACCCTTACCTCTAAAACTGAAAACCGAAATATTTAGTTCCTGATTTCTAGACCCTCGCTAAATTCTGAAACCCGAACTCACCTTGAGCATGTCGCATGTGTGTGTATGTATAATATATATATATATATGTATATGTATGTATATATATATACACACACACATATTTTTTATATGTAAAGATACATAGCATACACTAGCTTATAACTGCGCTAAAAGCTTCAAGACACCTATTCACTGCAGCATTAAAACTCCCACCCCTATGCCCCAAACTCTGAATCCCACACAGTTAGTTTTAAAGAAGAAGCTGGAACCCAAAACCCAAAATCCTGAATCCTTCTGGAACCCGTGCAGATTCCTCGACAAAACCCTTCCAGGAACGCCTGCAGCGCATAACCTTAAGAAAACTCTCCAAAGTCTATAAAGCCTGATAGAAGCCTTATAGGAACCCAGAAGCCCTCAAAATCCTAGAGACCCCTCTATCCTACTCAACCCCGAACCCTAAACCCTAAGGACCCTTAGGACCCGATGTATACCTCTAAGCCCTCGTCCTAGAGACCCCTGTATCCTAGATCCCCCGAACCCTAAACCCTAAGGAACCCCTCAACCCGAAAGCCTAAATACTCTAAACCCTAAATACCCTAAACCCATAAACCCTAAATACCCTAAACCCGTAACCATAAACCCATAAATCTTAAACCCTAAATACCCAAAACCCTATAAACCATAAACCCTAAGCCCGAAGGAACCCTTATCTCTTCCCAGGCACTCATTGTCGCATTTCCGTAAACTCGAGCCGAGGCCATCTCTTCGGCGTCCGGCTCCACCTGGGATGTCTTCGGCGCACAGGCCTTGGGGATCTATAGTGGTTCTATACAGGTGCTTAGGGATTAGGGGTTTAGGGTTTAGGGTTTGGGGTTTAGGGTTGAGGTCTTGGTTGGTTTCGATGTAAAGCTTTCATAGGCTTCGATAAGGGTGTTGTAAGGTTGGGGGTTACAGGTTGTGACATCTATAGGGTTTGGGGTTTAGGGCTTAAGGGGCTTGCAGATTCAAGGCTTGAGATTTAGAGCGTAAGAATCAAAACTGAGGGTTTCAGCGCCCTAGAGGTCTGGCTTGAAGGTTGGGTTCTAGGACTTTGGGCTTGGGGGATGGAGTCTTGGGTTTCAGGATTTCGGGCTTGAAATTGTCCTTTCGCAGGGCGAAAGGAGACTTTGGGTGCATATCATCACTGGACACGGAGGCTAAGCTCTGGCTCCAAACGCCTGAACCCCAAACTCTACTACATCTCTATGCAACTTTCAACCTAATTACACTCCGAACTCCTCAACCCTAAACTCCAAAACATAAACTCCAAAGCCCTCAACTGTACTCTAAAACTCCAAAACAATGATCCTAAATCGAACACCTTGCGCCCCATACTCCAAACCCCATTGCTATGAATCTCGCGTGCATTTCATGAATGTCTGGATTGTTGGGGCTACAGGTAAGCTTTTAGCCTTGGCGCTTGGTTTGCAAATGGAAGCTGCTTCGTGCGCTCGGGCTTCGGGTTCACGAATAAGGGGCTTAAGCTTAAACGTGCCACTGCTGTGAGCAGCATGTGTTGTGGCCTACAGCAGCTTCCTCTAATGATGAGCAGCGAGCAACACCATGTTTCCGGCGATTCTGTGGGCTAAACTATCAAGCTCACTCTCATCTACGCGACCCTCAACCCTAAACTCAAAGGCGGTCAGCATAACTAACAACGAACATGTACAAGCCCTGAGGGTCCGAGCATCCCTATCGTTGAGACCGTATACTCAGCGTCGGGTAGGTCCGG
This sequence comes from Symbiodinium sp. clade A Y106, assembly GCA_003297005.1. NCBI lineage: Eukaryota > Dinophyceae > Suessiales > Symbiodiniaceae > Symbiodinium > Symbiodinium sp. clade A. The sequence goes on along the minus strand of BGNK01000459.1, from coordinate 95,725 downwards.
GTAGGTGTACACGGCAGCCACTAAGTTGGGACTGTGGGCAGAAGTACAGTGTAAAGGGCCCGAAGAATTGGAATAGGGCTTGGGTAAATTTTAATATAGATGCCAGGCAATAAGGAACCTGACGAGATTGTACTACTCCGAGCCTTTTATTCTGTCATGCTGCAAACGAAAGCCAGAAACTAGGAAGGATACGAGTAGTAATGGGCTTCCCAATGAGGCCCTCGCTCTTTGGAATGTCTGACCAGAGCCGATGACATTGTACTCGCGCTGCACCTGAGGTTGGCCCTTCCACAAGCCTTACCCAATTTAGTTTCGGGCATAGAGCTTGGGTTTCAGGGCTTGTATTTTTTCAGGTTTACAGTTGAGGGTGTCTTCCCAGAAGGAGTTTCTAACCAGGCCCCGAAACCCCAAACCTCGCAACATGGACATCCCGAAACACAGGCCTTGGGCTTTTTAGGCTTAGTGCCTTGACTCCAAATAGTACGTTTGACCTCAAACCGCATAGAAATAATATCTTCCTCCGTGAATTTCAGAAGGCAACAATGGCTAGCTGGGTTTAGGGTTTAGGGTTTAGGGTTTGGGGTTACTCGGACCTTCGGGCTGCAGAGCAATGGTGATAAGTACAACTATGGTACAGAACACGACATGAAAAAGCAATCCCACATGATAGGAGGTAAGCTCATAAGCTTAAAGCATTCTGCCGAATATCAAGAGCGAGGTAGATAGTTGGTTGGTCTGTTCGGAATGTCCTCACCCGCAATTGAAGAGTACTCCTTTAAACTAATCGAGGATCCTGAAAGCGGTACCATGTACGTTCCTCGCTTAAGGGTGGTTTGGCTTCCTTGGGTAGGCCTCAAGACTTCTTCACTGAAGCCCTAAACCCTAAAATGCCACCACTGTGAATAACAACCCTAGGGGTCCATGTACCCAAATAGAATATACTTTAGGCTCAGGGTACCTATAATATAGGAGGCACTTTAGGGTTTAGGGTTACTTTCAGGCCCAAGGTATATACTATTTGGGGACATGGACCCTTCGAGCAACTGGGTCGCTGGCAGGCAGGTTCACCCATATCTGGCCGCTGTCGGTTCCTTGGCCCGCACTCGAGGATGTGGGCATTACCCATAGGCCCCATAGTAGTTCCTTTTGGGGTTCATATTTAGAATTCTATATGGTAATCCCAAAACGGAACTACTATGGGGCCTATGGGTAAGCTTATGTTTCACAGAAACTACGTCAAGCCTCTTGGGAAGCTGCAGTTGGGTGCCAACTACCTCCAAAAGGCCGTGGTTTATGGCACGCGTTGCTACCGTACTTATGATCACTATCCATCAACATCCAAAACGTTAAGGACGCCAAGCTTTGAATGCGTACACGACATGATGGCTCACAGTTGTTAGCGTGTAGTAACGATGTATGTCAGGCAACTCTACGTGTAACTCGGTTGCTAACTTCTAAACCCACCTTTGCCCTCACGAAAACTTTTAACTGCGTCTTTGGCCACCGGGGGTCTGGTGGGGATTTCAGCACCAGAGTACTTAGTGACTTCGTGTGCGATTGGTAAAATTACGGGTTCTGCTGCTTTCAACTTTTACTACGGTGCCCATGCTATCGCACTCACTTGGAGTCCTGTAAACCCGAAGCCTTTGGCACTAAACTGGCCCCCAACGCTAAATTCTGGATCATAAACCAAAGCCCCAAGCCCTACGCCAGCAACTCTTAGAAGAGGGTTTGGGGTGTGTTATACTATACCTAGAACAAGGAGACCCCAAAATCGTATAGGTGATGACTAAGGCCCCTACAGTAAACTCGTAGCTCCAGTGACCGGTGCTTCGGTACGCTGTAGAGACATTGGGGAAACAAGAAGAGGACATGTTTATAGAGTTTCAGAGTCTTGCTTATGAACCCTATGCGACATCAATGGGTTTCTATAGGGTTTCCTATAGGACTCTTCAGGAGGGTTTGATTCGCTACATGAATTACGGATCACAAGAGGAGATTATAACCATACCTCTATCTATCTTAAGAGCCTTCCTGCCTAAAACGTGGGCAACACACGACTACCCTCCAGTTCTGAAGCCTCTGTCCTGCACCAAACCGGCCTACCCTAAAATTATGGTCCGTTTTTGGGTACCCTAAAGAACAGGTGCCGTATTATATTAGGGACCCAAAAAGGGACCACAGTTTTGACAACCACTCATATCAAAACAACAAACACTCACCAACAGAAAACTGGCAAATCTCTACAACAACAAACGAATATGACCGCCAAAACCCCGTAGAACATTGAGAATTTGCTTCGGCTATTATGTCGAAGCGCGGACAGCGCAATCATGCCGGTTTAGAGGGTCGAAACCACACCTCCCAGAAGACGAGAGCATAGGGTTTGGGTTGGGGACTCTTAGAAAGAACTTACTTTATAAACTTGTGAGGATCATGACCCCAACTAGGATCCCTATATTAGATGCAAAGTGAGGGTTTAAGCTTATGGTTTGGGGCTAACTAGAGACTGAGGGACCAGATAGGGGTAAAGCTTTAGGATTTGTGGTTCAAGTTCAAGGTTTACCGTTTAGGGACGAGTTTAGGGACAAGGGTTTGGGTCTTGGGGTGCAGGGCTCAAGATGTGCGGTTTTGTCCGATTTAGGGCTTGGGGCTGAGCTGTGCCTCTTAACGACTAACTACGGCTTACGTGAGGCCGACGCCCATCCTACATGCTACATTCTGGCCGGAGCGTTTCTGGCAGGTTGCACCAGGTTCAGGGTTGAGATGATAGAGTTTAGGGTCACGGAATGTAGCTTCACATCGTTCCCAAATGGACCGATATACTATCCCTATATCAATGAGACCCTACTTCAAGTCCAGGCTACCAGCCTAAACCCCGAACCGTCAACCACCCCAAAGCACAGATTAAAACATCCCAAACTGCAAAAAATCTAGGTAGAAGCCTGAAAGTCAGATCATCCGGATGGCGATGCCGCCCCAACCCCACGAAACCTGAAAGGGAAGACATCGCTCGAGCCCTAGATATGCAAATAATCGTATCTATAGTGAGAAGCTTCCGAAAGATTAAAGGATAAATCTGGACTTGTCTGGCTTTGAGGGTTTAGGGCCAAGGGGTTGGTTTGCGGTGTTGGGCTGAGGCGAGAAACTTCCCAGAACTATGGTACAAGCCCAATTCCCAGCTCTGTACAGGGGCTCCTTCTGCTCGCGAACCCCTATACGAGCAACGTACTTGCAAGAGGAAAGAATCTGTTTATGAGGCCTCCTGAACCCCAAGCCACAACAAGCTCTGTCGAAGCCAAAGTCAGACTCGAGTGTGTTGACGTGCCCAAGGGAGAACTTGTCCAGACTTAAGTAGTAAGTAACGGCTCGTGTACGAAACCTGCATCAATAACAAGTGTAAGTCTGCTCCAAAACCCTCCTAAACTATGACCAGCCCGCACATGAAACTAGTAGTGTAGCAACAGCCTAGTTACTGCCTGGGCTACCAAAACAAGTATGTGTATGTATATATATATATATACATACATGTATCTAATAACTGTGTACCTATCTTTGCACATGTAAGTACTGTATGTATGTATGTCTGTCAGTCTGTCAGTCTGTCAGTCTGTATGTATATATATATATATATATATATTATGTATATAGACATCTGGTCGATGATGTGCTGGAAGTTGTGGTATGACCTCTGGTCGTAAATGAGCCTGGAAAGTTCGACTCTGGAGATCCTGCATGCAGGCATCAGCTCCAGGCACAAGATGCAGGATATCAACAATAAGCCCGGCCCGTCCGTCAGCCTGGATCTGGCGGCCAGCACGGTACTGGCCGTGGTCCACTTCTGGGTGAGAGTTACCACTGTTTCCACCTTGCACGTCGCACCGTGTGCCGCTCAGCAATGCAACTTGTACAGAAAGACGGGCGTCGGAGTCGGAGGCGGCAGGCATCGCTCTTGACTTATATAGGGTAAGGGATTTAAGGATTTAGGGGATTCCCTGAATCCAGTACAACCCAGGTTGATACCTACCCCCTGTCTCCCCAAAAAGCGGCTTAAGCCTAAACCAGGCTGGCCCTCCTTCTCCTTCTCATCCTTCTCATTGGCCCGCTCGCCGCCCTCCTCAGGGCCCTCCTTCTTCATACTTTCCAGAGCCTCAGCCGCGGCCCGCCTCCTTTGACGCCGCTGTCGATCATTTGGCTTCTTTCTTTGGGCCCTGCAGACAAGAGGTGACCCACCGCAGCCAACAAAGCAGAACAGACCCTGCAGCTCGCTAGCCTCTTCTTCTGCTGCACCGAGCTGCTGCTCGAACTCGAGCTCGAGCTTGAAGAACTTGTGCTGCTCGACGACATCTTTCAGCCAATGAGGCCACAACCGCACGAGACCATGGGTATACTAAAGTTACTAAAGTGATGCTTCTGGAGATGGCTTCGGGCTAGGACTTTAAGACTGTGCCATTAAATTACGTGTTCGGCTTACAGTATGCCGGAGCATTAGCAATGGTATCTGTCATCACACAGGTTGATACCTGGACCCTCGATCCCCCCAACATGGCCTAAGCCTAAAACCCAGGTCGAAAACTAGACCCTCCATCTCCCCCCAAAAAACTGGCCTAAGCCAAAAATACACACGCACACATACATATATATATATACATACATACATACATACATACATACATATATATATATATATATAATATGATACATACACACCCAAGAAGGTTAAAGGTTACCTACTCAGCATTCAACGAAAATCCTCAATCCCAATGTACAACCCTGAACTGCCAACCTCACGGCTTAAATCTCCCCGGCCTGGTGTTCTTCGGGGCATACTCCTGGTCACCGAGGCAGCTACACTCTGCCCTGAAAACCTAAAAGCTCCAGATACGGTTGATGGTATAAATCCTGCATTACCCATAATAAGGAATATACCATAATTCCCATAGTTTCGGCAATGCAGGATTTATATCATCAACCGTATGACCCTATGTAAACAGCCAGAGACCGAAATCGCGAACCCCAACCCTAAACCAAAAAACACAGACCCGACGAACAAGGTGCATTAGGGCCGAGAGGTAGCGAATACGTTTTCCTATGCAATTCTGGAAAGATTTGCAGCTGGTTGAGGATCCCGAAATGTCATGTAACCTCCATGGTCAAAAACCTGAGCCCTAAACCCTAAACCCTCAAAACCCTAAAGAACGAAACCCTAAAGCCTGATGGTCGTGTTGGTGCTGCATGGGCGGGTTTGGGACTTGTCCCAGGTCCCAGGCAGATCGCGTTGCTGAGGACCCCAGAGAGGCCAATACCCCTTAATTAAGGAATATGGCTTAAATTACAAAAGGGCTTCATATTATGATTTAAGCTATATTCCTTAATTAAGGGGTATTGGGCTCTCTGGGACGTTCGTAAGCTTCACAGTGTAGAGCTTAGGGTTAAAGGTGTAAGTCACCGGTTTGGGGTTTATATAGGATGTAGGTGAAGTTCACATGCAGCCAAATTCACCCAAATACAGGGAAGCTTGCGGATCCGCGAAAATCATGTCTTCAAAGAACCCTGTCCCCGAGGGCATGGCATTCAACTGGTGCAAGAGATTCTAGGGCTTACGGAGTGTACAGTATGGTTCAGGAAGTATAGGTATAGATTTCAAGGATTCGGATTAGGGCTTCCAGCTCAGGGATTCTAGGATTCGGGGCTGAGACTTCTCAGCTCAAGGGTGCAATGGTCAGCATCACGAGCTCTGATACAAGGTCGGAACGATTACTAGTTACAACGAATAGAATCCCGCTATATTAATAGTAGAGTTCGTATATATTTATGTACTTCTACTAGTGTACCTCAAGACCTAAGTCTAACTAAGCCGCATCCTAGCCACCCATCAATGAGACTCGAACTTCCGGATGATCAGGATCTGAGTTGATGTTGTTTTTAGATTTCGCAAAGGGATTTCTGCGGTTCGTGTCTTGGGTTGTTTGAGGGCATTAAACGGCTGAATATCTCATGCTTAATCGTTAAAACAGGGTTTCTAAGTATTCAGACCCCCTCAGAAAATCCAACACCCTGAAGGCAGCAACAGGCAGAGACTTCACAGAATGATCGCCCCCTAAACGACCACACGCCCTCAGTTCATAACCCAGAGAACGGCTCTCCTTGTACAGGAAGCAGGACAGCTGCGAGTCGTCTTCTGGATTGTCGTAGTTCGAGCGACTGAGCAGAGCCGTGGGCTTGCTAACGACATCGGCTTCGGGGCTTATACTCACTATTATATATCCTATCAAATAGATTATGTTGTGTTCTATGGTATCAGTAGAAATTAGAGTGTAGACTATAAGTCCCTGAGACCCGGCGACACACAGATGCATGTGTTTTGTTGCAGAAGCGGAAAGAAACACTCCTAAGGAACATGAGGGAATTCGGGTTGCTTTTAATCGTTAAGCATAAAAAGAGAACTACTGTCTAAGGAAACAGAGGGCGCTGAAAGAACAACAGATGACGACAGCGACAATCATATCACTGCAACGGAAGCAAGCGAACCAGTCATAAGAACCGGAACAGCTTTCATTTAAACCAACCAGGGCACCGGGACGTGACATGGAAAACAACTGGGCACTCTCAGCTTCAGTCCGAAAACCCTAGAGCCTAAGACACTACATTTGGAAACCCTAAACTTCAAACCCCTGAACCCCAAACCCAAACACCTGAACTCTCAATGGGCTTAGGGTTTAGGGATCCTGCAGGTTAGGGCTCCTCCTTATGACTTTCTATGTAAGGGCTCAAGAGGTGAGCCTTTTTGGGGGGTCCAGGAAGGGTGTACTTAGGCATTTCTATGTTTGGGATTTCAGCACTTGGGCCGGGGAAGGCCTGTGTTTAATTGGGAAATTGCGAAAGTCGAGATGACCCCCATAGAGTCGAACTTCTTTCCACTAAGGCATGTAACATAGAAGAGGGTTTTGAGTAAATTACAACACAGTTAGAATAAGGATCGAGCCCCAAAGACTAGCATTAGCATTAATTCAAGCCCCCATATTACGATGTTCTTAACTACTTAGGGGCTGAGTATCCTAGCCCAAAAAAGGTTAACCTTTTCATTTAATTAGGGTAGGTCTATATAAAGCCCAAAAAGGTTAAAGGTTGCCTTCTCAGCTACTAAGACTATACCTCGCTTAAGGATATAGCGCCCTTTGGGAAGACTGGAGGTTTCACTTGCTAGAGGCTCAGTGAGAATGGGTCTCCAGGACACGGGTGCCCTATAGGGTATAGTATAGGGTGTTACGGGTTAGGGTCACTAGGGATAATAGGGTATAGTATAGGGTGTACGGGTTAGGGTCACTTAGGGGTTTAGTAGGGATATAAGGTTCAGGTTGCGGCTCAGCCCTGCAATGGTACATGAGGCTCCTCTTGCAAACGCAAGTCTTCCTGCGCACTCCGGGTACGACAGGATGAAAATTACTTGAACCCTGATCCGCGAAGTTCCCAGTGCATGGTCAAAGTTTTTACCATTCCTGCGAATTCAATGCTTGGTAACGGGTTCGGAGCTTCGGGTTGAATCAACTGAGGTCGGGACAGCGTGAACGCATGACAATCTGTGCTGTCGCAGCTCGCTCGGCAAAACCTGGGCGCTTGATTGACAGGCCTCATCCATCTGAGAGATGCAGCAAACAGGGGAGCCTAATAATTATCTGATATTGATCGGGATACCAAGAGTTCTTATTATGAGCACTGCGACCTAAAGCTGCCATACCTAGGCTCTCTAAAGCTTCGCTCATTATGATTGCATCAAAAGTGCTCTGCAGCCACGTCCTTCGGGAACTGGTCAATGATGTTGAACTTCCAGGAAAGGATGAGGCACTTGGAGCCATCCTTGGTCTGTCGGATCCTGCGTGTAATGTTTGGGTTGAGAGCAGAAAGCTGTGTATCCGAGCTTTGGCGATGTATGGATCTTCGGGATGAAGGTTCTTGAGGCTTAGTGTCAGGTGTCAGGGTTGCAGGTTGCAGGATCTATAAAGGTTAGGGCTCTTTGCTTTGTTACCTCAGACACAGGCCCCTTTCAGGTTGCAGCTGGTTCCCGTGCCTAGAGAGTCGAGCAAGGCTTTGGGTTCCAAAGCAGCTTCAGTTTATGCGTCATGGGTGCAGGTGCCTAGGTTTGCCAGGAGTCCGTTGGCTAGGTTCCACCCACATTCTTCGAAAGCCAGCGCACAAGCCAACGTCTTTTTGCACCACAAACACCAGCACCAGCAGCAGCACCAGCAGCACCAGCACCAGCACCGGCACCGGCACCAGCACCAGCACCAGCACCAGCAACCAGCACCAGCACCACCATCATCATCATCATCACCATCATCACGTTCATCATCATCATCACGCTCATCATCATTATCATCACCACCATCATCATCTTCTTCGTCTTCATGGTTCAGGGTCGTGACGCGAAATCCTAAACCCTAAACCCTAAGTGCAGACCCGTCTAGATGAACACGGGATCTTACAAGACCTCTACCGAAAGACCGCAAGCCGAAGCAAAAGAAAGGCTGGAAACAAAGAACCCCTGATATGGGAGTTTCCGAGAATTAGGGGTACCTTATTTGGGGGTCCTTATAATAAGGATCCTACTATTTAGGGTACTATATTAGGGTCCTCTATTTTCGGAAACTCCCATATAGAACCTAGGATCTGACCTAGAACCTATGTCGCAAGACCCTCACCATTCTCAGGACACAGAAAAAGGGACATCTGCCAATGGTAGCCAAACATTCTTGTAAATCTCGACTCTGGGTCGATAACCATCCGCAAAAAGCCTATCTTTCTTTTATTGCGGCTTTTTTATAATATGGACCTCATATACAATGAGGAATCCTAGACAGGTAGGTTTCTTAGTGTCAGGTAGGGCCAAGGACTTAACAAAACTACGGTTGAGGGCAATATAGGCTTTTCAGGGCTTGTCTGAAGTATGGTTTGGGGGCTTTAGGGTTCAGGGTATGCGGGAACGCTCTGCCGATGATGTTCGTCAAATCTCACAAGTCTACCCAAGCACCACCGAACTGGCTCAGCCTTGCCGGAAGATGCTGCATCTATAGGAACCCTGCAGTGATTGGAATAAGGTTTTAGGGTGTATCATAGTAAAGCTAATCAACCGGTGCCGCAAAGTGAAGAATCTTGCCAACTGTCCGATCTGTATCTATAGTTCCTCTGAGCTTCTTCGCACGGCATGCCCACGTAGTGATCCTCACACAGGCAGATATTTGACAAGCGTGACCCTGCACCCGCGTACACAATTTGGGACTGAGGGTAGATTTGGTACAATCTATAACCTTGAACCCGTGGCTGTGTCCTGCAGTCCCTTCGGGTGTACTGGTTCAAGGTTCAAGTATTTCAGGATTCAAGTCAAGGCCTCGGTTGCATCCGGAATTTATAAGATCTGTGAGGCGACTACAGTTTTAAAAATTATACACCATAGCAAACTCAAAACCTCAAGTCAGGCTTCAAGCCGCGAGGGGTTTGGAGTTCAGGGGTCTGGGGTTTAGGGTTCCAAGCGGGTTGGATTTAGGACAGGGGTCGGGGTTTTGGCGGTTGGGGGGGCCGGGTTCAGCCTTTCCCCTAAACCCTTGTGCCAACCCTGAAACCTTTCAAAGTAGAAACAGGAGCCCTAAGAAATACAACGTTGGTGGTTATTCAAGCTTGTGTGCCACTTCGGATTTCGGGGTTTAGGGGTCTACGTAGACCCTCTCAGTATCCTCTGCGGTGATTTAGTACTCACGAGTAAAGAGCTTTATCAAGGGCCCGCTTGAGGCTTGGGAGTCCTGCTAAGGTGCAGACGGTTGGTGGACAAAATCCTGCATGACCCTAAGGACCCTAAACTATGGGAATTTTGGTATATTCCTTATAATGGGTAATGCAGGATTTTGTCCATCAACCGAGAGTTCTCGTTCCGTCTCTTTCTCTCTCTTCTTCTCTCTCTTCTTCTCTCTCTCTCTCTGCGCATGTATGTGTTTTATGGACACATATATAGGGGCGATACCTACACACGTACACATACAAATGTACCTACATTCATACATGCACACATAATTACATGACATACATATGCTTCAGGAATTGGGCTTCTAGAATTTAGAGTGTAGGGGCCTTGGGTGCTGACCAAGATAACATGCAGGGAACCCGAAGGAAAGATCTCTCCGTAACAACAAGTCCCGACCCCCCTCATGTTACGGCATCTAGCTCTTGCCTGGTGCTTGAAGATCCGATACTCGCCTGGAGATGTTGGACGGTGGGTTAGTGCAAGGGGTTTGGAGGGTTTAGGTTCTGGGGGCTTCAAAGTTTAGTTTAGCTCACACCCCTACTTGGAGGATCATGGGACTTAGCAAGTAAGGTTATAAATACCTTAAGTGGGGTTATAAGTAGTTAAAAGTGGAGTTGCCGTAATTATAACCCTAGTTACTAAGTCCCATGATCCTTTAAGTAAGCCCAGCCAGTTTAGATTTCGGGTCCGCAGTCCAGGGGTTGCTTCAACATGTTCCACATGCTGAACTTTAACTTGCTCATGCTTTCAAAACCCTATTAATTAAGCCATGCGAGGGTTGTGAGTTCAACCTTCGTTTGGGGCACATGGATGGTTCGTGCTCCGGTAACTTTAGGCATGCGTTTGGATGCCTCCTGCATGCAGAAAGCAGTTGGGCCTGCGAGATCTCAACACGTCCGAATCAGGGTTCAGCAAGCACTGAGTTGCGTGAAGTTTGTATCGTTCTGACTATGCATACAGCTCCCTACAGGTTACCACCACCTTCAGAGACGTATAAAGTCATCCTAACACTCCCACCGCGATCCTTGCGGTACAGGATTCTGTCCGAAAGGAGAAGTCTATATGCCATCCGGTACCCAAAGCGACCCTAAACCCTAAACCCTAAACCCGTCTCCAAAACTGTTCAGGCTTCTGTTCGGTTAAAGTCGGCCAAAGGGGGCCCAGTTCTCACAGACAAACCCTGCCTTTCAAGTGCACTGCACGACCGGAAATGCTGTAAATTGCTGACGACCTAGAGGCTCCATAGTAGTTCCTTTTTGGGGTTCATACTTAGAATCCTATAAGGCAATCCCAAAAAGGAACTACTACGGTTGATGGACAAAATCCTGCATTACTTTAAGTACCCTAAACTATGGGAATTATGGTATATTCCTTATTATGGGTCATGCAGGATTTTGTCCATCAACCGTATGGAGCCTCAGGGTAGGAATGCAGGACTGTAGGAGCTTGTCCGTCAGCAACGGTAAGTAGACTGTAAAGAGGAGTTAGGCGTAGGGTACCTTGATTGCAGTATCCGAATCGATGGTACAACTCTCGTCATGGGGGTGACTGAGCATCCCTGAACAGTTTAGGCAGCATTCTAAATTCCAGGGACAGGGACCTGGATACTTCGACTGGGGTGTTTAGGATACTCTGTGCTGGTATCTACTACAACAGGGCCTCTCCGGGAAGCACTTTTGTCAACAGCACTAGTTCAAAACCTTGCCCCAAGGGTCCAAAGGACCTAATAAGTAAGTACTCGGTTTTAGGATAGTAGTTATGTAGGTTAGGATTTTGGGGAGTATATGATTCTTGGGTACTTGGACCCTTGGGGTTGTGGGGATTCAATTCCAGGCCACAGCTTCGCTGAGGGGATGCAAGCTTGAAACAGATCTCCTAAAACCCCCCCCAACAACCAAAACTCTGAACCCCTAAATTACTTAGTTGCTGAGTCCATAAGCCCCCAAAAGTGTATACTTTTAGTTTTATAGTGGGTAAGATTATCCAAAAAAGTGTACAGTGTATCCACTCAGCTACAAAGAAAGCCGTAAACCCCAAGACGCTTAACCCTCTCACCTCCCCTCTCTCCGAGCCCGTATTATATGGGAGTTTCCGAAAATAGGAGACCCTAATATGGCACCCTAAATCGTAGGATCCTTGTTATAAGGACCCCAAAATCGGGTACCCCTAATTTTCTGAAACTCCCATACAAGATTCAGCCAAACTGCGTTCAGCGCTCTCCATGTCCTCGCATGAGGTGGAGCGCCTACAGCACGGATCCCTCGGCCGTCAGAGCTGCGAGGATTAGGGATCTATAAGCCTTACCTGTAGCCGAAAAGACCTACTTTTTTAAGGAACTATATATAGAAACCATAATAAGGAACCCTAAAAAGGTAGGTCTTTCCGGCTTCAGGTAAACCCTAAACCCTAAACCTACAAGGGTTCCTTCAAGGGGGTCTATGGGTCCTAAAAAGGTCCTACATACAACCTTAAGGACGAAATGAACCCTAAAAGGGTTTAAGGTACATATACCATATAGGGATTCATAGTATATGGGTATAGGGCCCCTACTTTTAAGGGTCCTTTGGTCCTTCAGGAAGTCCTACAAGGGCTCTACAAGGTTTCTTTAGGAGGCCTGGAAGGTTTAGGGTTGCATCCTCGGGCTTGGTTTTCCTTTCTTCGTGAGTTTCGGGTCTCAGTGCTTGCAGTTTCTTCGGGACTTGAAAGATTCAGCTTGCAGATTTACCGAATTTGGAACTTTGCGAGGTTTGGGATTCCGGGAGCGCTTGATCCTAAGCGGCAACAAAAACGAGAATCCACATGTCCGTCGGATATCCAAGTTTGCGCTTTTGGGTCGGTTCAATCATCATCTGTCAAAACCGAGAACAGGCACATGATGGTTTCGGGTTCAGGGTTTAATTGAAAGCCAACACCGTGTCGCAGTTTGCTGCTGCCACGCAGCTTCCTCCCACTGATGTCGATGCTGCAGAACCTGGCGAGCGCTGCTGAAGAACCCAAATGTAGGGGCCTTAATCGCTCATGAGATTAGAGCTCTGGGGTTTGTTATAGTATAGGCATGTGATCAAGGAAGCCTAAGGGATAGTATAGGTAACCCTAAACTCCTAGACCCCTGAACCCTAAACCCCCCAATCCGAAACCCGAAAACCTTAAACCCCTAAACCCTAACCCCTGAACCCCTAAACTCTAAACCCCTAAACCCCTAAACCGTAAGCCCCAACCTCTAAACCCGTAAACCCCTAAACTCTTTTACACCCTGAACCAAAGCCGAAAAGTCCCTGACCGCACTCGGAGACCTAAACTCTGAAAGCACAGAGCAAACACGATGCTATCACGGGGCCCATTGGAAACTTGGGAACTTATGTAGGGGCCTCAATACTTATAATATGTTTATGGCATAGTAAATTGTCTTTACAAAAGAAAGCTTAAGAGCTAAGGCTTCTTTAATAGCAGATCCTTTCTCATTCTCCTTCGAGGATTCCAGGGGCTGCTCATGGATGCTACGCTAAACAGTAAACCCCGAACTCTTAAACCCTATAAACCTTAGCCCTAACCCATAAACCAATGGCTGTTAAAGGCGCTTCAGGTCAACTCCTAGAGTCCTAGAGAGGGAGAGAGCTTCAGTAAAGTAGGGCAACATGGGGCCGAAGCCTTAAAGCCCCAAGCCCGACAACTTACCCAAAACCCAAAACCTGAGTATCTAAGACCTGTCCCTGAAGTCAAAGGTGTTCCGAGTTTGCAGTTTAGGGCTGCGTGCTGCACGCTTCAGGATGCAGATGAAGATACCCTTGTAGTCACTACTTGAGTTTTTGGGGCTAGGATTTCAAGGCTTAAGCTCGAGAATGCTGGGCTCCCTTGACTTCCGATGCTAGGCTGGCATCTTCCCTGAACCGTAAACTAAACATGCCTCTGAGCCTTATGCCGTTTAGCCCCGGGATCAGGGCACCGTGAAATATTGTAGCACAAGCTTATAGCCACCCATTAAGGGCAGCAGTTGAGTTCGGGCTTAGCTTACAGACTCCGATGTAGATTTCAGGATTGGCGTGGCGGCAGCTTCAAGCCCGAAAACCATTGAAACTTTGTATCTGGATGGAGGGTTTGGGGATAGGGTTTGAGGGTTTAAGGTATAACGCTGAACTTGCCACGGTAATGAGACTGCATACAGCAGGTTGTATGCCAGAAGTGAACTGCACAGGCCAACCACAAGACGTTGGTAGAGATATCAGCCGTGAACCGCCAAACTTTGAAACCTTACAGCCTACACCTTTCATTAAACCTTACCTTAGCCCTGAAGAACCTACCTTTTTAAGGACTTATATAAGGAAATCATAATAGGGAACCCTAAAAAGGTAGGTTCTTCAGGGTTAAGGTAAACTCAAGCCCTAGACCCTTGTATTTTGACCCCCAAAGCACTGAGACTCGAGTGAAGAATCAAATGGGCCTGGTCGAGTTCTCTTCAGCGCACCACTCTTGGCATACACGCTTGAAGTTCCTCAGCTGCAGCAGCTGCAATGGTTCTAAGTTGAAGGCGTTAGGGCTGAAGGCTCATATTACCCAGAGGGTCCATAAACACTACTATTATGGAATGAGGTCCTAAAGGACCATCCTTATTATGGTTTTGGGGACTTAATTCCAGAATAGTAGTGTATATGAACCCGCTGGGTTATATGTGATGAAGGTTACGGAATTTGAGGTCTGGGGATTAGGGGTCCGGTTCGGATAACGATGAAGGGCTCTTAAACTGCTGCGCACAGGTGGCTGAAAACAATGAGCGCAAGAGAACAGTCTTCGGGTGACAAGCAGACCTGCTAATGTGGGAACCTGATTAAGAAACCTTGGGCCTTTATCTGGGCTCCTTATATGAATCCTACTGTTTTGGGGTTATAACCGATGTGCCGTTTCTGTGCAAACACACATCCTTGACATCTCAGAGATGAAGCTCAGCCCTGAACCAAAGACACCTCAAATCTGAACCTGCATTGCAAGCATACATGGGTGGTTCTCAAAATTATGGTCCCTGTTTGGGCACCCTAAATAATAGGTGCCGTATTATGATAGGGACCCCAGAAGGGACCATAATTTTGACAACCAGCCACATCTTAGTTGCGACCTGCCTTTGGTATACAAATCACATTGGAGACTTTGTTCCAAAGTGGGGTGAAAAGATCCCGAGAAGAGCCTGCAGTTGAGAACCACTCCAGAAGGCCGTGCCAAAGCATCAAACAAGGTATACATCCTGATCTGAGCAAAACAGCTTTGGACCTGCGAGTTTCCGGACAAGACTCAAGTGGGCAATACAGACGCTGAACAGTTCAACATTGGAGCATTCTCAGTCTCTACTAGTAGTAGTCTGACTAAGATCTTATCTGTGAATCCAATAACCGCTTTGTTTAAAGGGGGGGGGGTCATCATATCTCGTAACCTACTTTTTCGCTGGGTTTAGGGATAAAGGAAGAAGTTCGGCTTTGTGGCTGATTACCGGCTGACGGCCAGGTTCATGAAGGAGACTTGCGGCCGAGAGTGTTTCGAATCACTCAGATATAGACCCCAACCAGTAAGATCCACAAGGGAGAGCCCCGAAAAGGTATCCAGAAACACTAAACCCTCAAAAAGGGATCCCTTTTGGAATATTAAGACATCCTACACCTTGAACACTAGACTCTAAATCTTAAGCCCTATAAGCCCTAAACCCTGGGCCACAGCCTCTTAGGTCGACCAAGGCACTCTGTATCCTCGAAGTCGCACTTCGTCTCACCACCTGGCACCGGGCTCAATACGGTTGATGGACAAAATCCTGCATTACCCATTAATTATAAGGAATATACCATAATTCCCATAGTTTAGGGTCCTTAGGGTCATGCAGGGGTTCTTCTTTCTTGAAGGGCTCTACACCTGGTTACCATGCAGGGTATCATGGAGTCTCGTGCACATGCCTTGTTGACTCGAAGAAGGTTGTGATGATATTTATTTTAGCTGAAATAAGTATGTTAGGACCTAGAACGGGAAACTATGAGTAACTGTTCTGACACCTGCTTATAACCCCAATTAAGGTACTTATAACCTTACTTACTAAGTCCCATGATCCTCCAAGTATACTATATTACACAGTGTTGTTAAGGTTCGGGATTCTGTTGAGGGTCCTGTGAGGTTTCTTGGAGCGTTCCTGGGCTTGGGGTTTAGAGTTTGGTCTTGCTGTTTGTGTTTCGAGGGGGGGGGGCGGAGATTTGGCGTTTGGGCCTAATGAAACTGAACACCACAAGTCCTATCAAACGAAAGAGAGCTGGTCGCCTGAAAATGCCGAGCCTCAAGCCTTCACCCTTTGAGGGTTAGGGTTTTGTTTTTTAGCACCTTTTTCCGTCAGCAGGCTCACGGAAGGTCCGAAGACCAGGGTTAGGGTTTAGGGTTCATGCACTCCCTTCGCCACTTTCATCTTCTGTGTTAGGGTGAACGGTCTAGGGCTCTGAGCGCAAATCCCAGACCCTCAAGTCTTAAGCCGCTAACCTGTGCCCTCACTAGCCCAAAGGCTCCATGTACCTTTATAGTAGATACTTAAGCCTTAACGGGGTCCCTATATAGGTGCTGTAAGGCCTAAGTATATACCATATGGGTACATGGAGCCTTAGGGTAGGTACCAAGTACTTGACAGTTTGTACTTTAGCTCAACAGGTCCTACGCCCGTAGACAGGAAATCTTTTGGGGGCTGATGATGCGCCAATGTGTCGTTTGAGTACTTGGGCCCTACGTCTGAAGAAGCATCCGTGAATGTCGCTTCATTCTATGGGTTTCCGCTGCAGGGATGGAGGAAAAAGTGCTGTTTGACGTGCGAGGCGGGCTTGTAGCTGCTGGCTCCCATCCAGGGCTCCGGCTTCTATGTCTATGCCATGACCGTTCGAACCTACTGAATATGCTGCCGACTGCTCGGGGACCATCTTCCATCACCAACCTGCTCGTCCCCTGTGCACCCAGCACAACCACAGACTCCGTCCTGGTCTTCGTCTTGTCATCATCATCATCATTCATCGTCCAAACCTACCTCCTACACCTGTGCATGTCTATGGTCATCTCAAGAGTCTGCACGCCAAGCCCCGAAGCCCTGAAAGCCTGCATGCTAATACAAGCATTCAGTGATCAAGACCTTGCAAAAGCGAGACCGTGACTTTATGGGCCCTGGTAAAAACCACAAGAACCTTTAACCCCTCAAGCTTTGAGCCCTCAAAACCTAAAGCCCCAAAGTCCCAAAACACCACACCCTACCCATAGGCCCCAAAGTAGTTCCTTGTTGGGGATTGCCTTACATATAGAATTCTAAATATGAACCCCAAAGAGGAACTACTTTGGGGCCTATGGGTACTTGGAGGATCATGGGACTTAGTAAGTAACCTTAATTGGGGCTATAAGTAGTTATAATTAGAGCTACCGTAATTATAACCCTAGTTACTAAGTCCCATGATCCTTCAAGTAATACCCCACACACCAGAGAAGTTGACCTAAGATTTGCTCGGCCACCGGTGCAGCGCTCGTCCCAAAGCTTCCCGGGGCGCAGCTTGTACTCGAACCAGCCCTGGGGTGCCTTGCCAGGGTTTATAGGGTCTAGGGTTTGGGGAGTTAGGGTGTAACGTTTTCGGGTTTAGGGCTTGGGGGGTGTAGGTTTAGGATTTCTAGAATTTTCGGGCGTTCGGTGTTAGGGCTTCAGGGCTTTAGGGGCTTAGGGTTTTAGGTTTAGGGTGTGCAGGGTTAGGTGTTTGTTTAAAGAACTTCCGGTGACCCTAAGAAATTTCCTGAATCATGACCTTGAGAAAGTGTGGCTTTGGGGGGCTTAAGATTGGGTTCAAAGTTTAGCGGGGTTAGGGAATTTGGGCCATAGAGATGAACTAACTCATTGGGGAATCAGCGATTTAGCGCTCCTGCGGCGCTCCAAAAACCGCGGGTAAGGTCTTTAGACGTTTTGCAGGGGGGGAAATAACAAACAAATCGATGCTGGACCTTTGTAACACCCTGCAAAGAAGCACTCTCTAGGTTATGGGGTGTAGGGTCTGGGATTCAACGTTGGGGCTTGAGGGATTGGTTCGTAAGG
This sequence comes from Symbiodinium sp. clade A Y106, assembly GCA_003297005.1. Classification (NCBI taxonomy): domain Eukaryota; class Dinophyceae; order Suessiales; family Symbiodiniaceae; genus Symbiodinium; species Symbiodinium sp. clade A. The sequence continues at coordinate 77,861 of BGNK01000459.1, read as the reverse complement.
ATGTGTAAGGCATAAAGCATTGAGCTTCAAGGTGTTGAGGGAGCCAGGCTTACACTTACTCATAAAGGTCCCGAGAGAGGTGTCAGGTTTTGCTACTGTCGATATTCAACCCTATACTTCCAACTGAGATAGTCTATTGGGGTTTACTTCTTGTGCCCAATGTAGTGGTTTGTGCTACAAGATACCCATTGGAAAGTTAAAGCCTCTGAGCTGTGTGCTGCAGTTCAGCCTAGCCACATCCGAACAACTGAAGCTTCGCTTTGAAGGGTGGGGCACCCTGAGACACACAACCATCAGCCCCAAACCTCCAAATCAAAACATGTAACACCAGCCTTGGCATAGCAAGTGACCTTGGCAAACGAGCAAGGTTCCATCCTACAGCTCTGGCAGCACCTGCTGCTACTGCCACAATGACTACTACTACTCCTACTACTACTACTACTACTACTACTACTACTACTCCTACTACTACTACTGCTACTACTACCACTATTTCTACTGCTACTGCTACTGCTACTACTACTACTACTACTACGACCACCCCTGGTGTTGCATTTCTTCGCCGCAATGTGCTCGCCTGAACTTCCGGTATGGCTCGAAGTTGCTATGGCAAAGTAGACAGCTGTCTTTCAAAGTGATCATGTGAGAACTTCAGCCCTACATGCTAGGCCCTGCTAGGCCGAAACATTCTCTGAAACCATAGGAAGCAAGAGACATCATCCTCGTCGATGTAGTTACCGTATCCCATTTCGATGTCGCCGAACATGTGGCATTCCTTCGTCCGCCTTGGTAGAAGGATCCAGGTTTTAAGGCTCGTCCGTTTCGGGCTTTGGAGCTGTAGGGCGGGTTGAAGGCCACTTTGAGATTTCTTGGCTTTAAAGCCTGTGGATTGCGGATGAACCTTTCAGTGGCGGGAGACAAAGAACTAGGCGGGAGTGTGGGGGTGGATGTTCGATGATTTTGCAAACTCCAGGGTTTGGAGATCCAGCGTTCGGGGATTTAGGGGGCGGGGATGCAGTGAAGGTGGAATTGAATGACAAACAATCGAGTTGTCATCTGAAGCTGTTACGTGGCTTTGCAATGTGTGGCAAACCGAGAACGGAACGGGTCAGAGCGTAACCATGCAAACAAGCAAAACTGGTGCAGCTTAAGTTTCAAAACACCATAGTCTCGTCGTGAGAGGCCCTGAAGCCCCAAACCTGCCTAACCTTAAACCCTGAGCAAATTCGGGTGAGTTCAGAATTGAGGGTCGCCGGCGCTTGAAAGCAAAGGAACGCAACGGATCGACGCTTATCCCGAGCAGCCAGCAGAAGCCAGCCCTGCAACCTCTACAATTTTAGGGTTTAGTAATTTAGGAGTTGGTTTAGGGGTTTATGCACCTTGAATCCGGAAATCCCTGACACACGAATCTCCAGGCCAGTGAATTTTCCCCCGAGCCTCATTCCTTCAGACTGCATGCGTAAATAGCCTTCGTCCAAACCACTCCAGGCCTAAACAAGACCCCCGGGGCGAAGGTTCAGGGCTCCCAAATCTTAACAATGCAGAGGTTCTCATTGAAAGACATCGCGGCGCAGTCCTGGAACGCATGGAGTCTGCTTGCTATCTTGCAAGCGAAATGCCGAAATACCCATGATCACAAAATCAAATCTTCCAATGTTTCATTGGTTCAGGTGCCTGTGAAGCCTCACCCCGAAAGAAATACAGCTACAGATCCAGCAAAACCCATGTCCAACACAGAAACGCCCCAACTAACCTGCTTGCCTCCAGGGGTACATCCTGTAGCTTGCGCATATATGACATAAACCAACCACATTCCTTGATCAAGACTCTACAGTCTCAGCACTTAATACCCCCTGAATCTGAACATGCTCAACTCGACACCCACCTCTCAATAAAACAAGCCTAACCCTACCTTTGGATCCCATACGGCTGATGGACAAAATCCTGCATGACCCATAATAAGGAATATACCATGGAGCCCATAGTTTAGGGTACTTAAAGTAATGCAGGATTTTGTCCATCGTAACATACGATTCAAAGGGCTGCACCCCGTCGTTGCGGCTAGAAATGAAGGGCAGGATCCCTCCAAAGGGGGGGGCGGGCTGCAATAGTCTGCAAAAAGCACGTGTTTGGGGTCGTCTGTTGGTGCATGTCGGTTCTACCGTTTCGGATTTGGGGATCTGGGGCTCGCAATGGTTGGACGCTTGGCTGTTTCGGCTGTAGGCTTAGCGCTGTAGGCCTCACGATTTGGGGGCTGTCAACCTCCGACCGTCATCGATAAAACTGAAGCACGAACAGTCCCACAATTCATCTTGTTGATGAGATCTACGGATCCCTGTCCTGTCTAATTGCGCCCTCAACCCAGCACACTACTAAGCCCTTGGGTTGCGTGCCTCATCCTCCTCGCACTCATCTTGGCACATCGCCAGATCCTGCCAACTCTACAACCAAGGTTTCAGCAGGAGTAACAGGAGAGCTGGACAAGACAAGGCTGTACAGGCTCAATTGCTCGGGTCTAGGGTGGACACTTTTGGGTTTAATCGCCCATGTGCAGCCCTTGACCGGTACTGTGTATTTATGTGCATATGTACGTATAGTATAGAGATTATGCGAGCGAGAGAGAGAGAGAGAGAGAAAGAGAGAGAGAGAGAGAGAGACAGAGACAGAGACAGAGATAGAGATAGAGCGAAGGTTATTGATAGCGGAGTGCCTCCACCACATAGCCCAGTGTGGTTGTGGTGGTCGTGGTCGTAGTTGCAACGTACCTTCCGAGTCGCGAGCTGCTTTCTCGGAAGAAATCCTGGATCCCAATATGCCTCAATAGCAATAACCACACAACAGACCCTTAGACCTAGACCTAGTATATACTCCACGTAAACCCTTACAAAGCCCACTGGCTTCGTGACATATTGAGCCTGAAGGAAGCTGTCAACATCCAGCATAGGCTTGGACAGGTCGGAGACATCCCAGTGCAATTGAATTTGGAATCCTTCTTCAGAGCCCCTGCAAATTCTTATCTCGTGAACAGGAGAGACTGCGTGAGGCGTCCTCGAAGCGCCACTTAAGAATGACATTTGTGGTTTCATCATCGGTTGGGTTTAGGACCAAGTGCGTTTCCGGGTGAGGATATGGGTTTCGCTATGCTGGAAACACTATATACACACTGTCGGCAAGATCTCCTCTCAGGTGTCCCAGACAAAGCACTGAACCCTCAGGGTGCAATGTGGTCGTCGTGGTGGTCTGAAGAGAGGCATCCTCCCTGAAGAAGATGTGCAGGTATTTGACCGAATGTCGAGAATTCTCGTTCCAGGAGTACCTCGGAAGAAGCGGAAACAAAAATGACGGAGCCCGATCATAGAACAACAAAGCTGGCGAATGTGCAGCCAACTAGAGTGATACAAGTCGCACTGATTGGGCACCTGAATCCTGAACCCAAATCTCTGAGCCCCACACTTTCATGTCAAGCCACTTCGAGCCAAAGAAGCAACACACATCATAGGCATAATATGAAAGCCCTAATTTGGGGGTATAGTATACCGTAACTATATAAGGAACTACCAAAATTTAGTATAGTATAGGTAATTATGAAGGCCCCTGAATTAGGGAGTTTGGACCCCTGACCCTGGCCCTAGCCGGTTTAGGGTTTAGGGGTTTAGGGTTTAGGGTTTAGGGGTTTAGGGGTTTAGGGGGTTTAGGGGCTAGGGGTTTAGGGTTTACGGGTTTAGGGGTTTAGGGATTAGAGATTAGGGTTTAGGGGTTTCGGGTTTAGGGTTTAGGGGTTTAGAGGAGTTCTCTAATACTAACTTATCTTGGACTCTTGGATCCTCAACTAAGGGATATTGGGGTGTCTGGGTTTTCAGGGGTGTTCTGCATCAAGATTGAGACATGAACTTCTTGAAGCCCTCGTGGGCTTCTAGGCTGAGGGTTTCAGGTCTTTGGGTTCCTCAGGGTTCCTTTAAAGAGATCCATAGGGTTCCTATAAGGGTTTAGGGTTTGGGGTTTAGGGGTTCGTTTTTGTTGAACTCCTTTCTATGCCCAACCATCCGAGCTTACATAAGTCCTTGGGCAAGATTTCGGTTTAGACTTCCGGGATTTGAGTTTAAGGTTGAGAGGTGTCGGGTTAGGGTTTAGCCGCTTAGCCGTTGAAGGTGTGCGGTGTAGGGTTGAAGTTGAAAGTCTCCAAACTCCTAACAACCCTGAATCCTAAACCCTTTAGACTCCAGCTTCCTGAACGACTTATGTTGTTGAAAAGCCTTCGGGCACATCTTACAACCCAAACGAGAAATAGTTCCCAAAGAGAACCCATAGCAAGCCGTATAGTGCCCTAAAGCAACTCCCATAAAGCCCTTTCGCCCTCATATAACCCCTGAACCCTTAAACCCTCCCTGTAGCAACCCCCCATAAGGCCCCATAGCCTACAACCCTAAATCCTAAACCCGCAGCCGCCCATCAAGCCCTTTAACCTAAAAACTAAACCGCTAAACCCCTGCAAGCCCCAAACCGCTCAACCCCTGCAAACCCTACACCCCTGCTAAAGCCCTAGCCCTAGCCTAAACCCTAAACCCCCCATAAAGCCCTAAACCCTAAACTCCCATAAAGCCCTAAACCCTAAACCCCCATAAAGCCCTAAACCCTAAACTCCCGTAAAGCCCTAAACCCTAAACCCTAAACTCCCATAAAGCCCTAAACCCTAAACCCTAAACTCCCGTACAGCCCTAAACCCTGAACTCCCATAAAGCCCTAAACCCTAAACCCCCATACAGCCCTAAACCTTAAACTCCCATAAAGCCCTAAACCCTAAACCCTAAACTCCCATAAAGACCTAAACCCTAAACTCCCGTACAACCCTAAACCCTGAACTCCCATAAAGCCCGAAACCCTACACTCCCACAAAGCCCTAAAGCCCAGGAGAGCCCGGGAGCAACCGGCCGTTGGAATGGTACATACTCGTCTGCCAACAGCGCCTCTCCAGCTCCGAAATGGATCGAAACGGTGCATAAAGCCGTAGGGATGTGTGTAGGGGATCGGTTTAGGGCTAGGGCTTAGGGTTTAGGTGGGTGTAGGGGATGAGAGGGCCGAAAAGGGGTTGAGGAGGAGTTATGTCAGGGTTTCCTCCGGGCTTGCGTTAGGTGGCGGTTTTTTGTTATGGCCCCTCGTCCTCCCTCTGCCAGTCGTCGTTGAGGATTGTCCCTGCCAGTGGCTCAAGGACCTATTGGAGTGTCCTCAACTCAGCCGTGGGCCGTTCTGTGCGAGGCCCATCTCGCTACAGTATTGGCCCTGTTCTGTAGCGTTCCACCCCATCTTTTTCCCTACTGGAAGGAACCAAAGCAGCAAGTTTTACTGGGCTTCGCAAGACCTAGTGCCTGAATCCCAAGCCCCTGATATGAATCCGGGTTCCTGACTCAAGCCGAAAACTACAGGGTCTGAAACCCTAAACTTCCTAAAACCCGCATCTTCGTTCCTGTACCACCAGCCGCCCATGAAGCCCCGATGGTTTTTGGCGCAGTTGGCTCCCCACTCATCCTGCGAATGCTCAGGGCTTAAGAATAATATGGGCTTTAGGTTTAGGGTTTTGGGGCGTTGGGTCTATATATTTCAGGGTAGCCGTTGGTTTACGGTTTCGGAAGGGCTAGGTACCTGGATTTTGTCAATCCAGACCCTCGAAGGGACTTCCGTTTTTTGTTGGCTACTGCTTTCCTTCTTGAAGAACCCGAATATCCGTCAATAGCTCTCCATTGTGAGTCCATGTACAAGCGAGCCGCATGGAGACAGGCCACTTGCTGGACACTTTCTTTGCACTGGCACGGTTCTCAGACGAAGACCCGCTTGCTCACTCCCAGAACGTCATGAAGGCTTTGCGGTGGTACAAGGTTTACAGCCATTTCCCGACTTTCCTTTACGATACCGAGCTACAAGGATAAACGGGAAAGCTTGCCTCTTCCACTTGCTTTTTGGGCTTACCTGGAAAAGAAGCTTCTCTCGGAGAACACCCCGCCGGAAAAGGCCCTCTGGTGGCTCCCATGTGAAGTAGACGTCTTTGTGCGTTAGTCAGTACTCGAGGCATCTGCTTTCGCACGAAAACATCAAAGTGTGGAGCCTTCTTTGCCTTTGTGAGCCTCGGTCCACACTCTAGCAGTGAGTATTGGCCTCAAATTTCCACAACATGGAACTAAGTAACCCTTAGTGTCCATGTACCTGCATACACATAGTCTCAGCATTGGTATATGCCTGTAGGCCTTATCTGGGATTGTAACTAGGTGCTGCAAAGTCAATGTATATGTAGTGTGGGCACATGAACCCTTATTGAAAGGCACCCTAACACCCTAACCCCGATGAACCCAAACTCAGACATGTTATCCGAAACCTCGGGCTGGCGTGTTTTCATAAGAAAAAACCTCAGTCTTCTGGCTGAAAGCTTAAGGCTTAGGGTCCAGATCCGGGTTTGCAAAGCCCGGTCCTGGTCGCGGTCCCATGTAGTGAATTTCTGCGGATACCTCAGGCTCGACTCAGCAAAAGAAAAAGCCCCATTGAAAGGGTCGTATACTGAGGTTAGCCTACGTCATACAATATAAAGCCATGAACACACATGCTCTAAACCCTAAACCCTCAGCCTAACTGCTCAACACAGTGCCATGGAATTGAGCACGCACCGGTGTGGTCTTGTGAAGCTCGGGAAGGGGACGTTTGTGCTAAGGGATTACTTAAAGATTCCAAACGGTTCCTGCAACAAGGGATCCGCAAGGTTCTACCCCAAACCCATCTAATGATCCTTGATAAAGGGGCGTTCATTCAGGTATACTAGAGTCTCGGAAACTCAGCAGTAGTTCTGGACCGACGGATGCCCTAACCAAAAAACTGCTGAGCGAACCGCCGCCGTGGGAAACTCAGCAGAGGGCTGTACGTGCCCGTGGACCGAACAAGCTCAAGGACATGGGTCTAAAATCCTATACGAGCACAGGGAAGCTTGCGTTGTCCTGATGTTGAGGGTTTAGGTGGCGCCTTGAAGATTCGAGAGTTTCTCAAAGCAAGCGAGCCCTTAAGTCCATATGAATCCTGATAGCAAGGACCCCCGAAGAGGGCACGGTCACTGCCTGCCCACATTTCTCTCGGAACTTCTTGCATGGAGGGTGGTGCCCCTGAGCTCATGGTGCATAGTCGACTTAGCAATGGGGTTCAAGATGCAGTAAAGCGCAACACGCCTCGACTCGTGTCAAGAGGCGACGAACATACGTTGCTTCGGCCGCTGCTCTGACTGTCCACGTACAGCTGGGGTTTAAGGTTTAGAGTAGGGCTTAGCATTTAAGGCTGTGGTGGGGCCGTCGCCTCACACATGTCACAAGCAAGTACGAATATGCGCAAGCCAAACGCGTAGACTGTGGTACTGTGAGAACAAGCTCTCGAACTAGTGGCCATCGCGGCTGTGCAAACATAGCGTGATCGACTACAAAACCACTGACAGCACAGTCAGTGCTGCGGCGGCAGCGATCTAGAGCTAGAGCTTCCAAGAATGCCGTTTCAGGCGGATTGCCAGTTCAGGTGCAAGCGGTCGCAGTGAAGCAGGCCCCAACCCCTACCCAAAGAGCCCAATACCCCTTAATTAAGGAATATGGCTTAAATTATATGGGGCTTCATATTATGATTTAAGCTATATTCCTTAATTAAGGGGTATTGGGCCCTAACCCTGTAAAGACAAAATATGCTTGCACACGGGATGAGGACAGCTCAGAGCCACTGATAGTATGATGTGCAAGAAGCCCCAACTGGCACAATACACAGGAATGATTTGGGGGTTAGTTAGCATTGGGAGTTCTTAATCTCAAAATCCGGTGAAGCCCACTTGGTGAATCATCTCCGAAACCCTTGAGAGATACTTGAGCTTTGGGGTTTGGGGCTTAGGGTTGCGGTTTATACATTTAAGAGTTATGGGTTCATTAATGAATCAGTTTTCAGCTGAAGCGGCCTTTGGACAAGCTATTTCGCGGACTCTCCGACACTCCGAAACGGTGCTAGGCATGGCGCTGATGTAGCCGAGAACCGAACCACAAGGCTCCAAACCAAAATCTACAGCTGAACCAAAAGCCTAGGTCTAAGCATCCAAGTACCTCATGATCATATAATCTCCTAAATAGTAGCCCACATAACATAACTACGTTCCTAAACACAAATGCCTAACCTAAGGCTTGAGTCCATTGGACCCCAGCAAAACATCAACCCGGCTCGTCCATTCATCTGAGGGAACTTCAATGTTGGTGACAGGTTGTTCGCTACTCGGAGCCCATCCCAAAAATCCTCCACCGCACCTTTCAAACCTGCGAAAGCAAAACCAAAGCGTCAGCCGCAACACGAACATGAAACGCCCCTAAACCGCGCCTAGCCAGTACCCGAAGACCTTCGAACCCAAGCTGCCAGACTTCTTCACAACTACGCTCACCAGACCTACCTGGACTCCAGAAAGCCTACCTTCTTAAGGACTTTTATATGGAAATTCGAATAAGGAACCCTCGAAAGGAAGGTTTGATTGGGTCCAGGTATAGATATGCCGTCAGCCTTAAATTCCTGACCGTACATACACCTCAAACCTGCGCCACTGAAGCCCAGGACCAACTAAGAGAGTCTGGGGAGAGCTCGCTAACCTACCTCACTTGTGGAGGGCTTGTGCGTAGATCAGCTAATACATACATACATACATACATAGATACATACATACACAGATACATACATACAGACAGGCAGACAGACACACACACACACACACACATATATATATATATATATATATACATCCATCCATCCATCCATCCATCCATACATACATACAGACAAACAGACAGACAGACAGACAGACAGACAGACAGAGAGACAGAGAGACAGACAGACAGACAGCAAGGCAGACAAACAGACAGACAGGCAGACAGCCAACAGGCAGACATTGTGCACAACATGCATACGTACATACATACATACATACATACATACATACACCGTGTTATACATGTATGTATATGTGTATATGTGTGTATGTGTATGTGTATATATATATATATATATATATATATATGTGGGTATAGTTGAATCTATGTATATAAATAGGTTGTTACCCATTAACTTTTGTATAGTCATATAATTTGCTTACACATATGTACTTAAATAATCGTACATTTATGCATATTATGTGTATCCAGCGATTTGTATAAACGAACGCGTGTATTGCATATATATATATATACATAATGTTTCTGTATAACCTGTATAAATATATATATATATATATATATGTGCATATATATATATACACTTATGTGTGTGTATATCTTAATATGTATATAACTGTGTCGGATGTGGACCTTTGGGGGACAAGGCTTAAGTTTCAGGATTTGGGATGTGGGGTTGAGCGCCTGGGTCTTGGATTCAGACCTTGGGTGATAGTTTAGGGCGTGGCTGAGCTGGGGCTTGGATTAGCGACCACCACATCCTAGTTACACGTGAGGGTCTCCGGTTTAGGGTCCAGCATTGCCGTACACTTGCAGTTCAGCGTGCCCAGGCAAAGAGCCTAGCATTCGCCTCCACGATATCTCGGTACTTCATCGCGTCGTGAAGCCTCCAAGAACCTTGCAGGAAGAGTCGGGCCAGCAGTAGTCCCTAGACCTCAAACCCTAAACCCTAAACCGTCAGTACTCCCCGATACCTTCTTGAAGTTGAGGTAGTCGGTAATTAAACCTTTTCCGAAAAACTTAAGTAAGGGTGTACAAACATAGGCCAACACCCAACATACACCCTAAATCCCTCAACCCAACACAGTAAACCACAGAGAGTTGGAAACCGGTTTTAAGGCCACACAGAGCTGGGATTCCCTATACATTACTCTTAAGGATTGAGGCTATTGGGTTTCCAACTTTTGGGCTTCTATTGTAGCCCCTGAACCTGCTCAAGAAGTGAAAAACAGAAAAGCAAAGCAGTTTTGCCTCGGAGTGCCAACGAGATAGACTCCAGACTTGTCTGGCACCCCATAAACTCGCAAAGATTCGCAAAGTATGAGTGCGAAAGCTGAACCCAAAAGCCTTATGTCAAGGGGATCCACGTGCCCATGAAGTATAGGTGTTGCCTTCGGAACCCCCGTTTCAGGCCAAAGTCTGTGCTCTGCAGGTACTTGAAGGTACCTGATCCGCTTGCCCCTCCTCAGACAGCTACATCAGCAACCGCCAGTATTACCGATGAAGCCACAAGTTACCCGTCTAGGCGCTGCAAAATCCTACTTGTCGGGTATCATGGGGAACCAAAGCTTAACCTTTTTCATAATATTAGGATTATATAGGGAGTACCCAAAAAGGTTAAAGGTTACCTACTCTACTACTAGGAAATGGGTATGCACTATGGAACCTTACAGGGAGAAGGGCTTAGGGCCAATTCGTCTCTTTATCATTGACTGCAGCCCACAGAAACCGGCTTCCCGGTCTCGGATAACATACAGCTCTAAGCCCACCCGCACACCTCATAAATCCGACAAAGCCCGGAAAAAGTCGCTAAACTCCTAAACCCTAAACCGGTACACTTAAGATCCACCGAGGCGCTTTTGTCATTTTTGTCTTCGTGGAACGGCGGATCGTCATCCGACAGCTTGAACCTTTCTGGCCGGGTGTTGTGGTGGTATCAGGCTGTTTTGGGGTTTAGAGCTTTTAGGGTTTCGTTTTTCAGGGTTTTGGGATTCGGGGTTTGGGTGGAAGCAGATGATAGACTTAGCTAGGGTTTAGGGTTTAGGGTTTAGGGCAACGTCACAACACCTCAAGCAACACTCTCAGACTCTTGGGGTCTAGTGAAGTGCTGAACAGGAAGCAAAGACGTTAACCACAACCCGAGGCCTTATGTATCCAATGTAACCACGTAGTTAATGCTTTAGCCCCAGAATTCTGAAGATATGAACTGGAATTACTTGGACCCTCAAGAGTTAATGAGGAGTACAGGCTCAAGGCCAAGGAACAAGCCGTGCACGATGGACAGGGCCTTGCATACGTATGTCGAAATGCCTGCTGGCGCAGGCATTGAGGCTTCACTTTGTAGTGCTTCTAATTACGAGCTTACGGTTTTACGGCATACCGTAGGAGGGAGGTGAGCATCTTCGCGTTGACGATTCAGTAAGTTTTGGGTACCCTTGAACTACATGTTCCCGCAATCCGAAACCACAGAAGCGCTCAGCAATCATGTAAGAGGCTTGTTTTCAAGGAGAAGAAACACCTGCTCTTTCGCGGAAGAAGCACCTACTCATAAAGTAACCCTAAACCCTAAACCCCTCTCTCTATATATATATATATATGCATACAGACCATTGAAGGAGATTCAATAGTTTCTGGTTTTGTGCGTGGGGTGATATGCTCTCCCACTATGGCAGTAAGTCTCGGAAGCAATAGCAATAGCAGGATGGCCCGCTGGTGTCTAGGTCTACCATGATATGATAGATGGACACTATAGATATGCTGGTTGCATAAGATTATGATCGTTGCTTGATGTCTTCGGATGGTGGAGCACAAGAAAAAGGTTTGGGAGGCCCTCGATCACAGTCTGGGTTCTAGGTTCTAGTTGAGGGCCGCTGAAACCCGGTTTAGGGTTTAGGGTGAAGGGAATAGGTAACTCAAGCGCATCCTGAAGGCCCATGAACCTATTTACATGTACTTTTGCTAACCTTCGAGGTGCTTAGTTCGGCGTTGCAAAGGCCTTTCTAAGCTCAGACCGAAAACTTTGCTCTCGCTTTGGGTGGCGTAAAGTCGGGGCTAGGCCTGAGGTGTACGGACTGGTGGCACTTGGTTCGGGTGTAGTGTAGGAACCTGATTAAGAAACCTTGGGTCTTTATTCGGGTTCCTTATATGAATCCGAATATATTGGTGGTTATACGCCCAGGATTTCTTAATCAGGTTCCTACATTGGGGCTTGAGATGTAGGTGACTCTCGCCATTCCAGCACAGGAGAACAGAACGCATGCCGAACATGTCTAAACCCTATAGTGGTTGGGTTTAGGGCCGAGGGTTTAGGGGTCTGGCGCTCAAGAGGGCGACGAGTCTCGCGGCCCTCACAGACACTCATCCCAAGCCCGCGCACGGAGGCCTTTAATGGAGCAAACTCTGGGCGCGGTGCTCTCGTCTTTGGCATACAAGGCTATGTCCTGCTTGTCTGGGAACCAAGATTGCTGAGTTTAGAGTTTTGGTGTCAGAGCACTTCAAGTTTCGCACCCGTCTAGCATCCTAGCCCCTGATCCCTGAACTCCAAATCCTCAGCGATGAATCCTAATACAGGGGCCTGTCCCATTAAAACAGGAATTGAACATATCTCATGATCGTATACTCAAACTAAATACAAGAAACCCTATGTTGCAAACTAAACACATGAACATAACGAAACTTCTACGGCACACCCTTCCACCCTTATGAACTCTCTCTGGCCTGAACCTTCGTAGAACCCGAAAGCTTTGTGAGGGTTTAGGGCTCAGGGCTTCAAACAACAAACCCACAAAAGCTCCAAGGCTAAAGCACGAAAGCACTCTCAAACCATTTGGACACCCTCTAAACCCTTAGAAAGCCCATTTAATCTCTAGAAAGCCCCATAAACCCAGACAAGATCATGAGGCAGTGCACACATTGGAAACCCAAGACGTGAAACGGACATGGTTCCATCATCAGCCGTACCTCAACCTTCAAAACAAGTGGTTGCTTGTTGGGGGGTTCCATGTCATGATGTCCGTAGAAGGATAGGTTGGGGGGCTACAAGTAGGGCTTGAAATAAAGGCTATCTTCAGGTGTAAGAAGGGCCTTGAAGACCACGGATTAGGGCTTTACGGCTTGAGTTTAGTTCTTTTGGGGTTTGAGGTGTAGGGCATCGGACACAGAATCTGTAAAGGCTTTTGTGGTAACAGTGGTGTACGGCTGTGTACGGCTTCGTACAAGAGCTCTATACTATAGAACTTGATAGGGGCCGTAGGCACTCGGAGGGCTTTCGGGCTTCAGGGCTTCAGAGGGCTGGCAGGATTTCTGGCTTCAGCGTTTCCAGTTTTGGGGTTTTGGGGGTAACAACTGCGTTTCGCCACCTTAAACCCTAAAGGCCCTAAAATCTAAACCCGAAGGCCTGAGACGGTGAACTGAACTGCCCCGTCCTTGTTTGCGCAGTGGTGAAAGCGACTGGTTCTTGGCGAGTCCATTCCAAACATTGGTTGCGGAGTGCTGGGAACTCCATCATGTAGCTCGTCCTGAAGATCAAAGCCCTAAGCCCTGTAAATCTAAACCCTAAACCCATCATGAAGCTCCTCCCTCCAGACGATAGGGTGAATATTTTTGGGTTTAGGGGCTGAGACAGTCTGTTGTTTGGGGCTTAATCATGGGTTTACATTCTTGAGGGTTCGCTGGGGCTTTGGGGACACGGGTATCCCGAGCAGTTATGCGGGAGGGTCCGGAAGTTAGAAGAAATACTTCCTGTGGACGCTGCCAAGTATGATCCCTATGACCAGAGCTCTGCACGAAAATGTCGAAAGATGAGTGCTGCGGGATCTCCCACTCTCGATAAAGCTCAACGAAAGACGCACTCATACTCTAATCTAAACTCTGATGCCTGAACCCTAAGCCCTGTAAACGATTCAAGCGCCCTGCTGTGCCGAACCCTGAACAGAATCCCTACGTAATCCTAAGCCGCCTTACGTCGGGGCAAGAGCCCCCCTACTACTTTCTGGAGGCTTTTCGCAGTTTTATGTGGTCTTAAACGCGAAGGAAAATCGACCACTGCTATTTTGACAGGGGCTTCAGGTTTAGTGTCAGAGAATCCTCAGTTGGGTTTAGGGTTTAGGGATATGAGGGCGTGGTGGGCGATCAGCAAGGTTCAAAGTACACCAGCCCTGATTGGGGTAGCTAGCAGCTAAACCCTAAGTAACACTCAATTACGAAGTCGCCTTGACCCTTCGAGAAGGGCTTCTAAGAAGCACTAAACCTCGACCCTAGCAAATCCAAACAAATCACCGGCCTTGCCACCGTCCAGTGCCAGGTATCTAACTAGCCTTAGCCATTTGCTTGTGCTGGGCTGTTCTTGGAGATCCTTCAGCACTTGTGAATTATGTTCTCCCGTTGTACGTAATACGAAGATCAAACATCGTACTTCCCGATAACCAATCAAATTGAGTTCAAGCTTTCAGGGTGTCAGATATCCCGGAACCGGAACAATTAAACATCATCGTCAAAAAACGCTTACAGAGTTCGCATCTGAGTCGTTTTCGAATTGGAGTGGAGTGCTGCGGGAAGCAACAAAGTTCGCAACACGTAACTCCAAACTCCAAAACAAAACCCCAAGTCCCCAAACCACTACACGAAACCCTAAAACATTCCTCCCAAACAAAAAAATCCCTAAGAAATGACGAAGAGGCCGCAGGTGAACCGGCGCCAGCTTTTCAGAAAGGAGCTCGCACTGCTCTGGTGTCACAAGCCAGGGACGTGGCGATCCCAGAGTCACCACGCCCTTCGCCTAAGGTCGGGATTTCGGCTGAGGGTCTAAGGCGTACTCCGGAACCCCAAACCGTGTTTGTGATCGCTGTGTGTGTGTGTGTGTGCATGCTTATGTGTATGCACATGTGTATGTGGATGTGTATGTGTAGGTCAGTGTATGTGTAGATAGATAGATAGATAGATAAATAGATAGATAGAGAGGGGTTCTATGCGAGCTGCCTATAAACAAGCCCAACAAAACGCTTGGAGTGCCAAGATAGTAGGACTCAACACGCACACACACGCACGCAAACAACCACACACACACATACACATACACACACACACATCAGCACAAACATGCACGCATCGCAAGCCTCATCGTTATAGGACAGACCCAGCAGCTGAAGGGTTGCATCTACGACGGCATGATGTCATGCAGTATGTATGCAAATATATGTGTATTACTGTATGTTAGGAATGCAAACGAGAGCTAGCACGTTGCAGGCTTTAGCTCAGCCTGACTTCATGCTACCTATCATCACGTTGGAGCTTTCGACATCGGTTGTGGGCTGAGCTTTTCGGAAATAGTCCCGAACGCACTCGATCCTTCTCAGACAAGTGGTACCAGCAGGTGTAGGAGAGGAACTCTACAATCTAAGCCCGGCTTGGGTCGCACCGTCATATGGCCCTGGCTGAGATGGGAGGTCTCTTGCCATTTTGCGCGAAACAAACGTGAATGTAAACTCGGGATAATCCCTCTTCCCGAACATCGAACACTGAGGGCACACCGACCGTTGTAGAAGGAGTGCAGTGTTGAATGGGGGTTTAGGGTGAATAGGATTTCGATTGTAGCTGCACAGGGAGTACCTCAAGCCCTGACATACTACTTCTTATAAACACTATGACATAATATACTATGACATATTTTAATAATGCCCGTGTCTGCAGCCCAGGTGCATGGTGGCCACCCTCCCCGACAAGATCCAGGAGAGCAGCGTAGCTCGCCATGGTGCCACCCATAGAGTGTCCGACAATATACCTCGGATCGCAGAAAATAAAGTCTATTCGGGGCCTCCGGTGCTCATTTTTGCTTCAGGCCAAGAGGATCTCGTTTAGGGTTTAGGGTTTAGGGGCTTCATGACTTGGAATGCAACGATTCCATGTGTCGGAACCGACGACAGATCAATCTATAAGTGAGGCTGGCCAGTATCCGTCATAGAAGGTCCTGGTGCGTCCCAGATCATGAAGTAAGATGCTTTCTGTATTCAATCTCCTCAGCCCTACCAGCACAACCGATGCTGCGACTCCGCTGTAGCTTTCTCTGTCAGCGATAAAAGGTATGCAAAGACCCGAACTTCGGTGACCATCTGTATACTGTGGTTCCCAGGATTTTGTACATCAGCGGCCTTCCAACCTGTGAGACCGAAACCGCCGAGTCCCTTCTGAAAGCCTACTTGGAGGTTCATGGGTAGTTGCAATTATTGTTATGAGCAGGATAACTGTGGTTATAACCTATATTAGGGGGCTTATAACCCACTCATAACTACCCATGAACCTCCGAGTAGCGCCTCATACTTGAAATGCACTCAACCTGACGCGCGTGGGTAGTGCAAGGCCTACGGGTACTGTTACTGGTACTTCAACGGCCACGACGACCATATACTCACACACCCTAAAACCCCGTTCTTTTTTAAACAAGAGCCAGAACCGTCAACCTTCATCTTTGATGGAAGCCCAAGGCTTACGCCAGTCCAAACTGCTAGCTCTCTACCCAATTCTTGGCGCCTTGATAATGAGAACAGTTTTTCAGGGTCAGGTACACGGCATAGCGCTTTGATCTTAAGGAACCCTACTTGGAGGTTCATGGGTAGCTATAAGTAGGGTTATAAGTAGGATAACTATGGTTATAACCGGCTTTTTACCTATATTAGGGGACTTATAACCCCACTTATAACTATCCATGACTCTCCAAGTACTACCCCCTAACACTGACCTCGAAGGCTCAGAAGACCAAGGGGTCTGAGTTGACGGCAAATATAAAGGGTTTAAGGCTTAGGGTTTATAGTTTATCGGCTTGTAGGGCTCGGGGTTTAGGGTTTTATATAGGTACTTGGGGTTGGGGTGGTGGTAGGTAGTCGTCATGGTCGGTGAGTAACTACTCAGGGTGTGACAATCAAGTATTTCGCCCCTGCGGGCAAGCTCTGGCCAGCCCAAGACAAGCAAACCCGACCTCTTGAATTGCGGTCTGGTTGCATGTTATCGGGCTTGCAATGCTCTTTCTTGTAAGCGTCCTTGCGAAGGGGCCGAAAAAATCTACACCGTTCTACCTACGTGATATATTTGTCCTCAGTTCATCGCTGTTGTCATGCATTCCATCTTTAGTACTTATTCAACCTGCTTTAATGGGCAACTGTTGTTGCATACATGTTCCGTATGGTTGTAGTATGTACCGCATTATACAACTACTCATCTGCATGCACCTGCATACATTACTTCGCCTTCTTTCTTGAGCAGCGCAGGGGCGTCAGGATAGAGGTCCGAGGGTTGAGGCTTCAGGCGGGGATGACATTGAGATGCTGGAGTTGAGGTAGGGATGGGTAGCTTGCCATAGAATGCATGTAGATCGGGTGACGCCCCCCATCAACACCTACGATAAAAAAAATGATGCATGCTGTACAAGCACATGTAGAGTGATTATGTGTTCTTACTTTATATGTGTGTATACAAATATATATATATATATATATATACATATATATTGATTGATATTGTGTGTGTGAGAGGTGAATGTACATATCTACATATCTGCATATATATATATGAGTATATGCGTACTTATATGCACATAGGTATGATTATGTACAACATATATATATATATACACATGTGTTCATTTATGTATACCGCTCTCTGTGCGAGTGTGTCTGTGTCTTGCCAACTTAGGTTTGGCTACCTGTCTTGCTGCTGTACACATGCAAAAGAACACACGAATAGGAACGGAGACAGCTAATTAGACAGGTACACAGACAGGTAAAGTCGACAGGTAAAACGTAGATATGCGAATGCAGAATCACAAGACCATGCAGACACACACACACACACACGCATGCACAAACATCCAGTTAGTTTCATTTAAGTTTGAACATCCATATAAATGAAAGACAAAATACATGCAATTATATATATATATATACACATACATGTAAAGATACGCACATATGTATGTATGTATGTATGTATGTATGTATGTATATGGGTATATACATCTATACATACATACATACATACATACATACATCTGTACATATGTACACGTATCGATTATCATACACAGTATGCACGAGCATACTAAACATACGCAACTGTGCATCTCTATGCATGCATGCATGCATGCATGCATGAATGCATGCTTACTCACAGGCTCTTCAGTAGTGCCAGCCCTACAAAAACCTGAACATCTCCCTCAATCCTAAATCCTATCCCTAAACCCTAATCTCCCTAAATCCTAAGCCCTAAAGTAAAGAAAAAACAGGACGTCAGGCGCAGCAGCAAAGAGGAGCGCAGGGACCACTGGAAAGCACACAAACAAAAACATACGGATCACGGGCTCCTTTAAGGGCTGCTTTAAGATCCTTTTTGGGCTCCTTCTTGGGATTCTTTTAGGGGTTCTTTATAGGTAAAACAAGAGTAGAAAATCTGTCCATGTCATCCATGTCTCCTGGATGGCGCTCTTGAGTCCTGGCTCCAGGAGTCTGTACCCGTTCAACCATGAACTGGCCAGCCACATCTCCTCGCCCAAGACGGTTTTGACCTGAAAGTTTCAACACCCCGCGGGTTCGTATGCCTAAACTAGGTCTCGACTTCATTCGTCACAAAAACTGTTATTTTTTGTTAGGGCTCCATAATGAACGACAATAAGGGGAATTCACAAGTGTCCCAAATCGGTACTTAGTACATGGTAGCATAGTACATAGTGAGGCCTGGAAGGGTTCCTTTATAGGTACTTTCGGATCAAGGTGTATATATATATATAGAGAGAGAGAGACTAACAGTGCACACGGAAAGTTCGGGATATAGAGGTCGAAATAATCGGACTGGAGTTTTGGAGGGCTTCTGCTAGAACATACATACATACATGAGGGCACCCCGCACACGAGGCACGAACTTGGCCAGAACATGCATTGCAGTTAGCAAAGGCTTGAGAGCTATAAGCCCTGAACCCTGAAAAACTTCTGAGGCAGCTGGAAGGCTTTCTCCTGGTGCTTGAAGATCTTATAGTTCCTGAGCGTTCCCGTGCAATGTTTAGAGTTTGGGGTTTAGGCGGTTTAGTCAAAGCAACCACTGCATACAGAATTTAGTTCACTAGCAAGTCTGTGCAAAGTCTATGTCACTCCCAGGTTCCGGGCTGCTGATGCCTTGGAGGTTTGCAAGTCCCTCATGCAATGATTAGAGTTTGGAGTTGCTGTTGTTGAGGCAACAAATTTCCAGGGTCCAGGTGACGGGGGCTCAAAGTAGGGAAACCCCGAACCCTAAACCCTAAACCCTGCATAAAATAGGGGCCGGCATATGTAATGATAGAAATTATTCTGACGGGCCAATATGCTATGGCCGACTTCACAGCATCACTAGGATTTAGGGTTCAGGGCTTTCCAAGCTTTCCCAACCTAACTTAACCTACCTTTCCCCGTTAAGACATCCACACGCAAGAAATAATAAGGGACACTGCACACCCCCAGAGAAAAAAAACAAACGCACACACAAAACAAAACAAAAAGCCTAAACCCTAAACCTTATAAACCCTAAACCCTATCTAAATTGAAAACACCCTCTCAGAGCCAAAGTCAGCTCTTCTAAGACCTCAGCGCTTGGAGTTGGAACTCTGAGACCTCAACCTTCAAGTTCCTGACCTCAGACCTGTAAGGCCTCTGGGTTTAGGGTCTAGGGTTTAGGGTCTCTCATATAGCGGCCTTAAAAAGGAGAGTAGGATTCGGGATGGTTCGGGGGAGATAAAGAATCAGACTACCAATTACTCAAGCTTCTATATTCAGCCTTTAGCCCCGTCAGACCTAAAGCCTAAACCTTACACCCTAAACCCTAAACCTCGAAGCTCCCTATGCCCTGAAGCTTAAACCTGCTCTCCGAAGCCCCAAGCCGGCTGGAATACCCTAAGGCTCCATGTACCCAAATAGTATGTACTTTGCTCCCAATGTACCCATATGGGAGTTTCCGAAAATAGGGGACCTTAACATAGTACCCTAAATAGTAGGATTCTTATTATAAGGACCCCCAAATAAGGTACCCCTATTTTCGGAAACTCCCATATAGGGAGTACTTGAAGGCCAATGTATATACTATTTGGGTACATGGATCCTTAGGGATATGGTTGGGGTGTATTATAGTACAGCTGCGCCAGCATTACAAAAAAGAAGCAACTACTGAACCGCTCAAGCCCCAGCACTACGGGTCAGGACTTTAAGCTCCGAAGCTCGGGCTTCGCCCTCTGGGGGATTCCGGAGCCGCCAAAAGAGTCTACTATAGGGGCCTTAATAATTTGTATAGGGTTTTGAGGCCCGTTGTACTATAATGATAATAAGGGACCCCCAAAGTAGTATAGGTAATTATTCAGGCCCCTATATTAAAAAAAAACTGTTCAAGGA
Source organism: Symbiodinium sp. clade A Y106 (assembly GCA_003297005.1). NCBI lineage: Eukaryota > Dinophyceae > Suessiales > Symbiodiniaceae > Symbiodinium > Symbiodinium sp. clade A. The sequence continues at coordinate 57,754 of BGNK01000459.1, read as the reverse complement.
TTTAGGGCTCACGGATCAGCAGAAGGGGGCGGGCTTCAACAGTTTGTGTTTATGTTTCTCTGGGGTTCTGGTGATGTCCAGTCTTCTTGGTCCGAAGATTGCAAAGACCATACTACATAAAAGGCTTTCGGGCTAATGCAAGGCTTAACAATCGGAATAAGACATAGGCTCCGCAAGGGTAATGCTAACATCACTTCGAGCACTGGGCTTTTGGTTTTGGTGCCTAACGAGTAGGCTAGCCTCTCGTGAACCCTAAACTGTATACAAAAAATAAAACCCTCACCCCCATTGACAATGAAGAGAACCCGAAGCTGCAGTCGAAGCCAGGCACATTCGCCAACCGGCGTCGTTGTAGGTCCCTCGAAAGGCCACCCAGCACTTTCCTAGGTGTCGATTTCAACAGTCCCCCAAATTATGTATATAATCAGTGCGCTATATTAGACAACAAATGAAATCCTAAACCCGAAACCCCTAAACCCTAAACCCATAAATCCTAAACCCTAAACCAATACAAAATCATCCCAAATCGATGCCTCGTTTCCGTCGTAGGAGCGGACGAGCCTCGCCAGCATGAAATCTTCGCCTCAGGCAAGCAGGGTGGTTTAAAGTGATCTAGAAGGGTTCCTTTAAAGGGATCCTACGGGTTCCTTTAGAGGGATCTACAAGGGTTCTATAGAGGGGTTTCGGGGCTTAACAGTTTAGGGGTTGATTAGGGCTTTAGGGTTTTACGGTTTATAGTTACCTTACCCTGAAAGCAGCTCCTAGCGATCACCACCCGAAACTCTTATGCCCTAGATCCTAAAACCTGAAACCCAATTTTCCCACACCCCAACACCCCAAAACAAACGTTAAGCCCTCTTAAGTCTCTGAAACCCCAATAAACTGTTCAACCGCATAGGCCCTCATACCCTGAACCTCTGAACCCTTACAGGAGTGCTTGTTAAATTACAGGATTCTATCAAAGTTCCTTAAAGGGCTTAATGTATGGCAGTTTATGCGAGCCCCTAAACCTTGAAAACAAAAACACTCTCCATAAATAGGATTAGCCCTCTTAACCAGGCTCCCCAGTGATCTAGCAATGAAAGGGCTCATTTTTAGTCTTTATAAGGAACCCAAGACCACAAAAATTGAAACACTGCCCACTGGGAGACTTGGATAAAAGCCCTAGATTTACTATGTGGATTTATGGATTCTATAAGGGCCCTATACTAGGTTCTGCATACCGTAAAAGCAGCCTAAACCACGCAACCCTAACGGCTAGGTTCTCTACGATCTCTCTTTTGGGGTCCTATAGCAGGGTCCCCGTACAGGAACCCTATGGGTTCTGTGCAAGACTCTTAAGGACCCCTACAGTGGAAGCCCAAAAGTTGGAAACCCAATAGCCTCAATCCTGAAGAGTAATGTATAGGGAATCCCAGCACTATTTGGCCTTAATCCAGTTTCCAACTTTATGGGGTTTTCTGTAGTAGTTTTGCGCTCCGGGTCGCCAGTCCAAGGCTCTTTGGCCTCGACCGTCTTCCTCGGTTCGAAGGTGTCAAAGAAGCAGAAGAAGTCAGAGTGATTAGGGCTTAGGGGTTCAGGTTTAGGAAGGGGTTCCGATAAGTATTTTTATCTACAGTGTTGGGGCTTAGGGGTGGGAAGCAGGGGTAGGTTTCACTGAGAACAGGGCAACAATAGTGGATCCAAAGGTCTTTATATTAGGCTTAGGCTGTTGGGACAGGGCTCAGGAATCAGGTTGTTGGACGAGCTATGCGGGTAAGCATTGTGCGAGCTTGTGATCTAGGGACGTACGGCGACACATGTGTATGTGTGCTTGAAGGTATGTACGTAGTGCGTATGTATGTATGTATGCATGTATGTATATATGAATCTATGTATGTATGTATGGATGGATGGATGGATGGATGGGTGTACAGATGTATGTATGGATAAACTATGGATGAACAGATGTGTGGCTGAACGGGTGCATGTGTGTATGTATGTATGCATGCATGCATGCATGTATGTCTGTATGTGTATCTACATGGTTACATGTGTTAGTATACATAATACATGCATATATAAGTACATACATACATTTACATACACGGTGAATAGTATTTATACTTATGTGCATGTGCATATATGTATGATATAGACATCGCTCTTCGATCCTTTGTGCCTACACTGAATATGATCCCAAAGGGTCCTAGGTACTGTTATGGGGGATACTTCCCCAAATCATGATAGTAATTCCTAATATAGAAACCCTACATTCTACTATATAGATACTTTGGACACTTTGGGGATGGAGTAGTGAGGATTTGGGCCTCCTGGCTTCGGATGTATAGAGTGTGTAAGTCTGGGAATCAGCGTTTGGGCATCCAGGAGGTGGCCTCCCGTCAGACATCCCCTGACATAAAAGCCCTAATAGGGTTTTGGGCCCTATTATACTATAACTACAATAAGGAACCCCCAAAAATAGTATTGGTAATTATTGAAGCCCCTATAATAATCCCAAACTTGTAAGACGGGATCCACCCCCAGCCCGAAATCTCCCAAACCTGAACCCCCCTGAACCCAAAGCCTAACCCCTGAATCCTAAAAGCCCCAAGCCTTGAACTATTCAACCGTGAGGGATCCTCACAGGAGCCCTAAAAAGGGGCCGTAAAAAGGGGTCCCTACACCCTTAAAGCCCTGAAACCTGCACAATCCCAGCGTCAGGATATCGCCGTAGTACTTGGTCATCGCTGGATACATGTACCTTGTGGGCTTACGTATAGGTTTTGCTCGGGATTCTGTGAGGCTTTCTGCAAGGTTCTCGAGGGCGTGAAAAATGGCGCTGGTTTAGGGTTTGGAGGGGACCTCAGGGTTTAGGGCTTGAAAGGATTCATGGAGAAACTTACTTTTTTTGGTAGGACCCGGGGCTCGGGTCCGGATAGGAATCAGGTTTTGCAGGGGTTTGGGCCTATATAAGCTTGGGCGCAGAGTCGTCGCGGGGGTCAGATTATGGGGTGCTGGCACCTCGTAACCCTAATGTTCCATGTACACATCTAGTATATACTTTGGCCTTTCAACACCCCATACCCTCAATCACAAAAACCATGAAGCCTTATGAAACCTAAAATTCTGAATCTTAGAAGAAGCTGTCGCACCCCAAACCTGAAATTCCCAAACCCTGAGCCATCATCCCCCAACGCCAAAGAACTAAGCGCTTGAAAGCACAAAGCCTACACCCCAAAACCCTCCCCAAACCCCTACACCCTCAAACCCCAAATGCCCAAGACCTAAACCTGTAAACCTTCTAACCCCGAATAGGCCCTAAAGCCTAAAGCTACTGAAAAACCCAACCCCCCAAAAAAAATAAAAATAAAAAAATAAATAAATATATACATATATATATAACCCTTATGGTACTGATCACAGCAACCCCATAAACGTTCTCCAAACCCAAACCCTAAGGCTCAAAATAGCCCAAAGTAGGTAGCATTCATAGACTTTAGACCCCAAAGTAGGTACTAAGTATACTTGGAGTCTTAGGGAAAGCTCAGGCTCCATTGAATTCGACGTGGTGCGTGCTCCAGGCCAGTTGCCCGGCAACCTGCGAACAACCCTAAACCCTAAACCCCAACGTCCTTTCGAACTACAGGGGAACCATACTAGCCACACTGTTAACGGCCAGCTGCAAAACCTTTGTCCACCATCGATAGTGAGGAATGTACCCCAATTCTTCATACGAACATGGCCCACGGTGTTCGGTTTAGGGTTACGATTAAGAGCCGTAAAGTAATGCAGGTTTGTCTATCAGCCCTTTGAGCTATGGGACTCCGGCAACACTGAAGCCCTAAGCCCTGAAACCTCCAGCCCCAAAAAGCAACACCCCGAAGGGGCTTAGGAAGGTCTGATGTCGGGGTCAACGCTGGGGCATCAGGGCTTGCGCCGGGTTTGAGGGCGTGTGGTGGCTGCCTGGACGCGTAGATTAGCGATTCCTTTTGCCTGAGGGGCCTCCAGTGGATGGTGCCGTTTAATTGCAATGCTGCTGTTCAAGAACCTGGACTCAGATTTAAGTGTTGAGGGTTCTGTGCTTGGCTTGTGGCTGCAGGTTCAACGCGTTTTTGTTGTCCAGCAATGGCTGTCCGCTGCCTTGACAAGGAGAGTTTGCAAAGCGTCTCCTAAGACCACACTAAACCGTCACCCCAGAGCCCAAACCACTACTTTTCAGGCTCTACCTGGACCCTGAGAGACCTACCTAAACAGTTCCCCAATATGATTTCCTTGTATAAGTCCTTAGTAAGGTAGGTTATTTGGGATAAGGTTTGGGTTCCCTGCATTTCACGGACAAAACCGACTGCAAGGCCACCGGTTAAAACAAGATCCTAGGCACTCTGCCCCCCTTCAGTCCGAAGTTTCAAGGTAACATAGGGGCCTCAATAATTAGAGTAGGGTTTTGGGGCCCATTATACTATGCTTGTGTTAAGGAACCCCCACAATATCATTGGTAGTTCTTCATGCCCCTACATTACCCCTTAGGACGGTTTAGGGGGTTTAGGGCTTTGAGGCCCTTGAAACCCCGAGCCCAAACCCTGAAGCCTAAATCGCGATCTATTCCTAGCACCGTTGCCGCTGAAGCGCGAGAGCCCCGAGATTTGAATTACGAAAGCCCCAAGCCCGAAATCCGCGCCGTCGCGATCTGCCAGTCCTCAGACGTCAACAGGTCCTGAGGATTGGGGGTGTGGGGGTTATCTGTCTGCGTGTCCTTACACACTACGAAGGGTCCACATGCACATGTAATGAGCATGTACTCCGTCCCTAACGTCCCCATAGAAGAACCTCGTCTAGACCTGAGTGTGTGTGTGTGTATATGATGTAACAAGTAATTTATTGTGAGTAAAATGAACAAACAAAAATAAAGAGAGACGCGAGAGAGAGAGAGAGCGATGGAGACAGGGCAGTCCCCTCTGTATGTATATATATATATATACATACACAAATGCATGGATTTTTCAAAATCCCTTAAACCCCAAACCCCCGAACCCAAAGCCCAAACCTAAAAGCCCAAAAACAATTCTTCCCTCCTAACACTCCTACGAACCCCTGAGGCCTCAACCCTAAAGCAGAGAAGCCCTAAACCCTAAAAAGCCATGAAACAGTATAGGCACTACAGTACCCTAAGGGTCCAAGTGCCCAACAATACTCTATGTTCCAACCTGTTAGCCGAAGCCAGTACTATCCTAAACCGAAATACCGAATTATCCCCCAACGTACTATACTAATCTACATTACAGAGCTGCGAAACCGAGTCCCTAATTCTAAAGTCCGCTTGCCTCCTACAACCCGCAGAATCCCTGTAGACACTTAAAGGCATGCCGGTAGGGCTCCTTTCAACAAGGCTTTATGGGGAAAAGGCTGGCTTTAAGGCCTTCAGTTTGGGATTTGCGGATTTCAGTTTTTGTTAGGGTCTGCGGGTTTCAGACTTTGGGCTTTAGTATTTAGAAATTGAGGATTCCAGACTTTGGCTTTCGGCTTTCAGAGCTTGCAGCTTCACACATTGATGCCTTTAGCGTTCAGGGGTTGAAGTTTTAGAAAGTCAAACCGCCTTCTCCGTACGGGTCGAATTCAGCAACCCACTCAACCATGTGCTTCCAAAATTCCAGGCCATCTTCCTTATCGTGAGGCCAGTCAAATTCAGCGGTGTGGTTCGTGCCGTCCTTCGTCATCTGGGAGTAGGGTTTATGATCGGGTAATTGTGGACCCGAAAAAGATTACTTCACTACTACTGCAAGGCCCAAACCCTAATTTCTAGATGTATGCTTTTTGTGTAAAGCATCCAGGTTTGCGTTGTGACTCCTGTGACGGAATCCCTAACCCCACAAGCATAAACTGCTAACATCCTAAACCGCCCAAGCCCCGGAGCCTGGAAACCCAAACCGTAAATGTTAAACTCCCAAGTTCTGAATATTTGAGTCGCGAAAATGAACGGCTAGAGGTCATGGCAGGGGGGCCTTGATACCCTTCATAAGGACTTGATAAGGGGTTAACAAGGCCAAAAAGGGCCTTGCTTAAAGAGGCTTCTGCTACTTGCAGTTTCGCGAAAAGGCTTGTCGAGTTGGAAGGGGCTCAGGCCAAAACTTAGGATTTAGGGTCTTCGAGGTTCAGAGTTTAGCCAGTAAACGCTAAACCCAACTGCAAACCCTGTCGGAGCCTAGGATATCGAGACTCGGCTAAGGCTTTCTGATCGGCGTGGCATAAAGGAACCCTCAGGGACCCTATTCTAATTATTACGGCCCCTATATTAGTAGGTCATAATCCGCTCTGTCGTAGTCGTCGTTATCTCTACAGCGCCATCAGCATCAACCCTTTAGGGCGACCTAAAGTCTCCGTTCTACACTGTAGATCCTGCTTTGAAGTATAGGATTATGCTCAAAAAACTTCGTTTTCCAAAAAGGGAACTACCATGGAAACTATAGCGAACAATGTATCAAGAGAGCGGAATGGCACAGGGTCTCCGGCTTCAGCGCTTAGGGTTTGGGTTCAGTTAGGGTTACGGTTAGGGTTTAGGAGGGCGTCTTGTAAAGAGATACAGAAACAGTGAAGCCTCCGGCTGCCGGTGTTGTGCGGTCTGCGCGTCCCACATGAGTTACGGAGGAAGCTTCTTTACGAAGGGGGCTTACTGCATATGGGTGGTTGTCAAAATTATGGGCCCTTTTTGGGTCCTTAATTAATATAATACAGCACATAATATTTAGGGTACCCAAAAAGGGACCATAATTTTGACAACTACCCATATACTTACCAAGTCCTGTGATGCGTCGCAGCGCGGCTTTGGCACTAGGGCCCCGAACCCTAAATACCAAAATCAGTTTAGGGTTTAGGGCGTAGGGTTTAGTTTAGGGTTTAGGGTTTAGGGTTTAGTTTAGGGTTTAGGGTTTAGGGTTTAGTTTAGGGTTCAGGGTTTAGTTTAGGGTTTAGGGTTTAGTTTAGGGTTTAGTTTAGGGTTTAGGGTTTAGTTTAGGGTTTAGGGTTTAGGGTTCTAAGCCGTAAGCCCGAAAGTCTGAGCCGCCGTAGTTCACTGAGGAGCTGGGATTTTGGGCACAGTCGTGGATTTTACGGACAGGGAAACACTCGACTAATATTAGTCGAGTGTGAGATATATTTACGGACAGGGAAAGAAGACACCTGTACTCAGGATACCCGGTCTATGGTTGAGGGTTTGGAGTTTTTTTTTGGAACCCTCGTGTCTTTTCAGCTCGCTGACAGACTACCATGATGGTTGTGCCGAGAGGTGTGCTACTCCCTCAACCATCATGGTTGAGGGTTTGGAGTTTTAGGGTTTTTAGGGTTTGTAATTTTTTAATCTACGATGACACGCCTTTTTACCGGCTTGTCCGCCCGTTTGTAGTTTTAGGGTTTAGGGTTTAAGGTTTAGGGTCTCAGGTGTGTGTAGGGTATACAGCAAGGATCCCATGGAGCTGTAAAGGAACCACTGCCTGCGCTCCCTGCCACCGACTAATAGGTTCATTTATATAGGAGCCTTAATAATTAGTTTAGGGTTTTGGGGCCCGATATACTATAAATAGACTAGGGAACCTCCAATAGTATAGGTAATTATTAAGGCCCCCTATAGTAGGCCTTGAGGTCGTGAGGCTCCGGGCTTCAGGGGTTGCGCAAAGTGTTTCTGATAGGGTAAGAATGACTCAAATTCCGAATCAAACGGGACAGGTATATCATCTTCTATCTACGGTTTAGGGTTAAGGTTTTAGGGTTTAGGGTTTAGGGTTGAGGGATCTTTGCCACGATCATCAACTAGATTTTCGCCGTTCACATAACTATACCTAGAGGCTCCATAATTCTTCCTTCTTGTGGTTTATATATAGGATCCTATAAGGTAATTCCAAAAGGGAACTACAATGGAGCCTATGGGCAGCTTACTATAGCTCTCTAGCGATCTAAGAGCCCTTCCCGATCCTTGCGCATGGCCGTCTGCAGCAGTGGGCATTCTTCCGGCTCGGCCAGGCCAATGCCAACCGGTGCCAAGGACAGAAGGCACACAAGGCGGATGGCCATCATATGGTATGACGTATGATATTGCAATTCGGCGGCCGCTAGAACAATTGCATGCTGACACTTTTTGAGATCGACTGGTTTCTCCGTTGAAAGCACTTGGCCAAGAAGCCCTCAAGCAAGCATTAAGCTCTCATGATCTAAACGGCAAGCCTCAAACCTGAAATCCAAAACCAAAACCTTAAGCCCCGAAGAAGTTTCTTATAGTTTCTCCCTCATTCTATCAGCCTTGTATACCGCTGTATGCCTGACTTGACAAAGAAGTCTTGCATCGAGTCGCAACACAGACATGCGTGGGGTTCGGTAGCTCTTGGACCAGCAAGCAACGGAAGGTTTAGGGTTTCAGGGTTTAGGGGTCACAATGGGTGTAGGGTTTAGGGCCAGTTTAGGGTTTAGGGGTGTAGGGTTCAGGTTTGGCGATGAAATGAAGTTAGAGCGGTGCAAGGATTGAGCGAGGCCCATTTCTGAATCCTTAACACTGCGGATCCGTAGTGTTAGGGTTTGGGGATTGCGGTGTTGAAGCAGGCAGTGCAAACTTCAATGGAGCCCTATAAGCCCGGAGCCATAATGTAGGGATCGGGACGCTTCGCGTGTCTGTCTCAACACGTCTGCATGGGGATCAGCAGACAGATCTGGGGTTCAAACTGAATGCTATCCGACACATAGTTCGAGAAGATGAACGACGACGGATGTTAAGAATAAGACCAACCAACATATGGGCAAGTATGAGATAGAAAACACTGGCAAATAAGGCGTGTAGCCAGGATAAGCTGGCAAAGGAGCTCTGGCTATTCTAGTTGAATGCCTGGCGCCCCTAAACCGTAAAGCCCTAAACCCTGGATCGAAGAACCCCACTACAGCCTTACACAGTGTGGTCTCTGGGCCACGAAGCCTCACGACTAAAAATGTGAATCCTCAGAGCCTTCCTGAAACCCTACACTTCCTAAACGCCTACTATAGGGGCCTTAATAATTAGAATAGGGTTTGGGGCCCATTAGACTATATTCATAATTATAACGCCCAAAATAGTATTGGTAACTATTTAGGCCCCTATATTAAACACCTCAACCCTCAACTCCGAACGGTGGACCCATGTTCTGTGCCCAGTGGCAGCTGCGCGACCCACCGAAGAGGCCGGCTGTTGATGGCGATTCCTTTTAGCCGGAAGCCATCCTGATTTAAAAGGGCTCCAAGGGTAGGATGAAGGTAGGTGAGGTAATTCTAAATAAGAGTCCTTATATAAAGGATCCTGATCCTACCTAGCTTCATCCCACGTTTTGAGGCCTCCCAGCATATTAGGTGTAAAGAGTTTGGGGGTTTGGGGGTCTATTCCTGTTAGCCGATAGCCAGCCAGGTTCTGCACTGCACCTTTTTCACGCCTTCAGTGTTTGATGCCAAACCCTTATGGGCGTTTCCGAAAATAGGGGACCCGAATATAGTACCCTAAATAGTAGGATCCTTATTATGGACCCCCAAATAAGGTACCCCTAAATTTTGGAAACTCCCTTAACTTATAACTTATAACCCCTAAACCCAGACCATGAATCTAACACGAGTGCTTATACTCCTTGTCATTGTGGTGTCGCTTAGGCGTTGGGGGGGGGGGGGGGGGGTCGGGTTTTTTTGGGAATATTAAAGCTTCTTTTTTTTTTACGGGGGGGGGGGGTTTTGTAGGGGGTTGGGGTGATTCAACCACCCGGCCAAAAACAACACAACCCCAACACACTCTCAAAATCTATTNTAATAAAATACCCCCCCCAAACCCCCAGCATGTATATAACGCGAGTTTTTTTTCTCTTTTTGTGTTTGGGGGTTGGTGGGGGGGGGGGGGGGGGGGGAGGGGCTCGGTTTTTCTAGTGAATATAAAGGCCTCTTATGTTATCAGGCTGGGGTGGTTTAGTGTAGGGTTAGGGGAATTGCATCACACACTGCAAGCAAAGCCACACCCCTGAAACTTGCCTAAACTCTAATCCAAACCCCTAAGTCTGAACCCTAAACCCTGCATCCTTTACACTAAAACTAGTCCCCAAACCCAACACCCTGAACCTCCCACCCTCCAGCCTTAAACCCGACCCAATCGCAAACCCTGAGACCCTGAACCTCAAACTCTCGTTGTGGGGCACAGGGCCTTGGCGTCGATGCCCATGTCAGTTAGACCAGGGGCCTTGTCCCTTAGCTGCGAAGGGTTTGTAGGGTTTAGGTTTTAAGTTTCGGGTTTCAAAACCCTTCGGCATCCTAAACCTTGATTTCCTAAGCCCTACCGGATTAGGGTTTAGGGTTTAGGGTTTAGGGTTCTACTACTCCAAGCCCAAGAATAAGGGTTCCTGGTTCGAATGGTTTCGGCTTGGGGATCGAGGCCTAGAGGGCCTTGGCACCTAAAGCCCACGATCCGACTAGCTCAGGGTGTGGGCTCAATATGTTTATAATCAGAACCTACAAAAAAGGTGGGTTATGGTAGTTTAAGGTAACGTTTAAGGTTATCAGAAAAGGAGGGTTCTATAAGGTACTATACTTAAAGGATCATGGGACTTAGTAACTAGGGTTATAATTAGGGTAACTCTACTTCTAACTACTTATAACCCCAATTAAGGTACTTATAACCTTACTTGCTAAGTCCCATGATCCTCCAAGTAGAGGCTCCATCGTAGTTCCTTTTTGTGGCTCATATGGAGCCTATGGCCTGGGTATGGGACTAGTATTGAGAACCCCTACATACACCCTAAACCCGTTTACTTCCCTAGGGTTCCCATGTCGGAACATCTCTAAGCCCTATACCGAGTATATTATACTATGCAGGTACAGGAACTCTTAGGGTGCAGAAACTCTCGAACTTTCTAGTAGCTGCGTGCGAAGCAACTAACAGAATCTCTGCTTCAATTTGCTGCAGGGTCCGAGGGTTCAGGGTTTAGGTCTGCGTAGAATCTTTAACCTTGCCGCAACAGACTCACCAGCTTGATCTTTTCGACTGCCTTGCAATAAGGCTCCATGTAGCCATATAGTATACACTTAGGCCTTAAAGTAATTACCTATAATGGAACCCCTCTAAGGCCTAAGTATATACTGTATAGGTAGCCTTAGGGTTGGAATTGCCGGCCAGCTAGTCCAGAGCACTCTGCAACGTCGGCCTCTGCTGCTCTGGCAAGTGAATCACGTCGTCTTCGTTCTGGGTCAGCATCCAGGTCGCCCTAAACCCTGAACCTAAACCCATAAACCTTAAACCCTGCACCATGTCCACTTCAAAGGTCTTTGCTGCATCCTTGCGCAGATTGCTGCACAAACCCGGCGGCTCCTCAATGGTAGCCCTACATAGTAACCACCATAGTGACCTGAATTGTAACCATATAATAATCACCTGAATAGTAACCTTATCTTCTGAAAGTTCTTGCTGACATGTACCTGCACTGGCGGAGTTCTCGACCCTAGCCTCTGGCTCTCTGGCTTGGGTTAGCAATGCTCTTAGGGTGTAGGGTTCAGGGTTAAGGGGTTTTGGGTTTAGGCAAACTATTTCGCAAGCTGCGGTCCTGGAGCCCAGGCGGTAACCCGTTACCCTCAGACCCGACCTTAACCTACCAAAACCGACTTTCTGTAGGGTCCCTATGCACTCATATACGGTTTATAATAAGAACCTACAAAACTAATATTCAGTGTGTAAAAAGAACCTACAAAACGCAGGCCTTGATAGTTTAGGGTACTCCGTAAAACCCCCAACCCTCTCTGTGCCAACCCTTGCACCCTAAAGCTTTGAAACCCCAAGACCTGAAGTCAAAACTCTGAAGTCCCAATGCTAAACCCTACCTGAACCCTAGCATACCTACCTTCTGAAGGTACCTCTGGACCCCCAAAGCATGTAGAATAATAGCCTTCTTATAGCTATTGGGCTGTTATTTTACCTACTTTTGGAGGTTTAGGTAAGCCCTACCTTAACCCCAAATAACCTACCTTTTCAAGGACTTATATAAAGAAATCATATTAGGGAACCCTAAAAAGGTAGGTTCCTTAGGGTCCAGGTAAGTCCAAAACCCTTGACCGGAAGCCCAAACACGAAAGCTCCGGAGGCCAACCGTCTTGACCAAGATGCGGGGTTTCGTAGCGGGAGTCAAGGACCACCATCTGGCAGGTTAAGGGGTGTAAGGTTTCGGGCTTATAGGGTTTAGGGATTGGGGGTTGTGGGTTTAGGGTAAGGGGTTTGATACGGAGTCTATACGGGTAAGCGTTGCGCAGATTCTGGCATTGTGGTCGCAGTTTCGAAGTGCGTGTGGGGTTTAGGGGATAGAACTAAGATGTGGTGTCTGGGATATGGGCATGGTTTCACCTGCTTCAACAAAATCCTGCAAAGCAGTCAAAACAGTGGGTTCTGCCCCCATTCTTGTGGGTGCGTGAAATTTGACATGAAAGCCATGCTGCCGATGAGACCACTACATGGGATGGCCGTTTTGGTTAAATTTGATGGCCGTTTTGGTAGCATGTCCCACTCCCTGACACATGTGCACACCACAAGGTCCTAAATCTGTATAAAGCTATGATGCGACCATACCCTCGCAGCCGTGCCATGGGCGAGGTGAATCTTGATCGGTGGGCTTCTGAACTTGCTGCTATCTCATGTTCGGTGTTATAGGGTTCACGGTTCAGGACTATGTTGTCTGGCTGACGGATGAGGATGCACACCACCATGCGAACAATGAGGGAGTACTCAAATTGTGGTTCTATTCCCATCCAGCCCTGGGACAATGGTTCAAGAAGTAAGTGGCAGCTCCTCTGCTCTTCCGCCAAAGACAAACCTTCCTGTCACCCATTGCTGCCACGCAGCTCGATTCTTGGGGTACTTCTCGGTGTACTGTGCCCAAATCTTCCTGACAGACAGCCCAACGCCTCTCTAAACCCTATACCCGCCTAAACCCTCAACGCTGAACAGCAAAACAAAAAAAATGCAGCCTGAACAAGTCCCGAACCAATCAAGACTTCGGACCCTGGCTAGCAGTGAAAGTGAAAGCGGTCTCAAGAATTTTGAAAGGGTATTGGCACAACTTATAGCATATATCATATAGCTGAAAACACTAGAGACAAGCTGGATTGCCACTCCAGGACAACATCCGCATATGTTAGTTGGCTTTGAACATTTGGGACAAAGCTGCGCAGTACAACCCTAAACCCCTAAACCCTCGAATCCTGAACCACTAAATTCCTAGTCATATGGGTGGTTGACAAAATTATGGTCCCTTTTTGCCTTTTTGGGTCCCTGATATAATACGGCAGCTACTATTTAGGGCCCTAATTTTGACAACTATCCATATGCAGGCCTGAGAGCCTGGACTCTGGGGGTTCCCGCAATCCTGCACAAACCTTCCCAGAGAGGCTTAAATCATATACGGCTTCATATGGTTGATGGTCAAAATCCTGCATGACCTTAAGGACCCTAAACTATGGTACTTACGGTATATTCCTTATTTTGGGTCATGCAGGATTTTGGCCATCAGCCGTATTATGATTTAAGCTATATTCCTTAATTAAGGGGTGTTGGGCTCTCTGGGTTCCTGAAACTCAATGGTGCGGAATTGCGATTCCAACATGCGAGCAATGACCCAGACCGTCCAACGGACCCAATAATTAGGGGTTCTTTGAAGGGTGCTACATGGGGCTTCAGGTTTCAAGGTCGGAAGGAACCACTTGTTGGGTACTAGGGTTTATTTAGGACAATAGATATAGCAGTTGGATCGCAGCAATGTAGGTATGAGGTACCTGGACTCTCGGTATAATATATCGGGGCTTAGGGCTGAGGGCTCGGGGTTTCCGACTTCAACATCATGGAGGCACCAGCCTGAACAGAACATCTCCAAGTCTCAACCCTGATCCCGAACTTCAGAGCCCCTAGGGCCCGAACCCGTAAACCCCGAACCCCACCTAGACCCCGCAACAGCCCTTGATTGTGCCGATTCATGAAAAATATCAGAGCCCTTTAAAGGGTACTTGGCAGAGCCGAAACCCGAACGTAGGGGCCTTAATAGTTAGAATCGGGTTTTGAGGACAGTTATACTACAATTATAATAAGGAACCCCCAAAATAGTTTAGGTAATTATTAAGACCCCTTCTGGGCTTTAACCAGGGAGAAAAAAGTATAAACTTGTATTTCATAATGGTTCCCCTTAAGGAAAAAAAGTATTAAAGTATGGTACTCCAAAGCCCAGCCTATGTCAAACCCTAGAAAAAGGAACTACAATGGAGACTATAGGTCCCTAGAATCTCCCTAAACCCTAAACCCTAAACCCCTAAACCCTAAACCCTAAACCCTAAACCCCTAAACCCTAAACCCCTAAACCCTAAACCCTAAACCCCTAAACCCTAAACCCTAACTAGGCCCTAGAACTCGACAGACCGAGGTTCAAAGGCGCCCAGAACATTCCTCGGAGTTGCTCGAAAAGGAGTTTAGGGGTCTGGGAGAGTTTTGAGGCCTTTAGGGCTTACCTGGACCCTAAGGAACCTACCCTTTTAAGGGCTCCCTAATATGATTTCTTTATATAAGTCCTTGGAAAGGTAGGTTACGTAGGGGTTAAGGTAGTGCTTGAAGAGGGGTTTAGGGCTTTAGGGCGTTTAGGAGAGTGGCGAGGCTTTCAGGGGGCTTAGGGCTTAGAGGGTTTCGGGCTTAGGGCTTTTAGGGTGTAGTGATACTTTGAACAAGCTCAGGAAGAGGACTCGGCCTGACAGTGACACTGAAGAAGTTCCCCAAGGCCAGTGCAAATATACCTCTGGTCCTACAGCCGTTTGGGGTTTTGGGGTTTAGGGGTTTAGGGTTTTGGGGATTTAGGGTTTAGGGGTTGAGGGTTCTGGGTGTCGGGGATTTTAAGGCGTAGGGGTATCCACGGACCTGTGTAAGCGAAAGGCTCTTTTGGCACTCTTCGAATTCGTCTGAAGACGCCGCACGAGTCACCACTATCCCTGCCCATACTGCCTACAATATATAATCTGTTAGGGTTTAGGGTTTAGGGTGCCCCCAAACCTACTCCAATACTCAAGTTCCAATATGAACCCGACCCCCGAACCCCAAGCTCTTCAGTCTTGTTCCTAGGCTAAAGTTTCCCTAATGAGAAACCCCCCCTCCAAGAAGCGAACTACTAAAAACAATATTATAAGGGAGCTACGGACAAGTTCTGCCGAAGGAGCCACTGGAGTCAAGATCCGGGTTTCCGATTCCATCCTCGGTGTAGCTCTTGTAGGTGCCTGGCTTCGAGGCTAAGGATCAAGGTCGTCAGGGCTTAGACTTTCCGGGAGCTAGAGATGTTTATTACCGTCTGGTTGATGCAAACCTGGCAAAAAGGGCAATGCCAGTACTGACACCAGACTTCTACATATACGGGGGTTTCCGAAAATAGGGGGCCCTAATATATAACCCTAAATAGTAGGATCCTTAAGGTACCCCTAATTTTCGGAAATTCCCATACTAGTACTAGTGGGGAGTTCAGTGGTGCCTGAACCCAAAATCCGGAATCCGAGCTTTATAAATCCTAAACCCTAAACCCGAACACACTAAATCCTGAACTCGAAGACCCGACACTAAACCCTAGACGCTACATACACCGAACACCTGAGAAGCATGTAGGAGGGTGTCAGATATGAGGGTTTCCGGACGGTGCTGCAACCGTATCTCCGAAACAGGGCTCCTCGGAAGTGCGCAGGTACCCCAGACCTCGGTAAACCTAAGCCTGCAAGTCACAAGCTTGAACCAAAAGCCCTGCAACCTCCAAGCCCTACACCCGAAACACAAACATGCCACAAGCCCTAAACCCTGTACACCCTATAAACCCTGTAAGCCCAGACCCCTAAGCTGAATCCCATCAACCCGGACCATAAGCAGGAGCCTCGCCGGAAAAGGTTGGCTTGATGTGCGGAGTTCTGCGGGCAGGCAATGCTTCAAACATGACTTTAGGTTCCGGTCTTCAATCTAACAAATGTTCCATTCCAGGGTTCCTTATTATGATTTCCTTATAGAAGGTAGGTCTTTCGGAGGTGAAGCTAGGCCCGGTTGGGGTAGCGCCACAACTCACAAGAACCCCATGCAGGCTTCACAAAAGATTTTATCAAACCAGTCTTGAACCCTATACCCTAAACTAAACTGGGCGCAGACACCCCGATCGGCCAAAAACAGAGAACCTGGCCAGGTGCTGGAAAAACCTGGGGCCTTCCGTTTAGGGTTTAGGGTTTAGGGTTTTGCAGCTTCGTGTCGTACATCATGTGGCTGCTGGTAGCTGCTAGTATTCAGGTGCTAACTGATCATGAGGATACTAGTGATACTAGTACTTGTGTCCGATGCCAAAGTTGTCTAGCGCTTTTGTTCCCGGGATTTCTCATAGTAGCCCCAAAAACCCTAAACCCTAAACCCTAAACCCTTAAACCCTAAACCATTGCAGTAGCCCGTACAGAGCTCTGTGCAACTATCCACTCAAGATGGAACCTGAAGCACACCTGGTTTGGGGTTTAGGGGTTCAGGGTTTAGGGTTTAGGGGTTTAGGGTTTATGGACCTGATGCGTTCCAAGTCTCCGAAAGTGCAAGGTGTACGTAGGCAGGGTTTAACATTTCGCGCTTCAGGTCTGGGGTGGCAAAAGAGTATAGTGTAGGACAAAACAGTTCGAGATGCGGCCTTGTGCACGACCAAAATTTGTTTATCTTAGCTTTTATCACGAACTAAAAAGACCCTAAACGCTAAACCCTGAGCCTGATCTGCTTGGACCACCCTATGGCGAACTTTCAGCGAGCTCTTATCTCGAAGCAGCCGGGGTGCCTGCTTGCTTGCTGCCAGCAGAGTCCATCCTCCACCCTGCTGCGACATGTCCTTGACTGTCTGGTGCTTAGTGGGGAATGGGAGTATAGTAGTCCCAAATATAATCCCCAATAATAGTCCCCATAGTCCATTCCCCCATTCCCCACTAAGCACCAGGGAGTTGAATGCGCTTGAGTTTTGCTGGGGTTGTGGTTTACAGGGCTCCGCAGGGCCGCCTGGAATTCGAACCACCCGGTGCCATATACACCTGGAATGACTACCTACGAACATGAAGCCCGATGAAACTCGGATGGCCCTTAAACCACCCCTCTGAAAGCATTCGTAAACTAGATCCAGCAAGACCCACAAACACACACACACACAAAACCTCAAGCCTACACCTCAATGTTGATATGTGCGTGTTTGTGGGTGACGGGACTGCAGCACCCGACAAGCTGTCATTGTCCGACTCGCTGTCCATATCGTCCACGGACGATGTCCCTGACTTCCACGACTCTGGATCGGAAACGGTGTCGAAGATTGCCAGGTGCAAGTTCAGCGGCTTCTCCTTCCGTTTGCCACAAAAATGTCAACCTCGCATAGAGTATGCACCATCTGTGCCAAGGGATTCTGTATCGCCTCGGTTGGATCAACTGCAATCCCTACCTTCATGGACAACACCGTCTCTCGTCGGAAGTTGCGGCAACATGGCAAGGACAGAGGCGGCCACACCTGCGGGGCCGGTGTAAGACCTTTGCGCATGGCAAGCCCCGCAAGATCTGCGGTCGCCTGGAGATCTCTCGACGGGTTTGGGTTTTAGGGGCATAAAATAGAACCGTCTGCGAAATGCGCCAACGGTGTGTGTCCCTGCTGTCGAAAGCCAGGCACAAAATAGCAACAACATCACCTTACAGTCCCTACAGGTTTCTGCTACCATTAGGGTTTAGGGTTTAGTAGGGTTATATACCCCATGACACAGAGCCCGGTCCAATCATTGTAGCCCCTGAATTACCGGTCTGAAATGCTGAGCTTCGCGTCAGGTTTCTGGGGTTGTAGATGCTATGGCTGCTATGATCTCAGTTGCACCCCACGCCAAAATCCTTGAAACCCTAAAAGCCCTCAACCGAGCCTAAACTCCCTTCCTACACCCTAAACCCAACACTTACACCCTAAAAGCCAAAGGTATAAACCCTAAAAAGCCCTTATCCCTAAAACCCCTAGAGGAAACCTTCCAATCATCACTCCGTGAGATCCGATACTTTGGGTACTGGCCAGTCTGTAATAAGGAGTCTGACGAGAATCCGGCCATATCCCCTACCACTCAGGGTCCTAAGGCCTAAACCTTTTCGGATCGCTCACTTCCCGAAGTTCCCGTTCTTGCTGCTGCTTCAGGGTCGCACCAGGTCTCGAACTCATCGCCATCTGCGTGGATATATGTTGAACGAGATTTTAGCGATTAGGGACCCTAAACCCTAAACCCCTAAACTGCTCGGTATTACCTAGGGCTATCAGGTTTCAGGGTGCATCCTACACAGCCCCGAAACTCAAAAACCAGCACAAGACCTAAACCCAAACCTGAAACCTGCCAATCAAAACTCCTACACCCCATCTGGGTATGTTTCGGAGGACATGTCACTGTTAGGCGGCATTCTGTTCACGGGGCTGTTCTCCGAACCACACTACCTTGCGGCCATGTAGCAGCTTAGCAGCAGAAGCAGGAGGACGTGCAGAAGCAATCAAAAGCATCAAGCTATCCCGAACTCTTCAACATTTTGTGCACCAAACCCTAAACCCTCAGCGTGAAAAGCCTAGACCCTAGATGCTGGACCCTGTAAACCCTGCACCCTCAAGTTCCGAAGACTCACTCCAGAGGCCTAATTGTCCGAATATATATATATAAATAGAGTATGTGCCACCAGGAAAGATATTCCATATCTGTGATTGTTCAGACTTCTACGTACACCTCACAGCACCTGACAGCGTGGCTTGTTTCAGGACGTAACCCGACGGGTCCATGTACCCAAATAGTATATACTTTAGGCCCAAAGTACCTGTATAGCCCAAGTATATACTATTTATTTATTTGGGTACATGGACCCTATAGGGTAAGAGCTTGGGGATCTCCCCTGCCTGGTGTCCGCAGGACGAAGACGCCCGAGTTCACCTCAGGAAACCTGCAGAAACCGTGGGTAGAGGACTGGATTGAGGGCTTCGGGAGCTCGGGTTCATAAGGGCTTAGGGTTCATAGTTGGCTTTAGCGTTCCGGCTCTCCCTCGACGGCTCGCGACTCTCTGCAACGATTTGCCCTGTTCTCGGATTCCGATCAAACTGTTGTTGTCGCTTCTGCAACTTCGTCTCTGA
Organism: Symbiodinium sp. clade A Y106; assembly: GCA_003297005.1. Taxonomy (NCBI): domain Eukaryota; class Dinophyceae; order Suessiales; family Symbiodiniaceae; genus Symbiodinium; species Symbiodinium sp. clade A. The sequence goes on along the minus strand of BGNK01000459.1, from coordinate 38,603 downwards.
ACCGTTGGGGCTTACCCTAAACCCTAAACCCTTTAAAGGCCAAACCTTATTGCCTAACGAAGAAAGAAATTATTACAACCCGTATAAAGCCCCATCTTGGCCATCCCCGCTGAAGCGGGACAGCCGGGAAGGCCCAAACCGAGGAGCCGAAACTCTACTTAAGCGCCCATAGAAGCTGTAGGACCATAATGAAAATCACATGTTTTTTAACCACCCCTTGATATTCGATTAGTATACAGACTAAGAATAATTCCTAGGAGTTAAAGTCTCATTGCGGCCTGATCTTGATCGCCAAGCAGGTCTCATACTGGCCGGCAACTTGCACGGAAATCTTGCCTTGGGTTGAGGATGGATTTTGGGTTTAGGGTTTAGGGCTGGTACAGTGGCTCTTGCAATGGTTTCCCGTGACGGAAAGCCGGCTAGACCCCAGGTTGTCCCAAGCAGAAGAGGGTTTTTAAGAGGGTTTTTAAAAACCCTCGACAACAAAAGTAACCATCCAAATCCATGAAAGATCCTAAACCGAACCGCTAATGGCGGGGATGCATGGATCATGTTAGAAGGAAACAAAATATTAACGCTGAAAGAGATCAAGGGGGAGACTAATATAGGGGCCTCAAAAATTATTAGAACAGGGTTTTGGTGAATATTATACTATAAGTATAATAAGGAACCGCAAAATAGTATTGGTAATTAATTATTAACTATTCAGGCCCCTATGACAAACACGGTACACTGCGCCTGGAGGCTCCACTTCTCCAACACAAACAAAGGAATCTGAAAAAAACGCCCGAAGACTCTACAGTCTCTATCGGGTCTCGGGTATGCTGTTCCGATCGAACGGACACTGTAAGAGGGATCGATGTAAGTTCAGGGGTGGGCACCTAGACCTAGAATGTGGCTGTAGGACCTTTGGGGTGGTGTGACCCACTTGTATGTTTAGGATCCAAGAACAAGCAACAAAAGTAAGCCAACAAAGAGGCGCTACATTCTCGGGTCGAGGTATGCTGAAGAATGGCTGCTCTTCCTCGGCCGCGGCTCTTGACAACCTGAGCCCTCCATTACTAGCCATACGGCTAACTTAGTTGCTGAGTTCATAAGCCCCCAATAGTGTACACTTTCAGTTTTATAGTGTGTAATATTATCCCAAAAAGTGTAAAGTGTATCCACTCAGCTACTAAGCTAAGATAGCGGCCTTACACATCAGAAGGGGGCTTGGCGGGTATATCATGGTATAATACTACTTAATGACAATGAGGGCACCATGGTCCAACAGAACAGAGTTCCAACGAGGAACCCTTGACAATACTATTGGTAATCGTTTAGGCTTCTATATGAACTCATACCCTAAAATGCCCTAAAACCCTAAACCCTGAACCCCAAGCCCTAAACCCTGAGCCCTGAACCCTAAACCCAAAACACTGAACCCTTAACCCTAGCTTCCATGTCCGAGGCCTACAAGACTCTTAGCAAATTTCTGCGGAAAGGCAATTCTCGCTGCGAGTGCTGACATGGATGGCCCACGTCGTACGGTCTGGGTTCTTCCTGAACTAACTGGGGATTCAGGGAGTTGGCGGTGGGGCTGGGATCCATTACATACCACAAAAGGCCCTGAACCTACATCCTAGCAGTAAAAGGTGGTGCTCAAAGCACCAATCCTCAGTTTCATGGAGAACACGAGGCTCCGAAAATCAGTGGAAAAAGGGCCGAAGGGTCAAAGATTCGAGGGTGGCGCTCGGCTTTGCTACGAAACCCCGACTCCCTTCCCCCTAAACCCTACCTTAACCCTGAAGAACCTACCTTTTTGAGGATTATATAAGGAAATCATAATAGGGAACCCTAAAACGGTAGGTTATTCAGGGTTAAGGTAACCCTCAAGCCGAAACCCATACTCTCTCAACTCTATTCCCCCAGAGCCCCAAGCCTCATCATTGTCATCTCGACTTGAAAGGTCAGTGGCACACAGTTACAAGTAACTGCCATAATCCGGGGCTTCAACTTAATGTGGCCGTGCTGCAGTTTTGAGTTTACAGAACATATAAACTTACTCATAAACCTACTTATATCTATACATGTATATGCACATGTCCTATAATTTGCATATCTGTGAGCATATGTTGTGTATATATATGTAAAGATGTTAAATACATATACAGGTATATAGACGTGTATACTCCTGGACCTTGCAGCGGCCTCCGCGTGCGGAATGACTGACTCTCTTGTTACAACCGAGAACCCCGTGTGCAACCAAACCCTTGCCACGAGCTTATAAGCCCTCATCGCGAAAAAATGAGGTCCAAACTTCTACCACGACCTGCCCTAAGCATGACAAAATTCAATGTGAACCCTAAGGGCCAAGGACCCAAACAAGAATACCCTAAACCCTAAACCTGTGGGTGTAAACCTGAAAGGTCCAGGATTTGCTAGCAAAAGAAAGACAAAGAAGACCACCTCGCATCTCGACTGCTGACAGCTGCACAGTGCTTTGTCCTCTAAAACCTTAAGGCATAAACTGGCGTACACCCATAAACCTGAAACCCTATGATTCTCTGACGTTCCGAAGTGCAACCTGTGTCAGGGGTACAAACCGTCGACGAAGCAGCCAAAGACGCCTGAGAAACCAAGACGAGCCCTCGACTACAGAAGCTAGTCCCTCAACCCCGAAGCCTCAACCCTCATCCCTAACCCCCTGCAAATCTGAGCTTAGGGTCCGAGATGGTTGCAGGTTTAGGCATGTGGGTTTAGAGTTCGGGGTTAGATTGAAAAAACCGTAAATCCTACAAAACCCTATAATCGGAAACCTTGGGGCCTCCACTACAGGCCCCGCCTCTCCAAAACTGGTTATTATTACTTTGTATTTGCTAGTTACTCTTCCTTAAAACCCTGTAAAAGCCTGTAAACCCCTATCAAGCCCCGATTAAAACCTATCCAAGCCCATAAATCCCAGGAAAACCCTGCACTAAACACCTATGAAACCCTATCCAAAATCCAAATAAAACCCTATTAGACACCCTTATGTGAGCTCGTGATTAGTAAAGGCCCCCTCAATAGAGCTAAACTCGGCCCGGAACTCAATAATATAAGGCCCCCTCAATAGAGCTAAACTCGGGCTGCACGTAATAATAAACCCCCCTCAATAGTCCCAAGACCCGTCCCGGTGTTAATAGGTTTAGGTAAACATGCACTCCTACTACACAGTGACGCCCTGGAAGAGGAGAGACAGAAACAGGCAAGATAGAGGAGACACAGAGAAGAGAGATGTACTACTGTACTACTAATTAATTACTACTGTATTACTACTGTACTATTGTACTACTACTACTGTACTACTGTACTACTGTACTACTGTAATACTGTACTACTGTACTACTGTACTACTGTACTACTGTACTACTGCACTACTGTACTACTGTACTACTGTACTACTGTACTACTGTACTACTACTTACTATTGTACTACTACTGTACTACTACTGTACTACTGTACTAGTACTTACTACTGTACTACTAACTGACTGTACTACTACTGAGAGCCCCGGCCCCCAAACAACTTCGACCCCGGCCCCAAACAACTAAAGATGATCCGTCAGGCGGCCCCCACCCCCCCCCCGAAAAGCACANGCACAGAACTATTGCGGGGGCGTTGGTTGTTTGGCGCGGGGGGGAGGGGGTAACTAATCAGAGACCACATTACAACTTCAAGGCCCGCAAACCCCTTATCGAACCCCTTATAGATCCCTTTAAAGGATCCCTAACAGCTTCAGGGCCAAGCTTCTCCACAAGATTCAGGCGTTGCAGCGCGGGGCCGAGCATGTGGCAGCGGAAGCTTTGGGCACCATCCTCGAAGTAGGACCTCGGGTTCGGTTTAGGGTTTAGGGTTTAAGGTTTAGGGTTTAGGGTTTAAGGTTTGGGGTTTAGGGCCACAAGGGCTTGTCATAAGGACCCTTCCAGGGGTAGGGGGGATGGGGGTAGGGGGCCTTAATACCCATGATAAGGACTTAATAAGGCCTATCTGAGGAAGTTTAGAAGGGGTTGAGGAAAGGCTCCAGGCTTTAGGGTCAGAGGGCATAGGAGTAGTTCTCCCAGAAGCCTCTTGAAACTGCGGGCCATTACCGTTACGGTCATAGCTTTAATGAACATATTAACATTATTCTTGTGGCCTGTCATTAGCATTCTTAACCCTCTATTTAGTAAGGTTCTTGACGGGGCTTGATCCGAGAATGTGTCGGGCTTAGTTTAGAGGCCCTTGATGGTTAGAATAGGGTTTTGGCGCATATGGTCGTATACTGTCGTAAGGCCCTGTAAGGAGTAGTTCCCGACTATGTTGGGGGTTTGGGCAGGTTTAGGCTTGAGGGTTTTAGGTTTGAGGCTATCGGACGCTGAGGGACTTGAACCACGGGATCGCACCAAGCCCTAGCCCTTTGTAAAACCCTGCCAAACCGTTATAGAACCCTCAAAAGGAATCCACCGCAAAAGGAGCAGCTATGTGTCGGTACATACCAAAGGGATACATGTTCCCTGAGGTTTTGCCACAGACAAATCACAGCTATAACCGGACATCGAACACCCAGGTCCGTTGAACTGAGGGTATAGGGCCTGGGGCCGGGCAGGGCTCACTCAGCCGAGCTGCACAGCCACACACGAAGTGCAATCACTGCACTTGGCGTGGCAATCATTCAAGGTCCTGAGCTCAGGGTGTACACTGCAGTGACTGCAGTGGGTATAAGCATAAGTAACGCTATTGAAGTTCGACACCCGTATGCTAGGTAATACCCTGAGATCCCTAATCCCAATAGCTCCTAGACATAAAGGGTCTTGAAGGCTTCCCACAATCCCTAACGGTCTATATATCCAAATAGTATATGCTTTAGGCCCAATCCACCTATATAGGGAGTACTTTAAGGCCAAAGTATATGCTAGTTGGGCACATGGATCCTTAGGGAATGGTCCTAAAGGTCCCCGAACCTAAATGCACCTGCCATGCACCAGCGGCTGGCGACACTGTGCCAGATACCATTCCACTGGCACACCCAGAGCCCTGCCTATAGTCTCTATTGTAACTCCTTCGATGTCTATGTTGCCATGAAATTAGGTTCGCCGAAGAAAAGAGCTGAAAGCCCAGCCGTTTAACTCAAACTTCCCCAAACCGGGAGACTGTGGGCTGAGAAGCGGGAACGCCGGAGTATGCAGTCTTTTCAATCCCCAAACGAAATCAAGCTTCTTCATTTCGGTTCCAGCGTCCCGCTTTGCTTCAGCAGTTCGGGCTTTCGGCTGGTGCAGAAATTATACAACGATGTATAGGCTAGAACGTGTGGAGGAATTCGAGCTTAGGGTGGGGTTTGGAGTTTGGAATGTCTACGGCCTGGCGTTTCCTGCACAAACATTACACTCTCGATAGACCCTAAACCCTAGACCCCTAACCGACCCCAACCCCAAAACCCAAAGCCCCTAACCCTAAAATGTATAAAGCCAACCCAAAACCCGAAACCCCTAACCGACCCTAGCCCCAAGACCCTAAGTCCCCAAAAATATATTGAACAGCCAATGCTTAAGGCTAAGGTTTGGCTGCAGGCAAAGATCTGGCACTCGGCCGTGGTGCAGCCACCGACATACTCCTGAGACGTAGGGTTTCGTGTTTAGGGTTTCGGGTTGTGGGGTTTATAGGTTTTAGGGTTTAGGGTTCAGGATGTAGGGCTTATAGGTTTTAGAGTTTAGGCTTCCGGATGTGGAGTTTATAGGTGTTAGGGTTTAGGGCCCCGGTTCTCCAGCGAAACCCTAGACCTTAAACGCCTAAACCCTAAACTCCAAACCCTAAATGGATTGCGGGGCATCATGTGGGATTAGTATAGGTACCTTAGTAATTATGATAGAGCTGTGAGGGGGGGGGAGGGGTGTATAAAAGTATGATGGGGCCTATATACCAAAAAAACCTTAAAATAGACCTCTTGTTGCATATCCCAAAGAACCCCCCCCCCCAAAAAAAAAAAAAAAAAAAAAANCCTAAAAAAAACCCTCTTGGTACATACCCAAAACCCCCCCCCCCCCCAAAAAAAAAAAAAAAAACGAAATCATCAACCCAAGGAGCCCAAACTAAGAAATGTCTCAGACCCAATGACACGAGCGACATGTCTTTCCTCCAAGCTTCATTCAAGCCGAGACAGACGAAAACGCGTAAATATTACAGTGTCGCTGTATATATATATATATATATATATGTATGTATATCTATATATATATAATGTTTAAATATATACATATATGTATGTATGTAGGCAGGTATGTATGTATGTGGGGACTAGAAAGGGATACTAGTTACTACTAGCTCCTCCGACCCCTACATTAACTTGAAAAGTCGCAATCGACTAAACCAAACACCCGAAGTGCCGATAAAATCACACCGCAAATCCATACTTCCGAAATCTAGCGTCAAACGAACCTGAATCTTAAGTCATGAGTGCCCCGAAACTAATCTAGGGGCCAAAAAAGGCAAAATAACGAAGGTATAAGAGAAGTATAACAAGGAGCACAAAGGAATATGTCATATGTTTACTTATTCCGGCACCACACAAATTCAAAAGCTCACAGCGAAAGCTCAAACAACTACATCCCAAACCACAAACCTCTAAAGCCCAAACCTCGAAGCTGCTAAACACCGCTCTATATCCCGGAACATCATCCAACACACAGCCTTGAAACCTTAATCCGGAAACTTTGAACTGTTCACGCGAACAGCTCTAGAACCCGAAAACTCGCCCCGAAGCTCAGTGTACCTACGTTGTACATGACATTCCCTGACGTACCGCTGCGAGAACTTTCCTGTAAGGTCAGAAGGATAATTCAATAGGGTAACCCTCCCAAAACCCTAAAACCCCAACGGCCTAAACCCTAAACACTAAACCCTGAAACCCCAACGCCCTAAACCCTACAAAACTCTGAACCCTCGACCCCTGGCGACCAAACCCTAAACCCTAAACTTGAGCCAGTCGCCCTGGAGCCACAAGCACTGCCAAACCAAAGAGCAATGAAACCCAAGAAGCCTACAACCCTAGGAACTCTAAAATCCTAAACCCGAGAACCCTGCAAACCCTAAAAGTTCTAAACCTAGAACCCCATAAACCCTAAAGTCCTACACCGAGGACACATAAACCCCAAAGCCCAAGACCTAGAACCCTATAAACCCTGGAGGTCTCTGAGCTTCAAGCCCTGAACCCTTTAACTCTTTAGGGTAAACCATCCCACCCTAAGGGACCATGTATCGAGATAGTCTATACTTTGGCCCCAGGTACCTAAACAGGTGCCAAAGTATATACTATTTGGATACATGGACCCTTAAGGCCACGGCATCTTCGAACCCTAAACCCTATAAACCCTAAACCACAAAAAGCTTACAACATTACTTATTACCTACCACCAGGCCTTCGAAGGGTGCTCGAAGACGTGACGGCAGTCTGCGTGAGCTGGGCTGCGCCCGGGAAAAGGCGCCCAGCCACAGAATTCCTGGAGTCTTCTCCGGGCTCTGGGCCGTTTAGGGTTTAGGGGTTTAGGGTTTAGAGATTTAGGGGTTTACGGGTTTAGGGGTTTAGGGTCTATAGGGTTTAGGGGATTTCGGGTTTAGAGTCTAGGGCTTTAGGGTTTATTGGGGACTTGAACTATATTCAGGCTTCTCTACTAGGGTGTCCATGGTTAAACCGGTCGTAGGCGGTGTGGCTGTATGATGACTCAACACCAAAACCCCTCTACCCGTGACCGTCCCACTTCTCCCCTGAGGCTGGGCTGCTCATAAGACGGCTCCAGGTTGAGGATCTGTCGGATTTAAACTTTAACTCCCCTACATAAGCCCAAAACAAGAACGAAGTTGCTAAGAGCCCAAGTCGTGGTTTTTAATACTATCATGAAGCTGGACAGATAATTCCTGAGGAGAACACATCCGTGGCACGTTAGGGATTTGAGGGTTTAGGGGTCATATAGGCATATAGGCGGCCAAGCCAGCTAAACTTTTAGCCTGAAAGCTAGACCCCAAACCCAAAGCCATAAACCCCAAACCGTAAACCACTGAAGAGCTAAACCCCTAAGCCCGAAACACTAAGCCCTAACCCTAAACCCCTAGCCTATGGCCTAAAGAAGCCCAAAGCCCTAAACTCGGTGAAACGCGAGGCTATACCGTGGACAGCACCAGGATTGGTCTTCTTCGTGTTGGTTTTAGGCAATTTTGGGATTAGCGTTTAGGGGTTTAGGGTTTAGAGGTTTGGGTTTAGGGTTCAGGATTTAAGGTTTAGCGATGATACCGTTTCTAGGGTGTAGAATTAAGAGTTCACCTGGATTTAGACCCTTGTGGGTTAAGAGAACTAACTTTAACCCTAAGGCTCAAAATAGCCCAAAAGCCTTATATAGTATGGTCTTTGGACCTAAAAGCCTTGAAATATGAGTCCTTAGAGCCTAAGGGTAAAGGAGCCCTTATGGACCTGGTCTAGGTTAACCCCAGAAAGCTGAATCCAACCAACCCCAAATCCCAAACAGTATGAGTCCTGAACATCCAATCGGAAAGCGATATCCGGCTCCGAAAGGCCATAAAGCACATTTACCCATGTAGTATGTACTTTCAACGTGCACTTCCACTACCGTGGGGCAAGTAAGGCCAGAGTACATAATGTTACAGCAGCATTACAAATACCACCTTCCTTGGGTTCCCTCTACGGTTTAGGGTTTAGGATTTAGGGATACGACAAGATTCCCCGAAACCCAATTCAGATTATGAAGGCCTATCTCAGAAACATGTATAGAATCTCAAGAGGCACGTTGTATGGAGGCCTTTACGTGGGCAGTTAGGGTTCGCCAAGTCTCAGCTGGCTCCTGGCCAAAGGACATGGTCACTTCCTCGGTCACGCACAGGCGTTACTACTACTTTTGTCTGATACGGCCTTTGTTACTACATAATAGTAATTATTACACTTGCAATTACCTTCCCATTATTTCCAACATGAATCGGTTTTCATAGACGCCCGAATTATCCCCGCTTGTACCCTGAATACCCACGATTAATAACCACAAGGGCTTCATCAAAGGTCATCAAAGGGCACTTGGGGGGCTCGTGGTAGGGTTTTGGGGGGAGATCGATAGCTCTTCGAAACCCGAAGGGCCCAAAGGACCCAATATCTCTTAGGGTTTAGGGCTTAAGGTTTAGGTACTCGGGTTTAGGATAGTCGTTATGTAGGTTACTATGATCTTCAGGTACTTGGGCACCTTCAAGGTTCAGGGTTTAGGGCTTTTAGGGGGTTCAGGGATTAGGGCCAAGGCATGGTCCTGAAACTGTTCTTACAGACCCTCCCTATGACCGAGACTCAGGCCTCATGGTTGGTTTCGGGTTTAGGGTTTTGGGATTTAGGGTTTAGGATTTTAGGGCTTACCTTACCCCTGAAGAACCTACCTTTTTAAGGACTTATATAAGGAAATCATAATAGGGAACCCTAAAAAGGTAGGTTCTTCAGGGTTAAGGTAGGGTTTAGAGGTTGGCCCTGTGCACGCCTGTCCACCGGGAAGGAATGCGGCCCCTGGGGCTTGAGGTTGAAGGTACGTTTAAGTTACCATAGTGGGGATCTATAGGGGCTCCTTAAGGGATCTTAAGTCACCATAGTGGGGATCTATAAGGGCTCCTTAAGGGAGGGATCGGGGTGTTGGTTGAAATTCGAGGAAACTCTGCTTCTAGGCTATCGGGATCCTGTTTAAATAAAGATCTGAAGGTCCCAAGGAGTGTCGGCTTGACGAAGCTTCGCCGGCTCCCCTGAGGCCCCGACCGTCTTTGACAGATCTTTGAAGTCGCCCAGTCCTTTGCAACTCTTGCCGCACCTCCAAAGCTCGCAGGGAGCCCGGTTCTCTATATAAACCCTAGACCCCGAACCCTTAACCCGGTTCTTGGGCTTCGGGTTCAGGTTTGCGGGGCTACCTGCGCCAAGCAGCGCTGCAGAAAAGAGGGCTCTGGGCTTCAGGGTTTGGGATAATTCTTGAGAGGGTTGACCAGAAAATTCTGGCAGAAATCCTGGAGTAGCGATTGACTCGTGCCAATACACTAATGAAGGCCTTAACATTTCGAATGCACATGGGAGCGTCATGTAATGTACTTACAAGGGAGCGTTCTGCGGAATACCAATAGAAGACTCCCCAGCTTACCCTTTCATAGCACAAAGGAAACCCTGCACATGACGCGATGGTACAATGGTACTATTGGGCAACCTCGAAAAAAAAACTTGGGAGACCGAAATCTCGCGGGTGAGGAAGCTTCTCACCCTAAATCCTAAACCCAAACCCTAAATCCTAAACCCCAACACTTCCCTAAACCCTAAACCCTAACCCTAACCCCCAAACCCTAACCGGCTTTAAGGTCCAAAGCAGGTTTCCAAACTCTTCCATTAATCTTAGCCTTCGACCTGACGACCCTCCAAACCTAGTTTAGGGTTTAGGGTTTAGGAGGTGACCTACTACAATATTATTGAATAACTGCTGATGATTTTCTAGCGTATTTCCATTATGCTGCTGTTATGATACTGTTGGCAACTTTTTATACTATAGTTTCTCTAACACATGAATTATATTCGGGCCTAAACTCTGATCACACACCCACAACATGTTTTCCCTCAGACCCTTCAGCCTGAAAGCTGGTGTGTTGAATCCAAAACCCTGAACCCTAAACCCCTAAACCCTGAACCTATACCCTATACCCAAAACCCTAAACTCCACAACCTAATGTTGGTGCTGAGGGTTCAGGGCCTGCGGATAAGGGCTCGGGTTCAGGATTGGGGCTTCGGGTTAGGGCCCTAGGGTTATGTACTCGGTGCAATCTGTTACTCTGAGTCTCGAAGGGTGGGTCTGGGCTATTGTGGCGCTGGTCCTGGCCTTAGCCTACGACAGAATCCTATCGTAACACACAAAGCTACAACTGAGAAGACGGAGAGAGCAACATCGGCACTGGTGAAGCCTCAGCATATAGAAAGCTACACCCTGCTCGATAGTACGCACAAGACATGGACAAGACGAACCATAAATGCCATAACTCTGGTAAAATTAGAACAGGGTCTTGGGGTATAACATAAGGGGCGACAAGGGGGCACCGTTATGCTGAACATTATCCCGACCCATATATCAAACCCTGAACCCCGGCACCCTCCGTAGTGGCCGCTGGCGAATTCTCGGCCGCGGCCGCAGCTCTTCTGGCAGCCAAGGACCCACCCCTGGCACGCAATAAGCTTTGCTTAGGGCTTTGGGTTTATGGCTTGGGGCTTAGGCTTAAGCTGATTGATGAGCAGAAACATAAGACCAATAGCAAACATAAAGAGACTAGCAGTTCCTTGCAGCGCTCCTGTCTCACGGACAGGGTTTAGGGTTTCATAGGTGTACTGGCCTCCGAGTGGGAAGGTTGACATTTTGGATATTTAGAGTTGGTATCTTGGTTCCAGGAATTTGCAGGGTTTGGTGGGTTCAGGCTTTACGTCTTGTGAGTAGCTCACGAAATGTTGCCGAGATAAGCTGCCAGACATGTAACGAGAACCCTAACATACAGGTTCTATGCGTTTAGGGTCAAGGATTTGGGTTTGGGGTTTGAAGAGCTGATCTAAACTTCGGCACCAAACGACCATCCCTGGCAAGGCTGTCGAGACCTAACCCTCAGGGTTCATGTACCCGAAGAAGTGAACACTCCCCAACATACTAACCTAAAATTGTGCTGTGCTGATAAGCCTATAAGTATCAACTCCCTAACCCTAAACCCCTAAACCCTAAACCCTAAAAAGCCTAAGTATCAACTTATTTGGCATTTTGGAACCTGGAAGTGGTTTAGGGCCTTTATACTCAGACTCTGGTTTTGGCATTTTACAAATCTGATCGGGGCTATTATAAGGGAGTACGTACTATTTTGAATAAAACCGTGGCTGAACTTCGCAAGAACAATCAGAAACAACATCCCCTGAGTGTATTGTATAAGGGCCCAAAACCATATGCTGAATATCAAGGCCGCGGTGTAACTTCAAGGGTTCAAAGTTTATGTGGAGCCCGTCTGCCCAGAAACGAAACGGCCCGGCCTTGTTAGCCCCATGCCCAGTCCAGAAGTGATCGATCCTCTTCGGTGTTTTGAGGTGACTCTTTACGGCGTTAGATCTTAGTATGAAGGGTCTTTGACATCAACATCGGATTTTTCGACATCGAAATAGGGGTATAGGGTTTAGGGTATAGGGTTTAGGGTATAGGGTTTAGGGTTGCGATCATAGGGTTGAGGATTTACGAAGTTTAGGGCAAAGGGTTGAGAGTTGTGAGGCCTGGGGTTTTGCAGCGTGGAGTGAGGTGCATTCACATGCTCTTGAGGCGCAGGGGTCTAGACAAATTTGGGTGTGCATGAATCAATACGTGCAGTGGTACCTATGCATGTCTGCATGCATGCATGCATGCATGTATTGTATATTAACAATATCTGCTGGTGTACGAACTCTATGTATCTGGCGATTTTTGGCATGAGCTCGGACATACAGCATGACAGACAGAGAGACAGACGAACCAACAAGTACACAGATGGGTACGAAGGTGGGTAGGTCGGCAGGTAGGTAGATAGACAGGCAGATAGTTATATGGTGCCATCTGATACTGACACTGCACATACCCTTCATGATGCATATGGACAGTTGTTGAAATTAGGGTTCCTGTTTGGGTCGCCCAAAATAGTACGGATTCTTAAAGGGACTTAAATTTAGAGAACTAACTATCCATATAACCCTCGAGTCCAAGCGAGTCAAATCAACCCAGAGGGGGGTGGCCAACACGACCGAGGCTCTTTCCGCTGCAGAACTTGCCGACGCTGCCTTCCTTCGTAGCGCTCTGCTTTTCTGCGAGGGCTCTGGGTCTAGGATCTATATATGTACTGTTTCGGATCTAGGATGTCTAGGATCTGGGGTTCATGGTCTAGGCCGAGAGGCCTTGAAGGCCCATGCCCTCGACAACCCTAAATCCCACACGACTGAGCGGGTCAACTCTGCCGAGCTTCAAGGATCTGCACCTTGGAGCTGTCGATGGGCACCCACCCAGACTGCTTGCCCTCACCTTGGGTTATTTGAAGGTTAGCGGGTTTGCTCTGCCGGTTCAAAGATGGATGCATCTTCCGGCGCAACATACGGTTTAGAGTCTAGAGTTTCGATACTGACGAACCCGGTGCCCTGAAACTTACCACTCTGAGGTGCGCAGGAAGTTCAGCAGCCTCTTGTTGCCAATTGGAAACCTCGGTGTCTGCTGAGAATCTCGAGGGACAGTGTAAACCCTGCACCCTACCTGGACCCCAAAACTATGTAGATTCCTCTCCTTTCATAGGTGTTGGGCCATTACTTTACCTACTTTGGGGTTTTAGGTAAACCCGACTTCTAGCCCTCTTGTATCCCCGATCCTCCGTTTGACGTCAGATGTGGGAGGCCTCAGAAGCGCTTCATCACGAATTTACAAGCTTTGACCATCCATGGGTGTAGGGGGTGTAGGGGTTAGCGTATGGGGTATAAACTAAAACTGAAACCCCACTTCCCAGAATTTTGAAAGCCCAGAAACCTCTATCCTAACACGAAGGCCCTAAACCCTAACGACCTCGGCTGCTCGCCACCGGACACAAGGCCAAGCCAACCTCGAGCTTGAAGGATAACCCGTAACGCCCGCACCACCTCAACCTAAATGGGAATTTTATTGAAAGCAGCGACCTACCAGTAAGCATATACCCTAAAGACCCAGCATCCCCAGTAGATGAGCACCAAAAACCAAAAAAGACTTCTTTGAAGACACTCCTGAACCCTCAACATCCCAAAACCTGGGAGTCACCCCCGATGCTTCAGGCTTTTCGCATGTCGAGAGGGAGCAAAGGGAAGCCAACGACACTTAGAAATTCTGGGGCACACTGCTGTTCTGAGCGTTTCTGTATGTTCATAGTGTCCTACCCTAAACCCTATAAGGGTCCAAGTACCTAATAATCGTATACTCTCTTAAATATTGAGCTACTTAACTACTATCCTAAACCCAAGTACCTAATTATTGGGTCCTTTGGACCCTCAGGGAAACTACGACCCCTCCAGTTTCATCTTCATAGTTACCCTTCTTGTTACTCTGGCGACCATTCTCATATTTGGGTTCTGCAAGAAGTTGACTGTGCCTATAGTCTCCATTGTAGTTCCATTTTTTGGTTTAACCCATTATATATTAAGGACCCAATAAACCCTATACCCCTAAACCCTATACCCTAAACCCTAAACCACAATGGAGACTACAGGTAAGGGTGGGACCAGGGCTTGGCGTGGGTAGGAAGACGCTTCGTACTGCAGGCCTAAGGAGCGGCGAGTTTGGGGGTTTAGGGTTTAGGGGTTTAGGGGTTTAGGGTTTAGGGTATAGGGTTTAGGGTTTAGGGGTTTAGGGTTCAGGGGTTTAGGGTCTAGGGGTTTAGGGGTTTAGGGTTTAGGGTTTAGGGGTTTAGGGTTTAGGGGTTTAGGGTTCAGGGGTTTAGGGGTTTAGGGGTTTCGGGTTTAGGGGTTTAGGGTTGGGGCAGCAGGTTGAGGTCATGGCTTTGGGGCTGCAAGGCCTCGTGGAATGTTGGGCGCCAGGGCATCAGGACTCTCGATGACAATAATCTAGGGGCCTAAGGGTCCAAGTATCATTATGGTATATACTTATAGGGTATTTTGGGGGTCTAAGTATATACCATAGTGATACTTGGACCCTTTGGGCTAATTAAAGAAGTACCAATACTATACATAGGGGGGGGGTCTTATTATGGTTATAGTATAAGTAAAATGTACCCCAATACTATACATAGGGAGGGGTTCTTATTATGGTTATAGTATAAGTATAATGTTCCCCAAAACCCAATTCCCTATATCGTCCGAGGCCCCTTCGAAGTCGAAAGGCGACTGGGATCACTAAAGGCCCAACCTTGGGTCCCAAAGCCTTAAAACGTCGTCAGCTCGTAGCAACTTTGAGACACAGCATTACCCCTAAGGGTCCAAGCAGTTCGTGTTCATGGTTTTTGATACCTAAAAAACCCTGAAATCCTATGAAAGGGAGTCTTGAGTACTTGGACCCTCTGGGTTACTTGAACTCGAATCCCAGTCGAATAGGGTTTAAGGGTAGATTATACTATGCGGATAAAAAGCTAAGGAACCACCAAAACAGTATAGGTAATTATTACGGCCCCTATATTACTTGAATCCTAATCCCAATCCTAAAGTCGCGGATCTCGACGCCCGGGAGCTGAATTGTCGCACGGACCCCGCAGGGCCCTCCCTCCACGCTCACCTCGTTGGCTTTAAAGCCGAGTGCTATCCCAGAGGGTCCATATACACTACTATTATGGAATTACGTCCCAAAAGACCATCCTCATTATGGTTTTGGGGGCCTAATTCCATAATAGTAGTGTATATGGGCCCTCTGGGTATTCAGGGATTAGAGTTTAGGGTCCAAGGCCTCGGGTAAAGGAACCAGGATTTGAGGATTAGGGCCTGGAATTTAGGGAGTGCGGTCTCTAAGATTTGCTGTGCAGGAGGAAAGAAGATGCTTTGAGCTTCATCAAGCGTGTACACAACCTGGGATGGGAAGGATCTGACCGGTTCAGGGTTTAGGGTTTAAGGCTGTCTCCGGTTTCTCTGCTAAGAAGTTGCTTGGCTTCATAGGAGGAATTTGGATCAAGGGCTTCGCGGCTGTTCGTGGTCTAATGGTTGCATTTAGGGAAACATTGGGGGCATGATGGGCTAACGCGACTGGATCTACATTTGTAGAAACCAGACGGTTCCAAGCTAAGGGTGTGGTTTTCGCTGGCCCATTTCGTTGGCGGATTTCTTGCTGTGTTGACGAAGGCCTAGTCGAAACCTTGCCATGGTTTCCGCGAAATCTCAGAATAAGCACTAGAATCGCAACCTTTAGACCACCCTCAAGACCAGAACACCTTAAACACCCTAAACTCCAGACCCGCCTCACCCCCACCCCTCTTCCAAAGACTAAGCCGATAACCTCGAACAAAACTCCCAGGATCCCGCCAACGCCCACTTTTACATCCCAAAACCCAACTCAAACCTCATGCAAGGGTTCCTGTGAGGGTTCTATACGGTTTTGTAGCGCTTTATGGGATTCATGGGTCCAAAGCACGTCGTAACCAGGCACTTGGGCTAGTTAGTCTTTGAGGGGTTATAAGACTATCCAGAGGACGAGCCTCAAACAAATTAAACTGCCCAACAGATTTTTAACAAAGGATTCATCCCAAGACGCCCTGAGGAGAGTTTTCACCGAAGCCGTGGTGGGCAGCCGCTTGAAAAAATGCCCCTGGCAGTGCTAGGATTTTGGGGTTAGGGCGTCGTTTTCCAGGGTTTCGGAGTTTAGCGCAGAGCCTAGAGACTTGGGGTGAAATCATCAGAGTTTACGGGTTTCAGGGGTTTAGAGAACAAGGGCGGTCTGGGCTTGAGCCTCGGGGCTTGGGTTGATCCCTCCACCACAAATCCGAAATCCCTAACATCCTCGCACCCTTACCCTTATAGGCTCTAAGGACCCATATTTCAAGGCTTTTGGGCCCAAAGATCATACTATATAAGGCTTTTGGGCTATTTTTTTAGCCTCAGGGTTAGTTTTAAGACCTATGAGGAGTTTAAAAGGTTTCGGGTAACTACATTGGGGTTTAGGGTAGTGCATCCCACTTTGCTTCCCGGAAGCCTTGCACACAACTCCAAACTGACATGACATCCTACGCCCTAATTAAACGCTAAGACCCGAAGACTCCAAGATATTGAACCTCCAAACCCAATGCATTCATCCCAAAGATTGAGGTCCTTCTTCGGACCTAAATCCTCGACTCGACCCCAAGCATACCTAAACCCGCCCAAAAAAAGCCCAAACGTCCCGAAACCCTCAACACCCAAACCCTTAGGGTTACGATTGTTGGGGGTTCCGTGAAAGCGTCCCTAAACCCTGGACATATCATAGCCCTGCAGGGAAGCCTCAAGGGACCCTTCTAGTTAGTAGCCCTTAGGGTTTGGGGTTTATAATAGGGTTTAGAGTTTAGGGTTTAGGGAAGCCCCTAATTGCCTCTTAATGAGAAATATCAGAGCCCTTTAAAGGGTGCTTGGGTGGTCCTGGTTGACTCCGACCCCTGAAACCAAGCTTTCCTTGAAGACAGGCCTGCTGGGAGCCCTTCTCTGCAGAGCTCTCAAAATGCCCTGGCGGCCCTGCGATACGGCCACGGTAGAAGATGGTCCTGCGAGCGCCATGTTTGGGGGCTTCGGGGTCCAAGGTGTAGGTTTGGGGTTAGTTTTTTTCTCGGATGTGGGATGATATGGTTACCGTCTGTGTGTCGGGGGAGCTTGGTGGAGAAGGATTTAGTGTTGGTCCCTTTTGCGCCCTGAGTAGCGCCAATTAAGGGCTGGGGCACGTGCAGTGCAGCAGCTTGGGCATGTCAGTGCCCCCCGCTTGCCAATTACATCAAGGGGAGCTATGTCAATAGTGACGGCGATTATTCGGCTAAACACATCTCGAAGCGAACATCAAACTCTCCAGGTCTGCATGCCATGATCTTTCACATTTCGCATCCTAAACCCTCAATGCCTGACTCGACTTCCTACCAGGTGCAATTACCGTAAATCCCAAACCCTAACCATGCCGAACCCTGTATCAAACCCAAAGCCCTAAACGCCTAATCGCAGACACTAAACCCCAACACCCTAAACCCGTAACGCCATACCCACCTAAACCCCAAACCATCCAACAACTAAATCCCCGCCGATTCTTCTGAGCGGGAAAGGTCCAGGTTGAGACGGAATTGCGAGCGGCGTCCGGATCCACTGTGAAGGTCTTCTCCTACTGCCGCTTGCTTTCGCCCCGCCCCCCCGTTGAGGTTCGGTTCAAAGTATACAATCCTCAGCCCGAAACCGAAACCCTAAAACCCCTATAATCGGGGTTTAGAGTCTGGCTTTCGTTGCTTTTTCTCATCATGGGTTTGGGGGTGCAGGGTTTAGGTTTAGGGCTTTGGGGTTTAGGGTCCATAAGGTCTTGAGACCCCCCCCCAGCCCATACTGGGCCAAAAAAAGGTGTTCAGCGGAAACGAGCTGGGGTTAGGCAGAAGCGCAGAAGCTAGCTTTGCTGTAGGCGGTCCCATCGGGTTCCCAAACCCTAAACCCTGCACTCCAAACCTTAGATCTTAAACCCTACCTTAGCCCTGAAGAACCTACCTTTTTAAGGACGTATATAAGGAAATCATAATAGGGAACCCTAAAAAGGTAGGTTCTTCAGGGTTAAGGTAAATCCCAACCCCCAAACTCTGAACAATGAGAGGACCCCGAAAGGGATGCTAGTTGGTATACTGCCCGAGCTCCCGCGGCTTCCCCAAGGTTCCAAGTATATGCACAAGACCCTTCCTTTTCGGGGGCTGCACAAGCAGCTCAAAAACATGATAGTCAGTTTGTGACTCTTTGGAGTTTGTGCGTTGTACATGGAGCTCAACTGCTCTGTTGAGAGGAGAGTTAATACAGGGCCTGAATAATTAGAATAGGCCTTTCGGGGCCCATTATACTATAGCTCTCAAAAGGAAACCCCAACATAGCATAGGTCATCATCTAGGTGCCTGTATTAAGCAACTTGAGGCCGAAGACTTCTGTCAGAAAGGAAGCCTCAGGGCGCCGCAAGTCCAACTTGCCCGGATCTCTATCCCTGCTGCAACCTGGGGGCTGAGTTACCCATCCAGCCCCTCACGTAAAAGCCAAAATCCCCAAACCCATCCGAAGCTCCGAATCCTGACCTTAGATTCTAAGTCGCACCATAGATCACCGACGGCTGACACAGCATTAGTTAAAGTCTAAGCCTAAGCCTCCGATGGTAGCACAACTTCTACCTGCTTCTTCTGCTCTTGCTGCTGCTGTCGTGCAGTTCCTGACAGCAGTCGGCGACGAAGACGACGAGAGGAAGATTGTCAAACGTAATCAACTTTCCCAAATCCAAGCCCTGATCACTCGAAGCCCTCTAAACTCTGGAGCCCTGGACTCTGGTGCTCAAGCCCTGAAGCCCAAGCCCTAAGTTACAGCCCCGCCAATCTCGAGGTATGGAAGCAGTGGGCTGCCTCTCCGTTGCTCCAAACAGTGTGCCCCGCTTGGGTGTCGAGTATGGTCCAGTCCTTAAAACGAAGAGTGCTGAGAGAGGCTTAGAGCTTTTAGGATTAGAGGGCTTGTAGGCTTTAGGGTTTCGCTGTTCTAGGTTTAGGGGATTGGGGTTCAGAGCTGGGGCTTGCCTAAAACAAAACATCCTGAGCCCTGTGCTACACTCACGGGGCAGGGCTGGGAGTCCAGGGAGCTGCTTTTGCTTTGGAATTTGGTTTGGGGTTTAGGGTTGAGGGTTTAGGGTTTAGAGTACGGTCCAGGTTGTTGGACTTACTTGAAGGTGCACCGGCAAATACAACTTCAACTTGGCCTAGCAGCAGAGTAGCTTGTTGCTTCTGCAAACTAAGAGGACCACAACCTCGCTGTGACGACTTCTTGAACCTGGAAGTACGAGTAACGTACCACGGGTCGCGAGGGTCTTAACAACTAGACTAGGTCTTGGGGCACCTTGTAAAGTTGCCACATTCGTCAAGGATTAGAGTGTGCTGGGCTTCTACTACATCCTGAACCGACAAGCTCAAATCCTATCCTGAACCTAAACCCTAAAACCTACAACCCTAGGCTTGTGATAAGGGGAATAGAGAATAACTACGGCTTAGAGGTTGTCAAGTCGGGTTGTTATGGATGTGGGTTCGGTGCCCTCCCCGAGCCCCAAGCTTTGAAAGTAAGATCTGAGACTTCAAAACTCTAAACCGCCGAGCCTGCCGAGCGACCGACCCTGAACCCAACATATTCGGGGCGAGGAGCTCTTCCATCGTTGCTGCCAGCGAAAGTCCATGACACCTGGTAGAACTTCAGGTTCGGGAGCTACACGCATGAACCCTGCACCCCCTGAACCAAGAGCCCGTGTTCCTCAAACTTTCAATCCCCTTGCGACACTCTCAACTCCTAACCCTACACCCTAAACCTAAGGCTCAAAATAGCCCAAAAGCCTTATATGGTATGGTCTTTGGGCCTAAAAGCCTTGAAATATGAGTCCTTAGAGCCTTAGGGTAATACCCAAGGTGCTAGACACCCCCAAACACAAACGAATCATCTAAGTCAAAGTCTCACAGCCTCAACCCGGGGAGCCCCTCTTGTTTTAGGCCTGGATTCAGGTATAGACCTTGAACTACATAGGGCTTCGAGGGTTTAGGGTTTAGGGTCTAGGGATTAGGGTTTCTACATAGGGCTTCGTGTCATGACGGGATTTAATTTATGCTCCTGAATGAAGGGATGTTGGGCTCGTTGGGAGCCCTTGAGCCCTTACGAACAATCTTAAATGTGGGGCGCCCCAAGGGGGGGCAGAGTCTGACGGGGAAGAGCCGCACCTTAGACCTAATTAGGTTTTATAAACTTTGAAAATTGGGGTTGTGGCTTAGGAGCTTAAGCCCTGGAACCTCCTGTAAGAGTTCTACACCATCAAGCCTGAATACCCCCCACCCAAACCGGACGTCCTTTTCACCCTGACCTTACTGAACATCTGCTGAGGCCCCATAATTAATCCCCAAATGCCTACACGCTCAACATCCCGTTTCCTAAACCTCAAACCCTATACTCTCAACCCAGGCATTGGGCTTAGGGCCTAGGGTTTAACCCGAATCTCAAAACCAACAGCCCCAAACCCAGAATTCGACCAAGAGCTGGCGACCACGAGTTGTCATAGCCATTGAGACCTCAGACAAGAAATCAGCTCGAAAAGCTAAACTGGGCTTTTAAGTAACCAGGGAGAAAAAAGTATAAACTTTTATTTCATAATGGTTCCATTAAGAAAAAAAGTATTAAAGTATGGTACTCCCAAGCCCGCTAAAAGGGCTTGACGTTTAGGCCGGCTGTTGGGAAGGAGCGCAGAACAAAGCAGAACAAAAGCGAGGAGGGTTTAAGGATCAGGAGAAAAAAACAACAACCCTAAACCCTAAACCCTAAACCCTGAACCCTAAACCCTAAACCCTGAACCCTAAACCCTAAACCCTAAACCCTGAACCCTAGAAAGTCTGGAGCAAACGAAATGAGAAAAGCGCAGAAAGGATTCGGGTTTCGGGTTGAGAAAGGGCGAAGGAATGAAGAACAAAGAAAAGGCAAAGCACTGCACCGCAAGTGTCACTCTTTCACGTTACACGCCTTTGTTGCTACAGACGGCACCATAAGGATGATAGGAACATGTCTTGATGTTGGATTTTGTTGGAACAATATGAAAACATAAGCATATATCAAGAAGTCCACCCATCGACCCGCAAGGATTGAAGAGCCGTGCCCAGGTTGCATACAGCTTCGGCCGTTGGGAGTACTAGGCATTAAGCTCATATTTATGCGGGGAATCTCCTAAACATTGAGGTGCCAGACTACTTAAAGACTTAAAAGACTTAGTTCGTGTGTCTTCTGAAGCTGCCACATTAACAGGCTTCTCAGCCCATGGAACAGATTGCTTCCTGGGCTTGGATGTTCGACCTGTGAATGATTGAAGGCTTAGGTCAGGCCTGTTCTTGGAAGAAAAGACAGAGCCGTTTTATACCCTACACAGGATCACTCAGATGTAGATGCCCTTCCGGTCCGGCAAAACTCAATACTAGGACATACTGTGCCAGGCTTTGTGGCAATTTTGTGGGGAAGGGTGTATTGTCGGTTTAAAAGCTACAGTAGCTGAAGGTGGTATCTTGAGCGACAGGATGCGGCAGGGTTCAGGGCTCAGGGTTTGAAGGGCTAAGTGGAGCCGCTTAGTTTGCAGTTTGGCGTTCGTACAACCCTGAAACCCCTAAATCCGAAGTTCAACATCCTAGCTAAACCCTGAACAAGCCCCGTTATAGTGACCTTTGCAAGAACCCTAAAACCTTCTACCTGCACTGAAACTCTAGAATCCCGCACGATACTCACAGCTCAGTGGCGCTCGATGCGGTAGGAGCCCAAGCCAACGGGCTTGTCGAAGGTGTACTCCAACCAGCCTTGTGGGGTCATGGGGTTGTACATGTACATATATATATATATACATAGCGTATTATATATATATATATATATATATATATTTACACACACATAGTGTGTGCGCGTAAATTGATCGTTGCTTTGGGGTCTTAGGTCGCACTTCCGGAAGGTTAAGCCCCAGCCATTCATGCCCCAAGCCATCGAAATCCGCTTAATAACCCTCAAATGTTGATAGTCATCCTTGATCGAAAAACGAGAAGTAAACCTTGGTAGAAACCTGTCTAGCACCCTTCAAGGAACCTTTTACAGAAACCCTACACCCTAAACCCCTAAACCCTAAACCCCTAAACCCTAAACCCTGTTAATGCCCTGACAGGAACTCAAAGCCCCTTCTGCCTCGGGTTCAGAGTTTAGGGTGTCTACTACAGTATGAGGATTCTTTGAGGGCCCTAGAAGAGGTTCTGCGAGGGATTCTATAAGGGTATAGTGGTGTAATATGAGGATGTGGCAAAATAAGAAGTAGCAATTGTCGAATCGTCCTCTTTTGGTTGCCAACTGATTACCCGACTACAACTCATCTACCCCAAACCCCATTATAATTGTTGCGGCCCCTAAACCCTAGACGTAGTAGATGCTGCCTTTTAATTCCGACGTGATTACTCCCCAAACCCCATTCTACGCGGTGAGGCCCCTAAACCCTAGACCCTAAACTGTACTACTCCCTCGGCGGCCTCCGGGGTGATGTCTTGCAGAGCAGTAGGCGGCATGGTCGTTGTGAGTGATCTCGTTGAAGGCCTGGCTTTCGTGATATTAATTGTGGGGTTTAGGGTTTAGGGTCTAGGGTTTAGGGGTTAGGGTTTAAGTTTAGGGTTTGAGGGTTTAGGGCCATCGTTTGTGTTTCAGCACCCTTTTTCCGTCTGTGTTTAGGAAAAGTATCTTGGGCATCGCTTCTTGAGGTTGCAGAAACGGTTTCTATATCAACCTCTCCAAGAGCCTCGCTCGTTCTTGTCATGCATTACTCCGTCCGGCAAAACGCCAAGCACCAGTGACATCCTAAGCATCCCAAATCCCAAACCCCGCCCATCTCAGAGCAAACATCGAACAAAGTAAACTCGAAGCCCTACGAACAAAGTCTGCAGAAAGCCATCCGAAACCGGACCCCTCGATGACAAAAGCCTCCGATGCAAAACGGACCAAACCCTAAAGCCTGAACCCTAAAGCCTATAGTGCTTTTCCACGGAGGGCCTTGCCGGCACCCCATGGGCCCGGGTAAGTGCTCTGGGCGGTGCCCTTCTGCCTTGGTTGGGTTTGGAGTTTCTCCATCATATGGGAGTTTCCGACAATAGGGGACCCTAATATAGTACCCTAAATAGTATGATGCTTATTATAAGGGCCACAAAATAAAGTACCCCTAATTTTCGGAAACTCCCATATAGAAGCCTAGAAACTGTCAATAGTAATTTGGAGCTTTGGGGACTCATGCAGTATAGTTGTAGTTGGCCTCAGCAGGGGTCCTTCGAAGAAGGATTCTACTAGTCGAGGTCTATCTTGGGGTTCCTACAGTAGAAGCCAGAAGGTTGGAACATCATTATCCTCATGCCCTTAAGGTAAAGTATAAGGGATCCTAGCACTAATCCTCCTAAACCCATGTTCCAACTTTCTGGGGTTCACTATATTTTGTGAAAGCTTTTATGTGTTCCTCTTTGTGGGCTCTGTTTCAGGGCTCTGGTTGCAGGGCTTTGGTCTTTAGGGGATGCGGCATGCACGTCTCAACGGCCCATGCAGGTTGAGGGGATGCTATACCCAGAGAGTCCATGTACCCAAATAGTATATACTTTGGGCCCAATGTACCTATATAGGGAGTACTTTAAGGCCAAAGTATATACTATTCGGGTACATGGACCCTTAGGGATAGCTGCTGTAGGTCAAGGACATCTCACCAGAATTAGGATTCAGGATTGGGGGAGGGCGCAGGCTGTGATGTCGATGTAATGGCCGTTTGGACTGCTGCTGCTGCTAAACCGGCCGCTCTTGTGTGATCGTTCCTGCATTTGTTGTTTGCTGCCCCGTGGTTTGCATTCACTCATGGCCCGACGGTGGAGAGCCATCCCAAACAGTCACCCACCCGACGCACCCCCACGGCCAATCACCCAGAGCAGCTCCTTTCAGGGTCTCGGCTTTTCAGCTCAACCTCCTTAACNCCCACCCCCCCCGCCGACCAGGTGCCATAATGGCCGAACACCTACACAAGGCTATTGTTCTGCATGCTTTACGACTTTTTTGAGGTCCAAGTAACCCCTGAAGCCCAAGCGGTACAGTCGTCGAGTTGAATTTAGGACGTCAGGATTCTATAGGGGGTTTAGGGTTCCCAAAGGCTCCATGCACCCATATAGTAGCTACTTAGGCCCTAAAGGGGTCCCTATATAGGTACTTTAAGGCCTAAGCATATACTATAAGGGTACATGGAGCCTTAGGGGTTTAGGGGCTTCTACTTGAAGGATCATGCGACTTAGTAACTAGGGTTATAATTATGGCAACTATACTTATAGCTACTTATAACCCCAATTAAGGTACTTATAACCCTACTTACTAAGTCCCATGATCCTCCAAGTATAGGGGGTTTAGGGTTTAGGGAGCCCAATGCTCGGAACCTCATGTAAGCGCGAGCTGCGGGAAAGTCTGCAAACGGCTACCATCCGCGGCATAGAATTTCAACTCCTGCAGTGTCGCAAAGGGGCTTAGGAGTTTGGGCTTTTCGGGTTTAGGCTTCTTGGGGCTGGGTTTAGGGTTCAGGGTCCACCTTTCGACATTTTGGGAGACATCACACCTTGGGGCTAGGTCGCTGCTCCGACCTGAAACCTGAAGAATCAAGTGTTAGCATCTGAACCCTAACACCTAAACCATATAAACCCTAAACTTAACCTCTGAACATCAACACCAAATCCCCGGAACCCTAAACCATCTGAAAATCTGAACCTCAACACACGGTAAGCCATATACACCCTTTCAATCTCTAAACATTAAACACCTACCTCAACCTAAACACCTACCTCAACCCCCAAAAGAAGATAAAGTAATGGCCCAACAATTGTAACCGCCTAAAATTGTACATACTTTTTTTTGTTTTGAGCTCCTTTTTGCGTCTGCCCCTAGGTCTACATACTTTGGGGGTCCAGGCAGACAACCAAACCTCTGAACTCTCTGTGGTCGCGGCACAACGTTTTAGGCTCAGTTTGAGGTTCAAGGATGTGGGTTTAGGTTGCTGTTTTTTCCAGGGTTTAGGGCTTAAGGTTTAAGGACTTGGACTTCAGGGTTTAGGGTGGAGGGTTTCGGGTTTAGGGTTTCGGTCTTTTGCCTGGTGGATTCCATATGAGTAGTGGGTTACTTCAGACTTCAGATCTTATCAAACTTATGACCTGGGGGGATTTGAGTTCTAAGGCTCTGGGGCGAAGGGTAGCGGCGGCCGAAACACTCCGTGCATGTATCAATGCATTATGCACTGAGCTGCTCAGATTATCTCAAATTCTTCAGGCCCAAACCCGTGCTTGAACAAAGATGCAGTGCGGAAAGCCCTAATCCCTGTAGTAGAATACCAAAGCCCACCTATCTGTCATGTAGGGTCCCGAACACCTTCTGCTGGTTATGTGAGGGACCTACATACACAAGGTTGCTGTAGTTCAGACTAGGCCGCACATGCTGGGTTCATACACGGTCTTGAAGAGCGCAGGGACCTAGATCGTGGGGAACCTGAATTTCAGGACCGTGCGCACTAGCTGCTCCAACAGGAGCCACACCAAATTGTAAGTTCCGAAGACCTGAATCCTAAACCCTAAACCCTAAACCTAAAATTCAAGAACCTAAAGCCTTTAACCCGAAGCCCTAAGAGCAACCCGCGCAGGAAGCCTCAGCGCACCATCCAATGGCGCCGGCATTCGATCCCACATTGAGCCTTGCAAGCTTTCAGCTGAAGAGTTGCTTTGTCTCTTGGAGTTAGGGATAGGGTAGCATATCTATATATATATACATATATATATATATACCCTAAATAGTAGGATCCCTATTACAAGGATCCCCAAAATAGTACCCCTAATTTTCGGAAACTCCCATACATATATATATATATATATATATACACACACCTTCGCTCTGGCGTTGCCATTGCTATATGGGAACCCCTTCTTTAAAGGATAAACCGCTGTATGGGTAATGGGCCCTTGGGAGAGTTTCGGGTTCGGAGATTCAGAGCGTTGCGAGTTTGAAGTTCATGGCTTCAGCTCTGCAGAGGTTTAGGGGTTTGGGGTTTGGGTTTAGGGGTTTAGGGGTTCAGGGGTTTAGGGTTTAGGAATTAGGGGGCCAGGGAGCCAGAGCAGTGGTTCCGGCTTGAGAGATCAGCGCTTAGAGTCGGATGTAGGGTTTAGGACGACGACAACTGCCTGAGGGATGGTTGCGGCAAGCAGAGAAGGGCTTTGGTTTTCAATGTAGTACCTTCACCCCAAATAACCTACCTTTTTTGAGGACTTATATAAAACAGAAATCATGACAAGGAGCTCTCACCTGTGTAGGTGTCTTAATGTCCAGGTAGGGCTTAGGGTGCTGGAGGTGGGACTTGTTGCAGCACATGCGGCCGGTACTTCTGGAACTTGGCCTCTTCGAAGCAGTGTGCGGACATGAAACCTGGGTCCACAATGCCGGAGGAGTTGAGTTCTGGCTGTGCCGGGACTCAGGATGACCTGTGTAAACTCCGAACCCAAAACCCTGAAACCCGAAACCGTGAGACCTGGATCTCAAAACCCTACAGGCTAAACCCTACAACCCCGTAAACCAAAACTCAACCCTATACATAGGCCTACAGAAAATAAACTACTGTTGTTCTTCCCTTTAAGTCCCTTTTACAAAGATTACAGTATAAGGCCCCAAACCGGATACTAGTCCTAATTGTGAAGTCCCCTAAGTCCCTAAGTCCCCTATACGATCAACCTTGTACTAACCCCATGATGGCCAATTTCTCTGTCAAGCAGCCCTCGTTCTTGCCGCCCTTCTTGTCGGCATCTTCGTCCTTCAGTTCCGTCGCAGCTTGGTTTAAGGCGGCAGTTTAGGATCGCAAAACAGGTGAAAGGTGCACATTTCGAGAGATGGTGACCCAAGGATAAGGGAACGCAGCAAGTGTAATACCTGGAAAGCGTTAAGTTTAAAGTTTGAGGACCCTGACCGGTATGGAGCTGTACATTTTACTTACCTATAACTCCTGACTCCTATTACTATACTGAACTTAGACCCCTAGCAAAAATAAGGATTCTAGATGTTTCTGAAGTAATATAGGAAACAAAAGTTGAAAAGTATTTCTAAGTACCCCTAAGATAACGCCTGACTCCGTATTAACCTAGTGACTAAGTCCCCCGGTCTTCCGAGTACGCGTAGGATGCACGTGGCTAGAATCGGGGGTTTCAAGGACTTCGGGGTGTTGAAGAAAGTTTGGTTTGGAGGGTTGGGTATCAGAATTGGGTGCTTCAGCCATCTAGTGGTTTGAAGGTGTTTAGAGTTTGTGGGCGTCAGCTTGGAGCTTGGGTTCAGGGCTAGTCGAGCATCGTGGGCGCAAGTACGTAAGTGTGAGTCGGTGTGTATGTGTTCCTGCATGATGCGAGTGGGAGCATATGTATATATATATATATGATATGCACGTACGCACGCACGCACGTACGTACGTATGTAATTACTTATGTGCATGTATGTACGTATGTATATATGTATGCATGCATGTATAGATTTATGTACATGCATGTATGTACACACCGCTATATCGTATAGGTACACATGCTATTTAGCTATTTAGTTAAACAAATAGACAGATTGATTCATGGATGGGCTGGCTGATGTATTGATTGACTGAGTGTACGAATGCATGCCTTAAGTGAAAGAACGAAAGAGCGAATGACTGAATGAGTGAACGAACGAACGAACGAATGAATGAATGAATGAATCAATGAGGGAACTAAGAAATACAATCAACGACATAAATAACTAACCGATGAACGGATGCACGGATGTAGTGCCGTAGAGCACCTACACGCATGCATCTATGCATTGGCTGTTGGTTAGATACACATAACAAGCATCTGTAAGCATGTGTGCGGAGCAGGTGCAGTCTCATCGCACCCCAGACTGTACAATACAAGCCAAGTCGTCTTCAAACCGAAACCACTGAACCTTGCCCTAAACTTGAGTGAGAAGCAGTCCTTCTTCACCGATGTGGCAAAGCAATGGCCATCCTTGTAGACCTCTTGGTTTAGGCTTTGAGGATTAAGGTCAGGTTGCTCTAAGGGCAACACAAACAGGGCTACCCGAAAACAGGTTATGATCAGTCCAATTTAGGCATAAGTGTAGCTACCCCCACCCTACCTGGCTTGCTCCTGCCAACACGAGCCCTGGAAGCACAAACGAATCCAAAATGTTTCGAGTTTCTCTTCGGAAGGTGTCGGGTTGAGGATTTGCGGCTTTGCGAATCCTAAACCCTCAACCTAAAGCCCCTAAACATCCCTAAACCCTATACCCCTAAACTCTAAAAACCCCTAAACCTAAAACCCCTCCTAAGCCCTAAGCCTAAAACCTATCCTGAACCCTAAACCCCTTAGCCCCGTTATCGAACCCTTATAGATCCCTTTAAAGGAACCCTTAATTATGGATCCCTCAAAAGAACCCTTATACAGTAGAAGCCAGAAAGTTGGAACATCATTATCCCCATGCCCTTAAGGTAAAGTATAAGGGATCCTAGCACTAATCCTCCTCAAGCCATGTTCCAACTTTCTGGGGTTCACTATAAACGTAGACTGGGTGCCACTTGCTTGCACTTCGTCTCGAGCTGGCAAAGCAAGAGGCAATTCCTCAGAAAGCGCTGCGCTGTAGGTTTAGGGTTTAGGTGTTTTAGAGTGTAGGGTTTAGGGTTTAGGGTCTAGGGTTTAGTAAGGGTAGAGTTTAGGGCTTAGGGGTGGCAAGATTCGGATCAAACCTACGAAAAAAGCCTCATATAATCTAATAATCTGTGGAACAGAGAGTCAAGATACGTTGTAGCATATCTAGAATGGGTGGACAGTATAAGACGATACAACTACGAAATCTCCGGACCTCTATGCTAACAAACACACTGCTCCCAATGACACCCCTCCCATAGAAATCTTGACGACCCCGCACCCTAAACCCCAAGTAAACCTGACACAAAAGGCCGTAAGCCCTAGACCCTAAATCAAGATCTTACACGCTGAAACATAAACCCTAAACCCTAAACTCCTAAAACCTAAATGCTTAACCCCTAAACCTTATATACCCTTAAAACCCTAAATCCCTAAAGCCCCTAAACCCAGTCGTGTTCCAACGTTGGCCATGGCTCTGCCAGGAGCCGACATCAGCCTCAACTCGGGAAGGGTATGGGGCTTCTGCGGGTTCCTGTAGGGAGTTCACTTTTACTAGGATGCCCAGTATCCTAGGAATAAACAGGGATCCAATTCTGGTATTGGGTAACTTTATAAGGAGCCCAGGACTACAAAAAGGGAAAACGTGCCGACTCGGGAGGCCTCGCTTAGGGGTTCCTTTTAAGGCTTCTTCTAAGGGCTCCTTTAAGCTCAAGGCTTGACGGGCTAAGTAGGGTCTACCTGGATCGTAGACAAACCTGCCCTTTTGGGGGCTCCATACTATTAGCCTTCGAAAGGGAGGTTATTTGGGGTCAAGGTAGGGTCTGGGACTTGGGGACATCTTGTAGGGTTGAGGACCCTTAAACCCTAAACCCTGCTAGAGCCCTTATAGTGACCCTTAAAGGAAGCCCTTACCCAGACCCCCGAAAGGATCTAGAAAGTAAATCCCCTAATTTGGGGCCCTATACTACTAAGGGTACTTTATAGGAACCCCCATTAAGGGATCTACTTTTTGGATCCTCCCGAGGGTCTGGGTAAAGGAACCCCATTTGGGCACATGGACGGGAACCCGGACCCGAAGGGTCCATGTACCCATTTAAGGGGTGCCTTTAAGGGTTCTACAAGGGTTCAAAGGACCTAATAATTAGGTACTCGGTTTTAGGATAGTAGTTATGTAGGTTAGGATTTTGGAAATTATATGATTATTAGGTACTTGGACCCTTGGGGTTCTACAAGGGTTCTATAAGGGCTTTAGGGTCTTTAAAGGGTGCGCTTTGTAAGGGTTTAGGGTTTAAGGGTCCATGTACCCAAACAGTATATACTTTGGCCTTAACGTACTCCCTATATCGGTACATTGGGCCTAAAGTATATACTGTACTAGTTGGGTATATGGACCCTTAAACCCTAAACCCTTATAGAGCCCTTATAGTGTAATAGTGCCCCTTAAAGGAACCCCGTAAAGGAACCCCATTTGGGCACATGGACCCTTAGGGTGAAAAAAAACACTAAACCTTCAAACCTTCAGATGCAGGGCGCGCGGTAGCACAACTCCACCCCGCACAGTCGAAGCCTAGAGCCATCCACGCGAACCTTTATCTTACTTCCCCGACAAGCCACAGAAATAAAAGGCTAAACTTTCCGAAACTATATGAACCCAAAAAGCCAAAAAGTTTAAAGGTTGGGTATTGGGGAACTAAGTTATGGCTGCTATGTGGCCTTCATAGTAAGAATGGGCTTTTATCATAAGTATAGAACAGTCAGAATAGGGATATGTTATAGGAGTGGCCTTGATAATTAGTACAGGTTCCTGTAGCCTATAACCCTGTGGAAAAATATTGGCATTAATCGGTTTCTGCAGTACCTCAATTCCAAAACCCTGGAGTCAAGTTGCACCGTAGACGTGCATGCCCAGTGAAATCTGCGTGTGCGGGCCGTCCGATGCTTTGCGCCAATTCCTGAGCAATGCCACGGAGGGGAGACGGCTCCCAAAGCGGCCAAGTGCCAATATGAGAGGCTCTTAGTAGATCTTTGGGCCCCACAGGTAAACAATGCACGGTAACTTGGCCCCTTATGGGATGAAGACTCCTTTGGCTTCACTGCTGCTACAAGCTGAGCTCAGGGTATTATTGATTTGCCTCTAAGGCGAGAAGGCGCATTGAGAACCTGGGCTCCCTCGAAGGTGCCCGGTTGTTCGTAACAGGAACTCTTGGTCCAAAAGCGAC
This sequence comes from Symbiodinium sp. clade A Y106, assembly GCA_003297005.1. NCBI lineage: Eukaryota > Dinophyceae > Suessiales > Symbiodiniaceae > Symbiodinium > Symbiodinium sp. clade A. The sequence continues at coordinate 7,451 of BGNK01000459.1, read as the reverse complement.
CAAACGCCCACGTGAGAGCCGGTGTATGTCGAAGTACCGACCGTGATAGGAGTCTACCCCTCTACCCGGCCCTCTACCCCTAGACCCTAAACCCCTGAAGAAACAGGAGTCAAGGTTGCTCGGCGGCGCAGGGTTCAGGGAGAACGGTTTAGAGCGGAGTCCCTTAACATCCTGTCGAGATGCTGGTTTAGGGTTTTTTCGGTGTCTTGGACTTGACTGATGAAATTCTGTAGGCGTTGAACACTGCGCACCAAGTTCCACAATGCGGCAGCAGACTACTGAGGCGATAGCCAAAGCATTCATATGTCTTGCCCGAGTCCGCGAGTAAAGAGACGGCATGCTGGCATAAGGCATATAATATAAAAACACATTATATAACATCACACAATGTAAGACAATAGAAATGATGTAATAACACATATACTCGATCCTAGATCCTAAAAACGCAATTTGAAGCCTTGGGTTCAAGAGGCCAACTATGGTTTGATGCCTGGGATCTCAGACTCTACAAGGCTACAAAGCAGCATTTCCTAAGTGATGATAAGGCTCAGTGAATCTAATGGGCAGGTAGTGTTCTTAACTCTTGAGACAAGCTTCCGGAACGTGAGGCACTTTCGCTCGGTTCCGTCCGCCCCCTGTTGAATTCAGTTGCAAGGGTCCCTACCTCAAAAACACGAAACATTCCAAAGGGACGATGACTTGGGCTTCAGGGTCCAAAACCTTAAACAGCCATGCTACACTCTAAACGTCTGCACCTGGATTAATGCGAGGCCTCCTATGCTTTAGTGCGAGGTCATGAGGATAGGGATGGAGCAACTTTCCGGCTGCAGATTTAGGGTGCGCGAATGTCTGGTGTAGGGTTTAGCTGCGTGGTATAGGGTATGGGGTAGGGATTGCGCATGTCTGCACACTGCAACGACCGTTCTGAGTATGCCGGGTTGCTCTATTTTAAGCTGTACGTGTAGAGAATTCAGCAAACAGTCTTCGGTAGAATCCTCTTGCACCCGAAATCCCAACTCCTAACTAAACTCAAACCCATATCAACGAGGACACATACAAGAACCGTCACAATGGTCGACATAGCGTTTCGCTTCACATTGAGTAGTTGAAACGATAAGTAAAATCCTGCTAAGGATGCTAAACAGTAGGCCCCTTCCAGAAAGGAACATTAGCCAAACTGGAAAACGAACCAACAAAAAAATATCCCTGATATTAAATATCTTGGGCCCATTGGAGGTGACATGTCGGAGGGGAGAAGCAGACTTCGGGTCAGAGTGTGTTTAGGGTTTAGGGTCTTGGGTGGTTCAGGGTGGTTTAGGGTTTAGCACTCAACATAACGACCACAAACGGAAAAAACTTGAAACAAACCATACACTAATTCTGCATATATCTTCACAACAACCTATGATTCAATGCCCTGAAAACCCTGAGATGCACATGAGACTCAGGGTTGTACGGACGAAATAAAAAACTCCTACACTTGACCCTAAACCCTATACCCCCAAACCCCGAAATCTATACCCTGAATCTCTACCCTACACTGTGAGCTCTAAACTCCTAAACCCTTTAAGCCGAAAGCCGCAAGGCCTGCATCCCAGAGCCTGAAAGCCTGAACCCTTTACAAGGGCAAACCCCATACCCGGACCCTAAAACCCCTACCGTCTTAGGAAATGTCTACGGAACTCATTCTACGGGGGTAGCCCCTAAACCCTGCATCGTTAAGAGCTCTTACACAAGGCAATCGTAACAAAGCACCCTAAACAGTTCGAATACTTGAATATTAGGGCCCCTAACCCTACTTTCCCAATCCGGCCTTCACAAGCCGAAGCCCTGCCTAAAGCCTAATCCCTAAGCCCTAAATCCGAAACTCTGAACCCGAAACCCTGAACCCTAAATCCCAAATCCTGAACCCTACATCCGAAACCCTGAAACCCTAAATCCGAAACCCTGAAACCCTAAATCCAAAGCCCTGAACCCTGAGCCGGCCTTCAGCTGATAGCCGCACCAGTTCTTGCAAGAACCAGGGAGTCCCCGGCAGCCCTGCTTCAAGTAGCACACCTGGGTTACAAGGGACCAGCAGAAATCGGCTGGGTGGTACCTATAGTCTCCATTGTAGTTCCCTTTTTTGATTTAACCAAAGATATACTTAGGATCCTATAAGGTAACCCCCAAAAGGAACTACAATGGAGACTATAGGTAGATTGCAGTACAATTTTCGAAAACCTGGGTTAAATGCAAGGGCCTGGCACTTATTCGAACAGGGCTTTGGGGGTATATTAAAGATGATTTACGAAGCATTACCAAGGAGTAAGATAAGTGAATATTCAGAAGCCTTCATTATAAGGGTTTTCCAACAATGTTGCCTTTAGCTTAAGGCAGGCTTCTGGCTTCGCGATGTATTACCGTCTCATTGTACTAAGGAGTGTTGAGGAAAAGTGCTAGTACTTCTTTGGGCACCTTTATTTGGGTCTTTAGGGACTTCTTCTCCTCCCCAGCTCGAAACGGAAAGCCCGCAGAAGGCGAGCATGCGTGGAGAACTTAGGTTTCGTGTTCGGGCGGTTTAGGGTTTAGGGCTTAGGGGGATTATGTGTAACCCGAAGGGTCCAAGAAGCCAAGAAGCCGAATAGTACTTCTGTCACATACTATACTCTAACGGGCTTTTGCCCTCTAATACCCTACGACCTAGGCACTTGGACCCTTATATAGGGTAAGGTTGAAAAGTTGACAATACCCTAAACCCCAAACCGGTGATTCAAACCTGATGCTGAACCCCTAAAGACACGGCTGTGCCAGAGACCTCTTTGAAGTTCTTGGGAAGAGTTGTTTGTGGTTGGGAAAAGTGCTAGTCTGAAACCAAGTGATCGAAACCACGTCCAAAAGAGAAAGCTGCCCGGAACTTCCGTCGGTTAGGTTCAGGGCTTTGGTTCACTTTGGGGTTTAGGGGTTTAGGGGTTCAGGGTTTACGGCTTTGGTTGAACTCTCGATCCGACCCCCAGTGCATCGGAGCACATGTTGGTTCTCCTCCTCGGCGTGCACGAAGGAGTCACAGCCAGGTCGGTTGTTGCAAAGCTCTTCGCACTCGTCTAGGGAACCGACCTGAAGTGAGCAGTCATCTGACTAGGTTCCTGGGTAGCCCCTTTCTAATCTGGGTGCCCCTTTTCCTACTCTTCGGTTTAAATAAGGGGATCCCAAAATAAAAGGGGCAACAGGGTACTACTCAGGAACCTAGATCGGGAGGCTTTGCAAGACAAAACCCCGAAACTCCTCAAACCTCAGAGCACAAAGCCTTGAAGCCTGAACCGAGGCGCAGGGAATTGAAGCTCGTCACTGGGAGAGATGTCTTTCATGACTCATATTTCCCAATGTTCGTATTGGATCGTCTTTCTTTCGTATTCACATCATGGCCGTCAAAGCCTTAAAGCTGGACTGCTGTCCAAACTAGGAGATGCCCATCATAAAACCTAGTGACCTAGTGGACTCAAGATATGCCTAAACCCGAAACCCCTAAACCCTAAACCGCGCCAGACATTCAACAACGCTCACATGTCGAGAACACAACAAACAAAAAACACATCTCGCAGGATGTTGACTTGAAGCCTCCAAAAAAGTACTACAATGACTTCCAGCAGTCCTATGAATACTCGCTTCCAAAGTTATGGGTCTTGCCTAGTGAGCGAAAATCAGTAGCCTTCACAGTTGGTTGGTGGCAGTTGACAGCAGTGGGAGCCGCCGCCACCGACTTCGTCGTCGTATGGAAAGCAACAGCAGGAGTAGCAGCAGCAGAAGCAGCTGCAGCAACGGCAGAAAATGGCGGCGACGGCGGCGACGGCGGCGAAGTGCTCGCGTCGGAAGCAGGACTGGTAGCTTCTACTACTATTTCTACTAAACTAGGGCGTAGAAGCAGGCTACGTGCATCGGCGTCGGCAATTCTTAGTTCGCGGTTGTTAGGAACTAAATACTACGGCTTAACCCTCGGGGTGGAAGGATAACAACAAGCCTGCATCCTGTTGCAAGGCGCATGTATGCCTGAAGGGCAATGAGCTGAAGAAGTGGAAACTCAAGGCTTGAGTTTTGCTTTCATATAGGCGCCTTAATAATAATTTGAATAGGGTTTTGGGCCCATTATTCTATAATTATTAAATAAGGAACCCCCCCCACAAAAAAAAAAAAGTATGGTAATTACTGAGGCCTCTATATTATCCTTTAAACGTTTCTGCTCCGGGCCTCCAGGCTTCGAGGCTTCTGGTTTTAAGCTTGGCTAATATAGGGGTATATGATATATGATACTATAATCCGAAATTAACGGTACCCGCAAAAATTGTATAGGTAATTAAATTAAGACCCCTATATTAGCGGCTAGTGGTTTGAGGTTATATAAGTGTTGTTGCTTGTTGTGTTGTCTTGAGGTGACGAGCTGGGTTCAGCCTTGACGGTTTAGAGTTTAGGGCTAGGCTTTAGAGTTTGAGGCATAGGGTTAGGCTTTGAGGTTTGGCGTTGATGAATTGATACGTTGCTTTGAGTCCCTGGCGTTGATGCGTCCCGACAAATGCTGCTTGGCGTTCGCGCAGCTTGTCTGCAGTCGCTCGTACTCTCGCCCCTGGCGCCAAGGCATGGCATTGAAACCGAAAAGCTGACCGTACCCAAAACACCAAACCCTGAACGTGTTGGGTTTGTTTCATCATCGTGCCGTCGAGTATAACTACGAAGTAATCAACTGCAGCTCCCAAGAGCTTGGGTTCTCAGGCTCTCAATGCAAGATATCGTCTGTTTTAGTGTGGCGTGCAATGGGATGCTCAAAGGTTTAGAACTGTATGAAATTAGGGGTTGTTGCCGGTAAGTGCAGATGCGCAATCTCAAACTCAAAACATCTTGACTTGAGGAAGCTCCACATGAACGCAGCTTGACACCTCTGTGCTCACTACACCTCCAACCCGTACAAACAACCCAGAAATATGCATCTGAAGTCCTGACTTCTAAATGCAGAGCCTTGATCAGCACCTTGTCCACCTTTCCAAAATCTCGAGCCTTACGTATCCAGAAGTGCAAGCATACCCAACTTCTACAACCCTAAGCCCCCCGAACACAACTCAACGAAGCTACGTCTTAGTTGAGTTGAGCTTTCTTTCATATTTCTCGCGCCTTTGCCACATAAGAGAGCTCAATGCCCGAGAAGTACTTGTGGTTCTTAGTCACGTAGTTGGCCAGCCGCCTGTGGCTCCATGGTTTAGGGTTCAGGGCTTGGGGTTTAGGGTTGAGGATTTAGGCTTCAGTGCTTAGGGTTTGGGGATAACCATGTACCCAAATATGTAGAGTACCTAGACCCTCCACCTACCCTCTGTTAGACCCTAAATGCCCCTTATTTGGGACCATATACCCCTATTTGAGGGTACAAGGAGGGTCCTGGTGGGCGTAGGGTTTCGGGTTTCAAGTCTTTCCAGCCCTAAACCCTATAAACCCTAAACCCTTACAAAAGATAGGCCTGAAGAGCGCGCGGCGAGTGAGCTTTGGGATATGGGCTGGTGGGGTATTCGACTGTGGGCTGCCTGTTGTACTGTAGGGGCCTTAATAATTAGTAGGGTTTTGGGGCATCTTATACTAGAATCTTAATAAGGAATCCCAAACTAGTATTGGTAATTATTTTGGCCCCTATATTATGCAGAATTGGACAGCATCATGCAACGACGAGCCTGTACATAAACCCTCCAAAGTGGGTAAAACAATGGCCCAACACCTCTAAGAGGCTATTATTCTGCATACGTTTGGGGTCCAGGTAGAGAGAGAGTGCAGCGAAAGTCAGGACCCTGCTTTGCTACTGCGTCTGTCCGTTCCGACACATTGTGTACCTGTCGAGGAGAAGGCCGGAAATCCTACCGAGAACATGGCCGAATGCAGCACAAAGCGCCCAAATAACAAGCATGGCATGTGGGGGCTGCTCTAGGGATTTAGCGGCCTTAGCGTCTTAGCATCGAATGGTGGGGCCTCAGGTTTGGGCAGTTCCGACTTTGGAACCGTCCAACCTAAAGAGAAGCAAATAACAAAGACAAATGATGGCACGCAAGGAAGATAAAGGTTTGGGGTTCAGCTCCAGGCCTATGCCACATGTCACGATGTAAGTTTTCTCTATGGGCTGCATAAGCTCACAACTCATGTCAATGCCGCGCGACCAGCGTCTGCTTGAGCCATCGCCTGGCTGGACGAGGACATGTCGTTCTGCAAAACCTACCAGGACCTACCAGGCCTAATCTCTCAACGCTGCAACACAAAATCCTAACCGGGTTTTGGGATTGTTGGTTGCTTGGTCCTGGTTTGGAGGTTTTCTGGGGTTTAGGTATAGGCTTCGGGTGTTTAGGGTTTGGGGTTTAAAGTTTAGGGCTGGACCTCAAACTTCGCCGGAGAAGCCAGAATAGATCACCTCCCACGCTTTTGTGTCGTGCGCAGCCCACTCGGGCATCCATGCACGCTGCTCGATCTGGTGACCCACCTCTGCCGTCACCTCAGGAAGTGATACATGGTGTTTTTTGAGGAACTCAACTTAAGTTACCGTAAGAAGGAAACCACATTACTTTGTATAGAATAAGACACAACAGTTCCAAAGGCTCGATGTACTTTCACAGGCAGCGCTTCGGAATCTCAAGTCTATGCATAGCACCTACAGTGAGCTGGTTGGAGCTTCGGGGAATCACAGTAGCAGTGATGGCGAGGAGGAATGAAAGGTCTGATATCTGCTTTTGGCATCATGCCTTTGGGCGTCCCCATTGTTCCTAACTGTCTTAATTTCTTCCGCGTTGTAGCTGCCCTGGGTACTCCGAAGAGGATAATGCCCGATAAGACCCCTACAACCTTGCAAGGGCCCTGAAGCCGCAACACTTCAACCCGAGAGGACTTCCGTAAACCATGCAAGAGCCTGCGGCTTAGGGTTTAGAGTCCTGTATGAGGCTCCCTCAAAGCCCGAGAGAGCCTTCCCAACCTGGGTTCTTGTTGAGGGATTTAATTTAAGTGACCATAACAGGGAACCATATGGAACCATATTACTCTCCAAGCTTTGGGATCATTCTCTCTGAGGTTCATTGATGTTTGAAGAGATTACAAGCATCCAATGCAGCTTGGGCTACCCAGTTTACCAAGGTTTCGCACTGTGGCTGCTCGAGGTATGCTTTGCATGCTACCCGCTATCCCTAGATACTTGCCTCCAACCTTGAACTGTTCATGTCCGCCCCAAGCCCCGCTTATTTGTTTACCGGCATCCTGGGTTCAGGGCTCAGGGCCATTTTTTAAGACTCCAGTCACTACGGGCAACGCATATATTAAGAAATCATTCCAAATAAGAACTTCGACCCTCGCTAAGCCCAACTTTCTTAAATTAGACCCTCGCTAGGCCAAGATTTCTTAAACCTAGATTCCCAACCCCACCCAGCCGAGCCTGCGGAAATTTAGAATTGAAAACTAAATTT